>VDFB02047230.1:320396157-320453374 GCA_007258455.2 Sequoia sempervirens | reverse complement strand
AAAAAATAGGGACTTTTAAAAAGTGGTTATTATTGATCCTTATCAAAATTTAATTTATATAATCTGGGTATTTGAATAATTTACATATTTGGAAACTAGATTCAAAATGCTAAATTTAATATTAGTGACTTTTTTAAAGATTCATTGTGTAAGTGCCTCAAATTTTCAGTCCAAGTGTGACAAATTCTTAAAAACAACAAAAATACTTCCACTTTTTGAGCTTTTGTGGACCCAACTTCTTGCATCAACCCATACAAGAGAGAATGAATTCTCTATAAGAGCAACCCTAATGATAAAGTAATTAGATCATGACAAGTTTCAACATCCTGTGTGATGAGTTGGAATGATCTTTAATATTAGCTCTATAGTTAACATAAATAAAGCATTAAGTTAACTAATAAAGCAATCTTAAGTTTAACTTAAGTGCATGAGAATTAGAATAATAATTAATTAAAGATTAATTAATTATTGTCTAATAAATGATAAATCTAACATTCATTATGTATAATATACTTTAATAAGACTTTTTTCCTCCTATAACAAAACTTTGTGAACTTTCTTTGTGCATGGATGTTTACTATTCCCATATAATCTAACCAAAGATTACCAAGAACAATATCCAACCCATCCATATCCAAAACATGGAATTTTGAATGGAAAACATATTCATCAATAAAGAGCTTTACATCTTCAATTTTTTTAATATTTGTATTTGATATTTGACTATCCTTGATGTTCTTTTCTTGTATATGTAGCTTCTTGTCTAATTCCATGTTGATGAAGTTATAATTGATACGAGGGTTTATAGAAATGATTACCTTTTCCATTTGAATGCATCTATAAAATTGAAGGATTGAAATTTCCTTCCTTAGAAATAAATTGCATGCATATAAATCCTCTCCTCCTACTAAGTCTTCTCCTTGTCCATCTTTTTCATCATCTTCTTCTTCCTCTTTATTTTCTTCTTCCTTTTCTTCTTTTGGAACCCAACTATGTAAGAAATATTGTTCTAGTTTATCCAAAGAAGAAATATCCTTCCACAATGGTGGACACCATTGTTCAACTTCACCTTTTAAAGATAATGAAAAATGCACTTTCAATATGAATATACTTTTATCGTGAGATATTTTATATTTGTACCACCATTCTAATGCATCTCCACTTCCATGAAAATTAGGAACTTCCATTGGAACTAGGATTTAAGAAAAAGAATGCTTTCAATAAATTACCATTCTAATAAATCTAATTAACCCTGATTTTAACCAACCAATTTATGATATAGTTGGCCTCAAATTAAAAAATTTAAATTAATAGAATTAATAAATTTTATGATATTTATAGAACTTTTTTCTCTTATAAAAGGGTATATGCAAGATCATCATGGAAAAACCAAGCCCTTAAGTGGCGAAAAATTCAGAAAAATCAAAGTTAGACAACTTGACGTAAAAATTTGAATAAGTTATCTATATTATTTCAAAAATATGTAAGAATGGAATCTATAGCAAATTGAATGTAGATTTTAAACTACTAGGTTTATTTTTTTTTTAAATCTAATTGGTGAAAATTTGAAATTTCAATGCAATAGTACTTAAATTTCAAGGAAATAATGAGAAGTAGGTGTCTGTCTGACCACCCTAACCATAATAAAATGATAATATTTTTTTATAAGATTTTAAATATAAGCAGAGGACTCATGTTCCGATGTGATACACATTTCTTGTAATTTTTTTCCAAGTAAATAATTAATTATGATTTTTTATTAAAACTTTTAAAAATATAAAAACTCGTATGTCTCACCACCTTAACTTGATCAAAACTTCATGAAATTCAATTTTCTCTTTTTTAATCCTATAGTATGCGAAGCATAGAATGTGACACATGTTTTGGATTTAAAAAATGTGATACCGTTTGAAAGCTATAGGTGTTTTTCAATCAGCCTATCAATCAGGACTTTAGTCGTAATTCAAGTACAATATGAATAATAATAATTTATTAAATTCAAACTAAAGCATAATTTATATTGGTGGAAAACTATGAATCTCCTTTAAAAACCCTTTTCATTTCATCAATTTTGGGTTAAAAAAGGTCGTCAACCACATACCCTACACATACCCATCATATCGCCACTTTTTGGCCCATCATGATCCTGCATGTATACCCAAAAATTCCTTGATTTGTGGCCTAGAAATAAAAATTATGAAAAATCATAAATTGAAATTATTCACTTAACATTAATCTGATAAAAACCTTAAATTTGGACTATAGATTCCCTTTTTGATCCTCCAACTTTGGAAAAATAATTAAAAAAAATCACAACCATTTGGTAAATATAGGAAAAGGTTCAAAACTAGGGTTTTGTTTACCTTTGTGCAAGTCATAACTTTGATATCACTTGATAAGATCCACACATATAATAATTAGAATAATATAAAGAATTATATATATAACAAAATACTCTAATATTCAATTGAAGAAAAAATAGAATAAATCCTTAAGGTAGGGTAAGACTGTACAATACACCTTATGCATAAAGTCACTCTATGTTATATCTCCAAGAGATCCTAATATAATATCAGACTTAACAAACACCCTTACAATGATAAACGTCTCTTTTATATAGACCTCCTCCTAATAATACAATGGAGGGGTAATCCTAATGAAGGCGTACTCATTACTTGATATAATTAATTACACAAGATATCCACATGACTCATTATAATTAAAGAGATGCATTCCACATGTTGGCATCTCCATCCACTTAAGTACATTATAATATCATATATATTATCAAAAACAAAATATAAGATAAAAAGAAGTCAAATTACTAATTTTGACTATTATTTGCTTGTGTTATAAAATGGGATCACACTTTGTGATATATATTGAATGTGACCATTTTTTATGATATATAAAATGCGATAATTTTTTGTTACTATAAAAAGAAAACAAGAAAAAACCCAATTGTCCATTCATAGCCATGACTGGGAAAGGAGTGTGGGTAATTTAAACAAAATGTAATTTTATTTTACAAAATTTACCCTTCCATTTTTTTTGTAATGTCATGTAAAGGACAAGTAAGTAGGAAAGATTTTAATATTTTTTAATCAAATCATGTTTGCATTTTTATAAATTTGACAATTTTGGAACACATTTCTTATATATGTTATTTTTCTAATAAAAACTTCATAAATCCTAACCCAAAACCTAATATACTTAAATAAATATTTTAAAGAGATCCATGCATCACCCCAATCTACTCCCACCCTTCAAACAAACCCTAGAGAAAGTCAAAAGAAATTATTAGGGCATTTAGATCAAAGTAAATTCCAACTTACATAACAAGTTTCATCGTTGAAGGCATCCATAGGAAACCATTATAGTGCATTACTTGATTCATCATTGGAAGTAATAATGAAGCAAGTTGACTTAATCATGAGTCAAATTGATCAATGGAAATCGCATAGATATTTATTTTTCTAATTTAATGCAATAAATTTATCTTACAATTTAAAAATAAGAAAAGATATAACTAAAGTCTAAGTTTGTGGCATGTTTATTGATCCCAAAAATAATACAACCCTTCCAATGACTTTAAAAGAGATTTATAATTCATTGGTGCAATCATCTTGATATAAAAATAATTGGGACGTGGTGGATGGTCTTTGGCCATCCTCCATGCAATAACCATGAGGTGCCATTATATATTTTGAGAAAACTTTACTATGAGTTTTTCCTTCAAGAAATTTCAAATTATTTTTATATGAAGGAGATTTAGGGTAGAGATAGAGGCTCTACCCAAGATAGAATAGAATCTCAAGGAATACCTAACCTTCAATGAAGACCACTAGCCCAAAAATCTATACACCATGCACGATGGTGCCACCAAAAATCAAGGAGACTATGGAGATGCAAACTCTTCATGCTATTGCTAATCTTATAAACACCCTTATAAATCATAGCACATGGATGTCCCATCCTTGTGGTCCAACAAACGATCAGGTAGAAAGATCATTGAGTTTTATTTCTTGTACCTCCCATTTATGCTATAGTTGTTACCATTTTTTCTCTAGATGAGACCATGATCCATAGAGTGCAAAGGGTGTCACCTCCCATGAGTGCACTCATTATCATTATAAATGAATTGGTAGAATATAGGAAGACCAAGTAGTATTGGGTGGTGAGGCAAATAATATGGTGATCAATGATGACCTATTACATAATTTATTTGGGGATCACATACATGCATTTAATATGAATTTATAACATATTTAAAATTTTATTCTTAAAATTTTAACATGTAAATTAATTTTTTTTATAATTGAGTTAACATTATGTATTTATTATATATTTCATGGTCTAATGCCATAGAATGGTACATCGTTGATCATTCCACTTGCACCATCTTGCATGCCTATTGATAGTGTGAACTCTGAAATTGGTTTTATTGAGGTATGTAATAGTATGTTTTATATTTTTATTTTACAAAATCTAATATATTGTTTATGTATAATCGAGTTTCTTAGTTAAATCTATCATTGTTTATTTAGTTGATGCATTGAGCTATCACACCTCTTGGTATATGACAAAAAATGGATGATCATGATGTTACATTAATTTCATCTTTAATGTGTGTAACATAGGTATAAGTATAAATGTATTCATTTAATTGTCATAGTTGTCATCATTTTGTCTCAATTAACATAGTTAGGTATTTGAAAATAATAAATATATGTTGCTTTTGTTATGCTATAGATTGATGCAAACAATCCTAAGGATAGACCTCTCTTGATGATGATGGACATCATAGGAAATAACAATTAGAATTTGATTTTGTTGTAAGTGTTTATTATTTTAATGTCAGAAATAACATTTTTTAATCACTATCTAGTACTCGATATGATGATAATGAACATCAGAGGAAAGAACAATTAGACTATGAGTTTGTTATAAGTGTTTATTATTTTAATATTAGAAATAATATTTTTAAATCACTATCTAGTATTCAATATGATTATGATGAACATCATAAGAAAGAACAACTAGATTGAGAGTTTATTGTAAGTGTATTATTTTAGTGACATAAATTATATTTTTTAATCATTATCTAGGACTCGATACAAGCCATATCATTAGACACATTTATGAACTGTATTGCCGATTCGACCAAACATAACTAACTAGTGCCAAGGCAAGTGAGCAAACTCCTGCTATAATGGATTAGACTGCTAGTTTTTCAAACGAACATAAAAGATTTTCCAAAAGATATTCATCACAATCTTTCCAAGGCATTGAATATTCTAAAAGGAGATCCATCATAACTTCTTCTTCAGTTGGAATCGGGTGATTTGTTGATCTGAGCACCCAACATTTCTGAAAGGAATTTGTAGTTTGTTAATTAGGCTTCCTCCAAGCAAAGCATGTCATCCACATTACTCAAACCCATAAAATCTTTTTCAAAGCCCACACCCATCTCAAAAACAGCCTTGTCATTACAGTTCTTTGAGCTCTGATTTCCATGTGAACAAGTACCCACTATCAGAGGCACACATTCTTCAAACCCACCTCCAATCAATCAACTGCTTGAGAAATTGCAGTGATACTGATCCTTCACTAGGAAGCTGTTGTTGCCTGCGCTCCATGACACAACACTGTCTGTTGACAGAAGACTATTCGCGTAGTCTCAAGATTTTTCTATTACTATTTGGAAGTCGGCTTATTTTTAGCTTTTCTTTTAAAACCAAATTATGAAAGAGAGAGTATACAAACATAATTGTTTTCTAATGTGGACAAATGTCAACAATCAATCACTCACTAATTAAATTATGAAATAAGGAGCATACAAAATAGTGTTTTATTCACACTCGAATGCAAATTACCGAGAAGAATTTAAATAATGAGTATATTCATGTCAGTTTTCAACAAGATTTGTAAATAATATATGGGAATTGTTTTGTAAATTGTGAAAAACAAGTGGCTAGGTATTTTTTGTAGTGGTAAGTTGTAATTTGGATATTTTATGGTATTATGTTTGACTTTTTTAGAAAAGAGATCACATGTTTGTAATTGATCTCACTAGCAACAACTAATAAGCTCTAGAAACTTCAATCAATAAAAATAAAGTATGAAGTACATATTTATCTACAAAATATTTAAAATATCTATGTCTATCAAAAATGTTAAACTAAAAGTGGGGTAAAAATTTATTCAATCCGAAAAAAGAACAATACAAAGCAATGTATTACACATCCCTATCAACCTCAACTAATTGATCCAAATTTTGAGACAAATCCCGGGGTAATTGACCCCTTTCCACAATGTTCCAATCATACAGATGATCAAAAGCCCATTTAGCCAAACAATCTGCAACCCCATTCCATTCCCGTGGAATATGACAGGAAGAAATAGAATCCAAGGAAGCACACAGATTAAGAATCTGTTTTATAATAACAACCAGATGCCAATTGACATCCTCAAGTTGGTGCCTCTTCAACAACGTCACAACAACCTGGGAACCAGATTGACAAATGATCTGTCTCCACCCGAGAGCACAACCATGCTCCACAACATATAGAATGGAAAGAGCCTCCATCACATTGTTAGTATACCAACCCTTATAAACAGAAAAGATAAACTCAACAGTCCCAAAACTAGTCCACCCAACACCTCCAATACCAGCATGGCCTGGATTTCCATGAGAAGAGTGATTTGTGTTTATTTTCAACACTCCCTGAGGAGGACACCAACACCCCTCCCTACTTATCTTTTGAAGTAGATGATGACATCTATTTCTCATGATCTTCCCAACACCCTGATCAGTCCCTTGTTGAAGAGGAAGATTAAGACGCATACAAAAAGCAACCTCTCAAAGATCCACACCCTCAGCCAAGTCACACTTAGCTGCAATAGTTTCTCCTACATAATGAAGAATCCTCCAACACAAATGATGGATAGCCAGTTACACATCTTGATCAAAAATGTTGTATGTATTATGAAATAATTATTAATTTATCATATTTCCAATACATGATGCTTTTACATTTTAATTAATAATTATTTTGGTAAAAAGTGCATCTAGCATGTTGGATATGCATTACCTCTACAAGCTATAAATAAATATCAAGATGATGACAAGATTGTTTTCTTTAACAATCACTAAAGTAGTAGGGTTCTAAAAAAATAGTTAGCGACATACATATAGTTGATTACATTACAACTGGGGGTTGTCTCAATCCTAGTAGGGGAAATCTCTCTCAACTATGTAGTGTGTTCTAAAAAACTAATTCAATTCTAAGATAAAGTAAACCAATTAAGAAAATTTTAACATGTGTTATGTTCTTAATATATCATATTTGTTAATTAATGTTAATGATTTTTTTGTTATATATTTTTAATATTGGATGTTATTCACAAATGACTTATACAATAATTTTTTTATAAAATATACCAAAATCAACTTTATAAAGAAAAATAGGACTAATGATAGCTCATTAGGAAGAAAAAAAGTAGCACTAATTATGATACCATCTTATCAAACTATCCCAAAATATCATGAAAAAGGATTTCATAACACCAAAATAAACCCAAGCAAATTACAAATCAGATTAGCTTATCAACATAATATAAAATTAGTTTTTGAAATGTGAAAAGTGCGGGATGCAAGTACTAGACGAGAATCTTGTGGTTCTCATCCTCTATGAATGGATTCTAGTAGAACAGTCGGATAGGGTGTGCCCCCAATGGTGTACATGGGCTTGGTGTGTCACCTCCTATCCCCTCCCCTATTTCTCAGGGGGTTCCATCACTACCAAACTGGAAAGATCTTTTCATTGGTAACAAAAAGGTATGCTCTGATGGGGTTCAAATTATGCACTCTCAAGAAGGGCCTACAATCAAAATTAAAGATCCTTCCATTGATCATTCTTTGGAAAAAATGGAAAACTCTCATTGGAAGGTTTGTGGGTAGGAATCCTAACATCAATCAATATGTAGATGGCGGCTTCTAGATGGCCAATGAAAGGATCATTTTTTATGTTTGTGCTTCCCAAAGGCCTTTTCTACTACACCTTCTCCCTTCAAGAGGATTATTTGAAGGCTATAATAGGTAGTCCTTGGTTCTTTCACTGATACATTTTGACATTTTTTTCGACGGCAGGTCGTCGGAATTGCCGGGTCGGAATATCGACGTTTCAAATGCCGTCGGAATTCCGACGCAATAATAGCGACGAAGAGCCGTCGGAATTCCGACGACCTGCCGTCGAAAAAAATGTCAAAATGTATCAGTGTTTGGAAAGAAGATTTTGGTCATATGCAAGCGATGCCCTAGTTTTGATCCCTCTGCTCATTTGGTTGATGCCCTCCCCAACTAGGTTTAGCACCCGGGTCTCCCCTTGGAGTTTTGGGATGGGGAGATCATTACTAGTGTGGTAAAATCTTTTGGTAATTTCCTCTCCTTGGAAGATATCACAAAGGACTGGTCTCTATTGGAGCTTTCCCACTTCTACGTTAGCATTGAAACCAATAAGATTATTCCATCCTCAATTTCTTTGGAATCCAAGCTCGGTAAGTGGTCTCAAGGCATTGAATATGAAAAAATAGCTCTATTTTTCCAACTTTGTTCTTTTGTTGGCCATCTTTGTGTAATGCCTACCCCAAAAGGGTGTTTAAGGAGTCAAATCCTCCAAGTAAAGAGGAAAATGTGCCTCTCCCCTCTTTTCATCTAGGCAGAAGGAGCTCCTTAGATTTTCCTCCCTAACAAGTGCTTAAGTTGGCCTCATCCATTGGTTCAAAGTTTTCTCGTTCTTCCTCTAATCCAACTATGGTTCATGAGGTTTTTTATTTGAATGATCCCCCTAGGATGATTATTCAACAATCTCCTAAGGTGCTTGATCCCTAGAGTCATTTTCCAATGGGTCCCTCCTCTCCTTACATTCCTCTCGATCTTTGTTCATAGACTTGCGTATCCTTGCTGCCTCACCTCTAGCTGATGTTTTTGTAGTGGAGGAACCTTAGATGGAGATAGTTATCTTTCCCCCTGTGGTGTTTTTCCTAGACATGGTGAGTCCTTGTGTGGCTCCCCTTTCTCCATTGATGCGTAATGTGGTTGTGTGAGTCTAGTCCAATTTTGGCTGGTTCACCAAGCTCCTCAAAGCAAGTAGGTTTGTGTAAGTCGACTAACATTGAGACTAGTTCAAAACTTGGTCAGAAATCAACTAGAGAAACCAGATAGAAGAACATAGCTAAAGAAATTGCTAATGGGAACCAGATGAATTTGGACCAGTTGGGCTCTAGAAGACTCAAAAAATGTTAATCCTTTCATGGAACATAAGGGGTCTTAAGAGCCTTCACAAGAAGCATATGATCAGGGATCTCATCAAAGAATTCAAGCCTAACATTTTTCTTATTCAAGAAACCAAAATGAGTGTTGCTAACTTTGATAAATTAAGTAAATTCATATGGCTTAATGCCCCTTTTTTAGTGGTTAATGCAGATGGGGATTTTGGTGGTCTTGTCACCATGTGGAAACCCTTCTTTAATGGATATCTAATTTCAAAGGATAAAAACTACCTCAATGTCCACTTCTCCCAATGTACTAGTATTTTGAACTAGATTTTGTCTAATGTCTATGTCCTAAACAATGTTGTCCTCAGAAGAGCCACTTGGACCAATTTGTTGGGTTGCAAAAGATCTTTCCTTCAGAGTCACTGGATGTTGTTGGGAAACTTTAACACCCCCTCTTTCCTTCAAAGAAGTTGGGAGGCAATCTTGATTTTTATAATAGTATATTGGATCTCAGTAACTTCCTTCTAATGGGAGGCCTTTTAGACCTTGAGCTTGAAGGAAGCCTTTTCACTTGGTGTAATAAATTATTGGGGGATAATTTGATTCAAGTTAGACTAGACGATTTCCTCATGTCTTCTAATGGGCATTTCTCTTCTTGATTTTCCTTATCCTCTCTCTTGAGGATGGGGTCAGACCACACACCTCTGCTCCTCAAAATGAAACATTCCTTATCTTCAAACCAAGAACCCTTTTCAAGTTGAATTAATCTGGAACCATCATCCTCACCTCAGAGGGTTCTTGGAAGAATGGTGGGATAGCAAGGTAAGTGGTTTAGCAATGTTTAGGGTTTCTTTCAAACTTAAAAGTTTAAAAAGGAATTTGAAAGATTGGAACATAAATTATTTCAATAATATATTTTCTCAAAAAAAATCCCTTAAAGTTCAGCTCAGACAAGTTCAAAAGGATTTTGAAGGTATGGGAGCTTTGGAGGTCTTGTTCAATAAAGAAAAATCCCTATTAAGTGATTTGCATAATATTATTGAGAAAGAGGAAATTTAATAGAAACAAAGGGCTAGAAACCAATGGCTTCGTGAGGGGGACATGAACACCAAGTTATTCATGTATCTACATCTAGGAATTGGCAAAGAAACACTATTTCTAAATTGACCATCACATATGGCTGTATTTTGACTTATGAGGAGGATATTTCATAGGAAGATGTCAATTTTTTTCCATAACCTCATCAATTCAGACATTGCTAACCTCTCCCTTCTGAAGGAAAACTTGTTGGATTTGATTCCCCATTTTGTCACTCCACCTGAAATTATGTTTATGGAATGTAGAGCCTTAGATGAGGAAATTAGCATGGTTATTTTCTCTCTTAAGCCTTCTAGGGCCTCTTGGCCTGATGCCTTCCCACCTTTCTTCTTTCATTTTTTTTGGGATCTTGTTGGATTTGATGTGATTCTTGTCTGGGAATTCCTCTCTTTTGGCAGCATTCTGAAGGAGTTCAATAATAATTTTACCGTCCTCATGCTCAAAAATCTTGGAGCCAATAGGTTATATAACTTTCACCATATTAACCATTGCAATACCTTATATAAATATTTTACAAACTACTGGTTTGTTAGTGTTTTTTCTAGTAGAACCTTGATATCCTCTAAAGGGTAGCCAACCCTTATGCTCAAGAATTTTCAAAGTTAGTGTCCAACACATAAGTAAGGATTCTAAGCCCCTTACTTCTACTCTTTGGGCTCTGTGAGACCTAGGAGGGTATTCCTTGTCATGTTCAAATGATACTTGTATAATTGAGAACACATTTATACACAAATCAATTCCTCTTTATTCCAAATAAACATTATTCACCAAAGGTTTGGCTAGCCTTTGAACAAATTACTATCTATTTGCTAGGAACTAAGCGATACTTCAAATTCATACATCGTAAATGAAAGATTTTTAATGATTTTCATTCTCACTCTGAATCCCAAGCCTAGTGCACTACTAGCTTAGTTATCTTTAAGATAATCTAATGAAGAGGCTATTGCTTTGTCTATTGGGAAAATGGAATCAAATTTGTAATAACCAGTAATATATTATCCATTTTACTCAAAAATTGGACAACTATTATCATAATACTTTGTAATATGACAACTCCTAGTGCCTAAAACATAACTTCTTACCAAATCCTATACTCTTCCTCACAAACCTGCGATCTCATTCAAGCATCTAATAAATTATTTGAATTGAAGCAGAAATGGAGACACAGATCAATTAAAAAAACTAAAGATAAACAAAAATACCATTGGTAATTTCATTTATAATTTGCAAGAGAATACATAGGAGAGTATACATTCTAGAACTAAGATTTTCTTCCATATTTGCAGCTTCTATAAAACCATTTTAAGATCCTTATATAGATGACTCAAACCCTAGACTCCATATAGTTCTATTCATTAGTATTTTCTACAATATGCTTCTTCCCGAGCTTAGCTTTTCACTCAGACCATTATGAAACTTAGAATTTGAACCCCAGTAATCAGCCTTGAAAACCATTTTGTAGAACAAGGGAGCAACAAGCATCGGGTTGAATTACATTTACTTTTCATGTTCATTTCAAAACTAATTTCCATTGAATTTGAGATACTTCCTAGATAGTTACATTTAATCATTTTGGAATGAGGGAAGACAAAAGACGAAAACTCCACATAATCATTCGAAGGAGGTTGGTTGGCCTTACAAAAGGCATCATTGTAGTAGCATCAAAACTTTCATGTCCATACCAAAACCTAAAAACTCACCATCAACACCAATGACACAAACTAACAAACCATTCAAAAGGACCGAGTCAACACGAAGGACCAAAAACCAAAGCACCAACTTAGAAGGAAAATGAGGTACTACCCTCCTTTGTCAGCAGTAGAGTAAGTACGCCTGCTTGGTGTCCTTATTGAAATTGGAGTAGCTACCACCTCCTCCTCATCAGAATCATCGTAGGATACCAAGGATATAAGATAATGACCATATTCAGGGTTAATTTCCCCTCCATTACCCGAGGAGCTATCAGAAATCACTGTTGGCCTCCTACAATGATCTTAATAACTAAGCATTTACAACCATGATTCAGAGATTGGACATCTAACTTGAATAGCTATTTCAACCATCATGAAGGTGCATTTAACTTGTCAACCCAGGGACGTGAACCTGAAATGGTTCATAATAGGAATAAAAATTTGGGCAACAAATAGGGACTACTCTATCTGCTTTGGCTGTAGGAACAGTCACAGAATGGAATTCTAGCAGCTGTAGGAATAGTCGGTGCCAAACTTCTAACTAAGTACTAAATAGTAAGTAATATTAAACTAATGCTAAACTAAAAATATGGATTACTCACCAAGTGGGCCCCCTTGTATATGTATCCTCTAAAACTAAGAAGAACTCAGATGCTCAAACTCATAACTTTATTTTATTAACTATAAATCATGAGTAAAAAAGAGTAGTGTATCTGTATTATTGAAAACTAGAGAGTGCAAGTACAATATCAAGTCATGCAACCTTCTGAAGAAGGAGCATCAGATCATTATTTATACTAACAAATAAACAAGGTAGTCAACTCCATGACTAGGAGGATGCCATTTAGGGAAAATAGAGGAAATAAAGCAATGGCAGTTACACGTGCATGTAATATAGTTAGACATGCAGGTCCAAACACAAATTCAACTCAATAGTAATGCCTGTGCATGCTCGATCATTAAAGTCCAGTATAAGGTAGTTATGTTCATTTGCATGAAGAATCTTCTACTGTCGGTCTCCTTTGACTTGGAGCGATTCCTTTACTAGACATTATGGTGCATGCCCAGTTGGTGGTGTCTTCCTCAACTTAGCACATTAAATCTACATGGAAAAGTTAGTACGCATAATAACTACACATCTATAACTAGCTTAAGGTACTTTCATTAACCACATGCAAATTCAATATAGATAATCCACATAATATGCCAAATGTCATTAAAGCTTGCAAAGATAGAATTAAGTCCAATGCCAATGGTTTGAGGGAAACATTATGAAAATACCAACATTTAACATTAAATTCCATGACATCTACCAACAAATAAAATATAGATTCTACCCAAAATTGGAGCAAAAACTAGGCTCACCACTCCCCCCAACCTAACATTTTGTTGGTCCTCCAATAGGGGAAGAGTTGTTATGCTTGGTCAAAGCTCTGAAATTTGCAACTGATAGTTGTCCAACATTAGTGGTTGTAGTGCATGAATTAGGTTCCCAATAGAATCCTCCCAATATATCAAATTTGTTCCATCTTTGTTCTTCTGCAGCGACATCAAACTGGTAGAATCTGATGTTTGGCACAGGCCACATGAGCATGGGTGGTTGGAAATTCAGGGGAAGCCAAGATCGCCCCTGAGTTCTCCCAATCTAAATATACCTATCAATTCTCTCTAGTGATGCAACATAATTGTGGATGGAATCAAGCTCAGCTTGTTTTAGCTCATTAGTTAGACTATTCCATCTTTGTGATAGACATCTTCGCATAGTTTCCTCCTTTGTTGTTGTCTTTACCTCATACTCACTATAAACTACCTCAATCCAAGGAATAATTTTGTTGCCATAACTAGGTCTGAGAAGCATTCTATTCCATTCTCTATAAATATCCCTTGGGTTGCTTGATTAAGCTCTAACAGGTAGAGGGATATCAGCCTCTAATTGCTTATAAGCTCCATGTTGTTGTCCCCAACTAATCTCATTTTGTACCCAGGGCATGAATTCCCTCAATTGGACATCCCCAACATATAACAGTGGATTCCAATCATGGTCTTGAGTTACAGCAAAATTATGCAAATAAAACTCACACAACAAATTCTTCATTTCAGGAGAGGCAATCTTATAAGCATTGAAAAATTCTATAGGGGTGTCAATAGAAGGATTCAAACCTGAGGCAATCCTTGACAACTTAAAAGATAGATACTTCTCTTTTAGGAGTAGAGCATAGACCCTTATAGGGGTCCTACATTCCAAAAATTTTGGTGTCAAAGTTGACATATCATCCACCCTCTGCTTTAGGGTGGCAATTTTTGCATCCTTATCCTCAATCTCTTCATCCCTCTCTTGAATTTCCTTCTTCAATTTTTGTTTTTCCTTTTTACATTCTTCCTCCCTCCTTTGTATTTCTTTCCATAAATTTAAAATTGCTGCATGTACTATAAAATCAAGAGGATTATGAATTCCTACTAGTCTTTTTGTCAATGGAAGCTCCTCATATGGCACTATCTACATGGACTCAGGCTTTCCAATTATCTCTAGCTGTAGGGGTACTATTTCTTCTTTTGCTTCTTGTTGCAAGGACTCACATTCTTGTTCTTGTTGTGGTTGTAGGAACTCCTGCTCTAGTTCTGGTTGTTGCTGCAAGACATCCTACTATAGGACTTCTTGCTCATGCTACAGGAAATCTTGATTTTCCTCAAACTCTTCTACAATGTTAGCAAGATTGGATAGTTTTATATTTGCTACTCTTCCAAATATGTCTTCTTCTTTGACATTCTCCTACCCCATTGGAGGTTTAGGGTCCTTGTGTAATGTCTCACCAGGCTTAGGGATTTCCTATGGAGGCATACCAATTGCAAGCCTAGCCAGTCTTGACTTCTTGGGAGGTCTCTCACATTTTTCTTTAGCTGTAGGATGAATAGTGTCACCCCCTTCCTCTTCTTAGAACTTGGCACCTTTCTTTCTGCAGGCTTTGTTTTAGCCTTTCCATTTCTCGTTTCTCCTTCTCTTTTTGTGCCCTATTTTTCATCAGGGTTTCAAGTGGAATGTCATCATCAAAATCAGAGGAAGAACTTTCTTTTTCTAAGTGGTCTGTTCTAGAAGAACTAATTTCTATGGTTTCTTCTATTGCAGGAGGATTCATACTAGAGCCAAAACCAGAGCTTGAAGCACCAAGAGGAGCTTCAACCATGCTTAATCTCCTACTAGACCCATGGGGTTGAGGTAAACCCTAGGTTGCAAGTGCTCAGGTCTAATTTGATCAACATTAATAAATTCTTCCCAGGTCATTCTAGATACATCATGCAAAGAATTTTCAACCAACAATTTAATCAAACAATGGTGGGAAATAGAATTATCCCTACCTTTTTGGGTCTTGTCCGCCATGATTGAGAGAAGATTTTATAACACATTAGGCACATTCATCCTCCTTCTGTGCCTCATGTGATTCAAAAGCTTGAAATGCACAGAATGAAAATTTGACAGGCGACCTTCACAGGTGATGTAGTTGATAATGTAAACAACTATTTGCTTCCATGTCTTAGGCAGAGACATTCTCTTTGCACCCTATTTATCAATGCTCAATGGGGGGTTGTTCAGCTCTGTAAATTTAGCCCCAGCTAATCTGACATCTCTAGAAGCAGGGTAATTTTCACCATCAATAGGTAACCATGTGACCTCTGCAATTCTTTCCTCTTTTGCCACAATTTCCAACCCTTTTACTATGGCTACCCCTTTAGAAAATTTCTAGATGAATTCAAGGGAAATGCTTTCATCAAAGCCATCTAGCTTCAAGAAGTAGTTTATCCATCTGCAGTTTCTAAATTTAGCAAGGCATTGTGCATCCTGTAAATAAAACATCATGCATTGTACGCTCATTTTGAATTAACCCACCTCCCATTGTCTGCAATCAAAAAAATGCTCTACAACTTCTTTCCTACAATTCTTGTCCTGAAAATCAAGCTCACTTTCCTACAGTACTTGCTAAATTTTTAGTGCCAATATCGACTGAATTTTCTTTTCTTTTGTTTCACCTTTTTGCTTGCAACTCAAGATTACAATAGGGTCAATAATGGAAATAATATGAGTGACAAAGGGAAATTATGATGGGAATAAATGGCAGTTGTAGTTAATGCCACTTCACATATGCAAGCAGTCCTCTCACTCAGATTTCAAATCAGCTCATTTTAAATTTTCTAATGTAGCCTAGCATAAATTGACACATGGGTAGTATATTTAAATTTTCTTTCCCCTCCCCCCAACCTAAATTTGGACATGTGTCCACACATGCGAGATGGGCGTGGTGATTTGACAGGAAATGATGGAATTTTATATAAATGTCTATACTAACATACAATGATTAAATGAACGCACAGTTTAAAGGATGACTAAAGATAGCAATTAATGCACACATACCTGAATGTGTGGAATATTTTATGCAAATATCATGGAGAAAGTACCACTCACATTTTAGAGGAATGAATTAAGCAATTAATGAAAATGAAGTGGAGTGAGGCGAGGTGGAATGAAGTGATGGAAGAGAGTGAAAGGTGGTAATGGATGGGTGGATGGGCTAATGGATGAAGAAATGGACTTCCATGTAAGTGAAAGTCTTTATTGTGAAAAGTACGTACCTTGATTAGCCAGAAGGAGGGAAACTAGGTCCACTTCCTTCGGCTACAGGAAGCTCGGGTGTTGAATGTTGGGTGAATTGCTATAGGAACTCTTCTTTGGAAGTTGGCTTGTGATATAATCTGAGGTGATGACCATTGACAAGTAATTTGAATCTGATAGGTTCAATGGTAGTAAGCTGAACAACTCCATTAGGAAAACCTCAGCAACTTCATATGGTCCTAGCCACCTTGTATGCAATTTTCTTGCATTGTCCTAATATCTTGAGTCATAGAGTAGGGCCCAATCTCCTGGTTGGAATTTCTTGTCCTTGATAAATTTGTCATGCCACCTGATTCTCTAATTCTGCACCACTTCTGTATGCTACAGGGCTGCTATTCTTATCTCATCCAAAGCGTTTAGCTGCATGATTCTTTCTATTTGTGCCTCAAAAATATCCATCCCCAAATATACTGTAGTCCATAGAGTCTTATATTCAAAATAAACTAGCATCATATCTATCTTTCCATACATCAACTCAAATGGTATGAATCATGTAGTTATTCTCCAGGTTGTCCTATAGGTCCAAACAATTTCTAGTAATCTATTTTCCTAATCCTTTCTATGAATAGTTACTGTTTTAGTCATAATGGCTTCAATCTCTCTGTTGGTCACCTCAACTTGGCCATTAGCATGTGGGTGATAAGGAGTAGACTTCATTTGCCTTATGTTGTACTCATTAACTAGTGTTGCAACAAGGGTTGTGAATTTTTCACCTTGATCAGTCACTATTTCTCTGGGGACTCCATATCTTGTGAAAATCTCTTCATAAAGAAATTTTGGAACCTTGTTATCTCTTACATGTTTGATGGCCTTAACTTCTACCCATTTTGTCACATAATTAGTGCAAACCAATATATAAGACTTACCATTTGATGGAGGGTCAATGGGTCCCACAAAATCCAATCCAAACATGTCAAAGGGAGTGATTAATACTTGAGGGAAAAGTGGCATCTCATCAAATCTGGTTGGTCTTCCCATTCTTTGACAACTATCACATTTTCTGGTATACCTTCCTGCATCCTTGTGGAGTGTTGGCCAATAATATCATGTGTTCAAAATTTGCATTGTTATCCTTTTGGCTGCAAAGTGTCCTCCAAATGGCTCATTGTGGCATGCATGCAAAATGTCATATGTCTCATTTTCTCTCTCACACCTCCTCATAACATGGTTAGGTCCAGTATAAAACAAACATCCAACAATCCAAGAGAAAGAAATTCTTTTTTCAATGAGTTCCCTTTTCTCTTTCGGAGAGAAGTGAGAAGGAACTCTACCTATGACCAAATAATTGGCTATGTCAGCATACCAGGGTGTTTGTGTACTGATGGAGAATAGATTCTCATTAGAGAAAGAGTCATCTATGGGATGATTGTCTTCTGATGTAGTTATCCTTGAAAGAAAATCTATAACACCATTGGCTATCCTTGGCTTATCCACAATGGTTATGTCAAACTTTTGCATCAACAATAACCCTCTTGCCAATCTACCTATGATCAAAGGTTTATTCATGAGATATCTAATGGATACATGATTAGTTTGCACAAATATTTGGTAGCTTTTTATGTAATGTCTGAAATTGTTCAGTGCATAGATTACTGCTAGCATTTCTTTTTTTGTCACTGTATAATTAAATTCAGCTCCTTGTAAATTTTTGTTGACAAAGTAAATGGAATTTTCAATAGCTCCTTTATGTCCTAAGACTACTCCTATGGCATAATTTGATGCATCAGTATGGATGTGGAAAGGAAGCTCCTAATTAGGTCCTTTGAGTACAAGAGCATGTGTCAAAGTTGCCTTCAAGTTAGAAAATGCCTTGTCACAAGCTTCAGTTCACTAAAATTCAACATCTTTAGTGAGAAGAGTGTATAATGGTCTTGCTACCTTGTTGAAATCCTTGATGAAATGCCTATAATATCCTGCATGACCCAAGAAACTCCTAACATCCTTCTATTTTGTAGGTGTGGGCAGATTTGTAATCACCTCAATTTTCACTGTTTAAGGAAAAAATTTGGTCATCACATCTCTATAGGACTCTTCTAAGATTTTCCAATGCTTGATAAAAATGAACACCATAAGTGGTAAAGTCATCCATATAAATTTCCATGCAATCATGAGAAATTTCTGAGAATATGCTAATGACTGCCCTCTGGAAAGTTGTAGGTACATTGCATAAACCAAATGGGAGTACTGAATAGGAATAGGTCCCCCATGGATAGGTAAATGTAGTCTTCTCCTAGTCCTAAGGTGCAATTTTGATATGGTTGTAGCCATTGAATCCATCTAGAAAATAAAAGTATTGCTTTCCTACAAGTGTGTCCAAAACTTGATCAATGAAGGGTAAAGGAAAGTGGTCCTTCTTGGTGGAAACATTAAGTTCCCTATAATTGACACAAACTCACCATTTCCCTCCTTTCTTAGGCACAATCACAAATGGAGATACCCACTGACTATCTGAAATCGGGTAGATAAATTTTGCATCTAGTAATTTTTGTAGTTCTCCTTTCACAATCTTTCTTAGTGCAGGGTTAATTCTTCTCTATGGATGCCTTACTAGGGTGCAATCATCTCTGATGTAAATTCTATGTGTACAAAGTAAAGGATCCAGTCCCTTCATATCACGATAATCCCCCAAAAATGCATGTTGATGGGTCCTTAATAAGTTTTCCAATAAAAATTATTGTTCCCCATTCAATTTACTATTAACATTCAGATATTTCCCTTTTGACACCTATACTTGTGTAGTTAACTCTATCATGGCCACTTCATTAATACATGGTACCTTTAGTTCATACGAAATCAATGTATGGAACATACTTGCTGCTGCAAGAAGTCTTTCTGCAGGAAGAGTGGCTCTAGTAAGTCTATCTATAGGAATAGTGGTTGCAGGAAGAGTGGTGGCATAGCCACTATAGGAGGGTCCTCAAAGAGAGCAATCCAAACCGTGCAACAAGAGTAACACAATGAAAGCAATATAGAATATGGAGGAAAATGTAGATGAAAATAATCCCATTAACAAAAATCTGAGTTACAAGCGTCCAACAACATCCGGGCATACAGATTCAACTCACAAGCCTGATTTAACATGTCCTGATTACAACATTCTAATATGCTCCTATATGCAAGCTGAAACCTTACAATTCAGGTCAATATTAATCTATTCAATCAACTAATAACTCAATTCCCCTCTTCTAATGATCGATTACAAGCTTTATATCATATCTGTGATTATGGAAACATCCACATTGGCCAAGGATCATCACATTATCCAAGGGAAGAAAATGTAACATGCACATGAATAGGTCAGCCTCAGATTTGAATTACTCCATCAATAGGTGCATAAAATGAAGTGTGGACCTATAAGGAAGGTCGGGGACACTCCATGGAACACTTAGAATCATACTATCAAGATCCACAAGTCACAGGGATGATCCACGAATGATCAAATCAGCCATTAGGCTTGAAAACTATTCTGGTGCCAGTTCAAGAAATTGTTAAGAATTCTGGAAGCGATAACTTGCCGAAAAAAGATCCAATCATTCTCAAATATTGGAATAAGGAAAACAAACATGTCCACAAGGTACAAAAAGATCCATAGGGTCTAGTGAAAAAAGATGATGAATCTACCAACATGAACTAAGCAAGAACATAAACAAGAACAAAACTAAAAGAAAATATTTTTTGGTTGATGTGAGATTGTCAAGAACCAAGGATGCTCCTGCATCAAACATCTAGGGTTATTGAAAGGTGGTCCCTCACTTAGCTAGGGCTAAAGGAAAACCAAGACGGTCTACCTCAGCCTGAGAAATCCAACAAGAATCCTCCACTGGTCTGTCTTTCCACTTCACAAGATATTATTTGTACTATTTTCCATGAGCCTTCCTCCCATCTCTGACATCCAAAATCTCTTCAATCTCATATGACTACTTCTTAGGAAACTAATTTCAAATCTTACTTTATAGTATTCTCTAAATTCTACTTCATGGTACTAATGTAAATCTGTAATGTTGAATATAGGCGATATACCCATGTCATCTAGTAACTTTACTTCATATGCATTTCCTAAATCAAATTTCCTCAAAATCTTATAGGGTACAAACTTCCTCATCTTCAGCTTATTGTATGTTCCAACTAGAAATATCTCCTTCCTAAAATACACCATCACTTCATCTCCAACTTTGAATTCCTTATGTCTCCTCTTTTCATCTACTTTCTCCTTATACTTCTGGTTCATGTCTTCCAATTGTTGTTTCAATTGAGTATGCACTCCCATCACGTGTTCTACAAATTAGTTTGCTTCTACACTCCTTTTACCTTCCATATTGATGTCTCTCAACTTAGATATACCTCTAGGATGAATTCCTCTAACAATCTCAAAAGGTGTCTTTCCTGTACTCCTGTTTACTGAATTATTGTAAGCAAACTCTGCTTGTGCAAGGACTAAATCCCAACTTCTGGTCTTCTCTCCAACCAAACATCTCAAAATCCTATTTACTACCTTTTTCTATCCATCAGTTTGTGGGTGAAATGTATAACTAAACTTCAAATCTATCTTCAACTTCTTCCAAAGTGTCCTACAAAAGTAACCAACAAATTTTGTATCTCTATTTGAAACTATACTCCTAGGTAATCCATGGAATCTAACCACTTCTTTGAAAACAAGTATGCTACATGTACTGCATCCATTTTCTTCTTACAAGGTATGAAATGCACCATCTTAGAAAATCTATCTACCACCACAAATACATAATCATTACCTCTTTGTGTCTTCGGCAAACCAAGCATGAAATCCATGATAATATCCTCCCAAGGTCATTCCGGAACTATCAAAGGTTTATACAATCCAACATTCTAACTACTTCCTTTTGCAACTTGACAAACTCTGCAACTCTACACAAATTTCCTAACATCCTTATGAATCTGCAGCCAAAAGTAATTCTCACTCACCAATGCTACTATTTTATCAATTCCAAAGTGTCCTGACAATCCTTCACTATGATTCTCTTTCACCAAGTTATCCCTCATTTAACTCCAGGGTATACACAACTGATTACCTCTTAACAACATATCCTCCTAAATGAAATAATCCAACCATTAACTCCTATCTTCCATGACTAGTTCTTTACAAGCTCTCCAAGGTTCTGCCAAATTTGAGTCTCCCTCAAACAAATTCTTCAATTCATCGAAGCCTAATACCTCCATTCTCATCTCTGTCAGTAAATTCCTTCTACTCAAAGCATCAACAACTCTATTTGACTTCCCACTCCTATGCTTCAAAACAAAAGTATAACTCTGCAAGAACTCTACCCAAGAACTCTACCCATCTCATTTGTTTCTGATTCAACTTACCTTGACTATTCAAATATTTCAAAGCTTGATGATCTATTTATAACACAAACTCCTTAGGCAACAAGTAATTTCTCCACTTCTTCAAGGCTTGAACTATGGCATAAAACTCCTAATCATAGACTAAATATCTTCTCCTAGCATCATTCAATTTCTCACTAAAATAAGCTATTAGTATACCTTCTTGACTCAACACTACTCCAATTCCGTTTCCACTTGCATCACAGTCTACTTGAAATACTTTATTGAAATCTGGTAAATCCAACACAGGTTGCTTAGTCACCTTCTGTTTCAACAACTCAAAACTTTAGTCTGCTCTAGATGTCCATCTAAAATCCTTCCTATCTAGTCTCATTATTTTTTTCATAGGACTGTAAATAGAACTGAAATTCCTAATGAACTTTTGGTAGAAACTATCCAATCCATGAAATGATCTTACCTCTCCAATACTATCTGGTGTAGGCCACTCAACAATGGCTTTCACCTTCTCAAGATCCATCTTCAACCCATCCACAAAGATTACAAATCCTAGATATACCAACTCCTTCATGAAACTACACTTCTTAATGTTTATCAGCAACTGCTCTTCTCTCAACCTCTACAAAACTTGTCTGATATGCAAAAAATGTTCTTCTCTACTCTTACTAAAAATCAAGATGTATCAAAGTAAACAATCACAAACTTACCCAAGAATTTCCTCAATATCTCATTCATCAACCTCATGAGAGTACTTGGTGCATTTGACAATCCAAAAGGCATCACCAACCACTCATACAATCCTTCATTTGTCTTGAATGTTGTTTTCCACTCATCCCCTTCTCTAATTCTAATATGATGATATCCACTCTTCAAGTCTATCTTTGTAAAATATTTAGCTCCACTCAAACAATCCATAATGTCATCCATCTGAGGCAAAGGAAATCTATACTTCACTGTGATCTTGTTTATGGCTCTAGAATCTGTACACATTCTCCATTCTCTATCCTTCTTAGGTGCTAGCACAATAGGTACTTCACATGGACTTAAACTTTCTTTGATTAAACCCTTCCTCAAAAATTCTTGCACTTGTCTATTCAAGTCTTCATTCTCTATTGGTTTCATCTGGTGTGCTGCTTTATTAGGAAAACTAGCTCTAGGAATTAGGTCCATGCAATGAATAATACTCCACATAGGTGGTAATCCATTAGGTACATTATCTAAAATGATCTCTTCATACTTTGTCAACAATTCCTTTATCTCTTTCGGTTGTTCTTCTACATGCTTCAAATCTTAAGTCTTCTTAGGCACCAAGGCATAGCATATGTTCTCATGTCTCAACCCATCCAAGAATCTCCTTCCATCAACCAAACAAACCCTAGTACTTGTACAAACCTCAACTATAGGGACATCTTCCAATGGCAACAAATTCTGCTTCATCCCATTAGCAAAAATGGTATATATGTTCTTCTTTCCATCATGAATAGCCCGTCTATCATACCGCCAAGGTCTTCCCAAAAAACATGGCATACATCCATCGACATGATATCATACAAAACTTCATCATGGTAATTTGCTATCTTCAATTTCACAAAACAATTTTCACTTACCAGTATCTTATGCTCATCCTGAATCCAAGCTATATGATAGGGCTTTGGGTGTTTCAACCTTTCCAACTTCAGTTTAGTCACCATCTCTTTAGAAACCAGGTTCTCAAAACTTCCACTATCAACAATCACTTTGCAACATTTACTAGCCACCTTGCATCTGGTCTGAAACAAATTCTTTCTTTGCAATGGTTCTTTTTCCACTTCACTTTCTAACAATACCCTTCTCTTCACCAACACTTCTCCATCTTCCCGTTTATTAGATGATCTGGAATGATCTTCCTCAGGAAAGGTTTTTCTTCTATTGTTCTATGTCTTTCTGCTTGTCTCTTTGTGATTACATTCAAATTGTCTATGCCCTTCTCCACCACATTTAAAACAAGTTCCCCTAAATATTCTTTTCTCCTGTCCTCTTTCATCTTTTCTATAACCTTCATTTTGGTAACCACCATATCCTCCTCTTCTGTAAGATTTTCCTTCATTTCTATGATATGAATTATCATTCTTACTAACCTCCTTATCCTTACTTTGATCTACAAAAGAGCATTTTCCTCCTCCAATAAAATTTCCTCCTCTAAAATCTTCCACCTCTTCCTCCCTGTCTCTGCTCATTTCTTTTATTTAACTTCTCTTCTTCTTTTAGGGCACATTGATATGCTTCTTCCACACTTCGCAACTTAATCAAACTAATCTAATCCTATATAGACAACCTCAAACCATTCACATATCTGGCTACTTACTCAATCTCATCCTTCGAATGTCTAGATCTAATATTCAACTTATAGAATTCCTCAGTATACTCCATCACACTTGATTCTTTCTGCTTCAAATTTTGTAACTTCTAGAACAAATTGATTTGATAGTCTACATGCATACAATTTGTCTTCAACTTATTCACCATCCAATCCCATGACTTTATCTTTTGTTTTCCTCTTCTTTTCCTATTTGTCTGCAAATGTTCCCACCAGAGGGATGCATGTCCTCTCAAATTTGTACAAGAAAAATTCACCTTCTTATCTTCAGAAGGTACCTTCAAATTAAAAATACTTTTCCATCTCTGTTATCCAATCTAGCAATTCTTCTGAATCCAACTTACCATTATAATCTAGTGGATTGAAATGTGGTTTTGTATTTTTCTAGTTAGGGCTCTTATGAACCTCTCTTCTACCTGATCTAGGCCAGGATGCTCTTCTGTTCCTCTTTCTTTATGTACTTCTACCTCTACATCACTCACATCATCAACTGGTCAACCTCTTGTCTAGGTTGTTTCAACTACATCTAATCTAGCAGTAATTCCTCTTAACATCTCCATTAAAGCAGGGTCTGCATTTCTACGTGCTCCATTTCCTCTAACATTTCTTCTTCCCACCATCTTTACACAAGTCCTCTGCAGCTATAGGTGAAGTCCTCAATCTGCCACCCCACAACAAATCTTCAACAAGACTTCAAAAACTCTAATGATCACACAAGGAATGAACCTCGCTCTGATACCAATCTGGCACAACCATGGTAGGAGGGTCCTCAAAGAGAACAATCCAGACTGTGTAGCAAGAGTAATAGAACAAAAGCAACACAAAATATGGAGGAAAATGTAGATGCAAATATTTTCATTAATGGAAATCTCAGTTACAAGTGGCTGACAAAATTTGGGCATACAAATTTGGCTCACATGCTTGATTTAACATGTCCTGATTACAACATTCCAATATGCTCCTCTATGTGAGATGAAACCTTACAATTTGGGTCAATCTTAATCTACTCAATCAACTACTAACTCAACTCCCCTCTTCTAATGATCAATTACAAGCTTTATATCATATCTGTGATTTTGGAAACATCCGCATCAGCCAAGGATCATCACATTATCCAAGGGAAGAAAATCTAACATGTGCATGACTAGGTCGGCCTCAAATTTGAATTAGTCCATCAAAAGGTACATAAAATGAGTGTGGACCTAGAAGGAAGGTTGGGGACACTCCATGGAATACTTATAATCATATCATTGAGATTCACAAGTCATAGAGATGATCCACAAACAATTAAATTAGTCGTTAGGCTTGAAAACTATTTCGGTGCCAGTTCAAGAAACTGCCGAGAATTCTGGAAGTGATAACTTATTAGAAAAAGATCCAATCATGCTCAAATCTTGGAATAAGGAAAATGAATATGTCCACGACGTACACAAAGATTCATAGGGTCTGGTGAGAAAATATGATGAATCCACCAACATGAACTGAGCAAGAATAGAAACAAGAACAAAACTGAAAGAAAATATTTTTTGGTTGATGCAAGATTGTCAAGAACCAAGGATGCTCCTGCATCAAGTGGCAGGAGGAAGAGTAGGTAGAAGTGTCTTGAATGGAGTAGAAAAATGAGAAGATGATGCTTCCTCCACTTCACAATGGTTCTGAATGATGTTAGCCAATACTTCATCCTCATCTTGGAGCTACATGAAAGAGCTATTACCTAGCATCATAAGCTATGCCACAGAGTTAACTTCCTTGTCCTCTTCACCAACGTGTGGCCATATGAGATTATCTTAATCTTGAGATGGTTGAGCAAGCACATAAAGGAAAAAAAATTTAGTGCTCCTCCCATCTAACATGGTCGTATCACCTGACCAACATCCAATGTATGCATCTATAGTTGCTAACCATGACCTTCCAAGAATAATGGGATACCCGCCTAGTGTAGCTTTAGGAGAAAGAATCATAAAGTCTGTTGGGTACTCTCAAGAGTAGAGAACTACCACAATATCCTCCACTACACCATCAAGATTAACAATAGAGCTATTAGCAAGTTGTAGGACATTAGTAGATCTCATGCTTACAATGTTTAGTTGTTGCAGTATGTCTTTGGTCATTACATTTATTGTTGCCCCTAAATCAATCAGAGCATTCTTTACTTGGACCCTGTTTATGACAACTGCTTCCACAGGACTACTTGGGTCATTGTACTTGGGAATAGTTACTTTTCCCAGCATGATGTTAGCTAGCAATCCCACCACATGAACTATAGTTGGGTCCTTCTTTTTCCTACCTGGCTTCTTAAGACATGCCTCCTTGATTGCCTTGCCATAGATTGGAATATCTTTTATAGCCTAAAATAGATGTATCTGGACACATATATGCTTCAGCTGATCCAAAATATCAAAACTTGTATCCTCCTTTTCTTCCTTCTTCTTGGCAACTTCCAATCTCTGAGGAAATGGTGGTTCTTGTTCAGTCTGCTTGACTTAGACAGGTTCGGGATTTTTAGGTACACTTGGCTAAATGGGATCATTCAAAGGCTCCTCTTCCTCTTCCATAGGAAGCTCAGTGATAATGGGATTGGAAGGGGCTGGTAGAGTAGTTCCTGAATGCAAGTGTATATCACTTACACTCACAACATATGCAGGGAATTGATTTGAATCAACAGAGTACGTAGGTTGTTGTTGTGGTTTGTTAGTTGGATTGGGTGTGGGCTGAGCTGGTAGCTGAGTAGGTTTAGTCGCATTTGAGCTTGGATTAGTAGGTGAAGGAATTATAGTAGGCTACTAAGGCTGAGAAGGTGGTTGCATGTAACTAGTTGTCTAAGTACGTCATTTCTTTCCTCCTCTCCATTGATTTGTTTGCTGCCAATTTCCTAGAGGTGGTTGCCAGTGCCCTTAAAATTGCTGCCAATCCCCCTAAGGTTGCTTCCATTGGGGTGGTGAACTATGATGACTAGGCCAAGCATTTGGAGTATTACTCAAAGGCTGTGGTGAATATCCTCCATAACTGGGTGGATATGGGGACTGCCATTGGTTACCAGATGAATAGGAATTAAAATATAGCCTAGCATAGGATAATGGATCCAGTGGCATACCTTATCTTGGAGCCCAAGGCTTCCTTTGTGCAACATAGTAGACTTGGTCATCTTCAATTTGGATTGGCTTGAACTTAG
Source organism: Sequoia sempervirens (assembly GCA_007258455.2). Taxonomy (NCBI): domain Eukaryota; kingdom Viridiplantae; phylum Streptophyta; class Pinopsida; order Cupressales; family Cupressaceae; genus Sequoia; species Sequoia sempervirens. The sequence goes on along the minus strand of VDFB02047230.1, from coordinate 320,425,796 downwards.
GTAATGGAACTTGCTTGCTTTCAAGATTAGCTACCATATTACATTTGCAGTCCTTCTTCTTTTGTCTGCAGTGAGGGAAATACTCTATCAACATTGCCTCTACCTCTTCTTGCTTCTTCTTGGCCTAAAATGTATCTAGCTGAGTAGCTAGATTATTTATAATATCTTGCTTGAAGTCTACCATAAAAATGAGTAATCTCCATTCTTGAGACTCCACTGGTAGTTGACTTACCCATGGAATATTGGTAAGCTCTCCCTTTCTTTGAAGCTACCCTAGAATAGTTATGACATATTTTCTTGATATCCTCCTAAGCAACTTGGGAGATATCTCCTACTCCCATGAGGTCCAAGGCATTAGTGCAACTATCATTGATTCCTCTTAGAAAAATAAACTTTTGTGTGTCTTCATTAAGTTTATGGTGTGGATATTTTTACAAGAAGAACATAAACATTGCAATGTAATATTCCAAGCTCTCATCTTCCTTTTGTTGCATCCTGAAAATGCCACCTCCTCTCATGTCACTGCCTCTGCAATATTCCTTGTATTTCTTAGGGAATTTTGTCTTCATGTCTTCCCAAGTTTCCATAGTATCTTTGCCTACACTCATGAACCATCTTAATGCAACATATTTCAAAGTGGTAGGAAATAGATTAAGCCTACGGGAATTATTAGTATAATCATAACTCCTCCAAAGTATGTCAAACTCAAATAAAAGGGTACCTGTATCTTTTGTGACAAGTCCAAAAAAATTTGGGAGTGCTGAGGCAGGAATATTCTTGATGTTGTCAACTTCATTCTGATGGGAAAAAGGGAAAGAAAAATATGGCTAGTTAGGCATGTTCCTATTGTCATCACCCATGCCTACTTGATGTGGTTCCAAAGCAAAGGGGTTCTCAAGCTGATTTTGATCTGCAGAGGAGACTTCAGAGCTAGTCAGATCAGGATATGCATCAACAAAGGGGTGTTCTTCTTCTTCTTCTTTTGATAAATTTTGATATTCAACTAGATGGAATGGATTAGGATTGTTAGGAAGGAATCTCCCATAAGTATCCCTTCTCCTTACTCTATGCATGTGGTATCACTCACTATCAGTCAACTCACACAAAGAATTGGGAAAGAATAAGAGGGGTCATTACTTTTAAATGAGGATATACTAACAACTTCTAGAAACACTACAGTAAGGAAAACTACCAATGACTCCAAAAGAATCCCTAGTTTGACACCATCCTTGACAACGACACCAAAAATGTTGGCCTCCTACAATGATCTTAATAACTAAGCCTTTATAGACATGATTCAAAGATTGGGCATCTAACCTGAATAGCTATTTCAACCATCATGAAGGTGCATTTAACTTGTCAACCTAGGGATGTGAACTTGAAATGGGCTAGCACAGTATGTGCACTAGGAACTCAAAGTAGCCATTTCATTCTACAACTAATAAACACATAATACTAAAAGTAAATTGCTTGAAAATGAATGAAACAAATGTTGAACATCAATCAATGACTATGCTAAGCTGAAATGCATAACAAGAATAAAAATCTAGGCAACAAACAGGGACTACTCTGTCTGCTTTAGCTGCAGGAATAGTCGGTGCTAGACTTCTAACTAAGTACTAAACAACAAGTAATACTAAAAAAATGCTAAACTAAAAAGATGGATTACTCACCAAGTGGCCCCCCTTGGATAAGTATCCTCTAAAACTAAGAACTCAAATGCTCGAACTCAAAACTTTATTTTATTAACTGTAAATCATGAGTACAAAAGAGTAGTGTATATATATTACTAAAAACTGGGGAGTGCAACAATATCAAATCGTGCAACCTCCTAAAGAAGGAGCATCAGATCATTATTTATACTAACAGCTAAATGAGGTAGTCAACTCCATGACTGGAAGGACGCCATTTAGGGAAAAAAAGGAAATGAAGTGATGGTAGTTATGTGTGCATGCAATTTGGTTAGACATGCAGGTCCAAACACAGATTCAGCTTAGCAGTAATGCATGTGCATGCTCGATCATTAAAGTCCACTACAAAACGGTTACGTTTAGTTCATGAAGAATCTTCTGCTATCGGTCTCCTTTGACTTGGAGTAATTCCTTTACTGGACATTATGGTGCATGCCCAGCTGGCAGTGTCTTCCTCAACTTAGCACATTAAATCTGCATGGCAAAGTCATTATGCATAATAACTGCACATCTATAACCACCTTAAGGAAAATTCACTAACCACATGCAAAATCAATATAGATAATCTACATAATATGCCAAATGTCATTAAAGCTTGCAGAGATAAAATTAAGTCCAATGTCAATGGTTTGAGGGAAACATTATGAAAATACCAACATTTAACATTAAAGTCCATGACATCTACCAACAAATAAACTATAGATTCTACCCAAAATTAGACCAAGAACTATGTTCATCAACCACAATGGGAGAATTGTGCCTCCCTGGACAAGCTTTAGGACCCCTACTCTTCTTCATTTTCTCCGCAGGCTCAACTGGCTTCTTCCCTTTAAACTTGACCAATTCTTTTGAAATGGTCCTATTCCTCAAATTGTAGGTACTCTAGACAATAGTCTTCTTACTCTTCCCATATACACTTCTCTTGCCTTTCGGTGCAGTAGGAATTCCTAATAGGTTAAGTTTAACCTCAAGAACATCGTCTTGAGGTTCCTATATGCTAAGCCTTCTAGACCTTCTAACTAGCTTGCCTAGCTTATTTGGTTCACCCATCTTACATAAAATAAAAAATAGACTAGAAAAGCACCTCACATAAGAGATACCGACCTATACCCTCAGAGTGTTATTACAAGAAAGAAATCTCAAACCAGCCCAAAAGAAAACATCACAAAGTACAATTGTGAGCAATAAAACCACTAACACCCTAGGGAGCTAAAACAAGATAACTAAACCATGCAAAATTCAGAATGAAGCACATATGCACACTTACATACCTAGGGAAACCGCACTACTGCTTCTATGATCATTCCATCAACATTCGTATGTTAATCCTCATGTACTACAACAATTATTTATGCTCTTTGATAATTGTAAACTATAAGATAAACTGCAGGAAATCCTCATTAAGTAGAGCGATTTGAGTGTCTCAATTAATGACCATCTTTGCTCACGTGAGGGAATAGATAATCAATTAGTTCATGCTTAATCTTAATCATCAATAATTTTGGATTTAAAACTTAATCAATGAAGTTCATTAAGTATCATCACTTTCCTTTTCATTCATACTTTGAAACAATGATGATATCCTAAAAATCTGCCATGTAGTTGTCCATATCTCATCCATATCATTTGCACTTCATTGGTTGTTGCAAAAATTCCCTTATATTGCCTTCAAACTTTAGTGATGAGCAATAACATCCCACTATAGGGAATACTCCTAGATATACACCCTATCACTGGTCGCAGAAGGTGGTTGAACTTCCTTAAGTATTTCAGCAAGGAAAACCTTCCAATGATGCATCCTAATAATCTAAGTCATTGTGTGTTTCTGAAATGAGCTCAATGTTGAGAATATCTTCAATGATGATTCACACTTGGAAATGGAAGGAAACAAGGACACATGGCTACCATACCATTACCTTCCATTCACATCCATCACCATCACAGAAACAAGAAAAGGTCTTGGAATATTTCAATGATGGCATGACACAAAACATTATAACATTCATCGCTAGTCACCAAAATGGAACATGAGGTTTGGAAGACTTTAACGAAAAGTGATGCAATGGGAAAATGGGGTCCATCACCTGTTGCCAAAATGAAACCACTAGCAAAGACAACTTCAACAATGGACGACCACTTTAGTGACTGAAGATTTGCACATGCAAGGTTGATGAAACTCAGAACCTTAAGAGTAAAGACTTAAGACGGAAGTCTTTGACCATGGAATATTTTCCACCCGACTATAGGAAATATTAAAGTGATTGATGAAGGAAGGGTAACTGATGAACCTATACCAAAAGGTCAATAAAAACATGATTCAATTGCCTCAAGTTGTGACTTGGATGATCGAAAACCAGCTACAATAAGTCAATGGAGAAATAGAACACCCTAATGCAAAGCAGGGGTAGTCAAACTCAAAATAATCTTAGAAAATCACTTTTTCAAGTCCTCAAACATCAAATGATGGGCTTTGCTTCACAAACTCTCATTCACTCTTGTAGCCTTTCAAACATAACTTGTAGGGAAAACATGGCATTCAGAATGTGAGCACATTTCTAGATACCCTTTTGGCAATTTGTCAACATATCCAAAATTCATATGCAGTCACTTTGTACAGAAGGCTACAAATTTTGACTGTCCTCACTCAAATTTGGCCTAATGGCATGAATAAGCTTTGTAATAAAGGGTTTTTGAATCCTAGGCTCTACATCTCCACTCCAATGATTCAATCAAATTCTATAGATCCTAAAACAATTGCTTCCAACAAATAGATCACTTCCCAATTATAAATACCAAGTTTGTTCCCCTCACTAGGGCTTTTATGGTTGATACATGAAGATATCGGCCTCCTTAATGGTCTTCCATACATGCAAATCCCATCTCCTACATCTCCAACCTATGAAACTCAAAGAACACATCTACTTCATCTATTCCACCAAGGTTTAGGATTTTTCATCAAGTGGAATGGAGTTATTTACATTTTATCTACTCACTAGTTACCCTAACTAGGGTTTCGACCAGTCAAGAATAAAATCCACACAACTTAATCAAATCAAAATGAAATCACATAAAACAAACACCAATTTAAATTATATTCATTTATTTACCAATCCCAATTAGTTTTAGTGCATTCCTAGATCGTATAAATCTGTACAAGTCACTGTAGCAGCAAAATAACGTTCAAAAATGTAGAAAACAGAATTTTTATTGCTCCAAACTTCAAGACATTCAACAACCAATCTTCCCCTCAACCACACAAGGTCTTTTAAACATTTTCTAAAAATTTCTCAATGGTTCAAAACTAATTTTCAAATTACAAACTCAACTAAACATCATTATTCCCTATTATGACAAAAAGTGCAAAAGTTACATTGACAACATTTGTGCAACTTGACAATATTTTGCATCTAGACCCTAACTCACACCTAATGACTCAAAACTGACTCAAACACATATGAAATGGTCTTAGAATACCTTATTACATGCAATTAACTCAACAAAAACAAATTTTCAACTTTTGACCCCTCTTGGGGCATGATAACTTGGGTGCCCCTGCACCATCCTCCTGAGGACGAAAAGATTCAAGTTCCACTTGAATGGAGGGTAGCAATAGGAGAACCATGCTTGAAATATATTTTTTGATGTCTTTTAAATCCCTGTATATTGTCCTCTTTGAAACAGTCCCATGCTTGCTTCATCTTCACTTTAGGTTTCTTGAAAACTTGGCAAAGGGATTTGAACTTGTCAAAAGAAGCATGTCCCCTATTTGCACCTCTAAAGTCCTCTTCCAACAGTGCCTTAACAACTAAAACAGTAAATCTATATTGCATGTGGATGTGAAGCAACAAACTCAAGTTGCTTGATTTCTTGGACTTGAAGGGACTGAAATATATTTAAAACTATTGATAACCTTGGACAAAATAGATAATAGTGATATAAACTATGTTGCAATTTACCTTCCAGAGATACCTTGTGCAATGACAGTTGGAATTGATCACTTTTCCCAATAGATTGTTCTTCCTCCTACACATGGATGATAACAATGGTAACATTTCCCTCTAAAACTAATTGTTGAGCACCGGCACAGGCTATGTCTTCTTTGCCTTGCTTATCACACTCTCGTAGTGCCCCTTTCAACATTGAAACATTTAACTGAAGTAGCTTGGTATGCAAATCCATAATAGCAACTTGATCTTCCCCATCTACATCAACTCTCTCTACTAGCCTAGTAGTAGACATAAAGATCTTTTCATCCTCAAACTCAAATGGAATATGGCTCACATGGTGAACTAAATGGAAAACTATGTCCTTATAGCCTAACAACTGAAAATATGAACCCTACACTGTGTGTACCAACAACTCACCTTGCTCAATTTACAAATTAGACTCAAATTCACTCTCTTCAAACAACTATAAATGAGTGATCTGTGACATTGGAAATAAAAAATGTGAAAACTCATCCACAACTATGTTTATCTTATCCTCCAAAATACTTTGGATCTTCCATGGTAAATCATAAATATCAACTATTGTCATGATAGTCTGAAGTCTGATCATGGTTTCAAAATCCACCTTTTCCTCCTTCATGGACTATGGGAACTCTTTCTGACTCATCAACATCATCTTGGATGCCACTTTTGGATCTTTTCCTTCCTTCTCTATGATGTGTACAAACTCCTTTTCACTCACCAACATAGCACTAGAACCCATTTGTGATTCTTGACCTTCCTCTTTTAATGGTTTGAGGGTGTAGGAAACTCCATCTTACTCTATGACATATATTTTTCCTCCCATCATGCTTAGCATTCCTATCATATTTCCAAGGCCTCCCCAAAAGAAAATGGAAAACATCCATTGGTATTATATCACATAAGAACCTATCCTTGTAACCCCCTATGTGAAAATCTACCCAACTTTGTTCATTCATGACTACTTGTTGTCCCTTGTTTAACCAAGACACCTTGTAGGGAGTAGCATGAGGAATCCTTTGTAATCTCAACTTCTCTACCATTTCAAGAGAAACTAAATTGTCTATACTACCAGAATCAATAACAACCTTGCAACACTTACCTTGGATTTTACATGTATTTTTGAAAAGAGACTTTCTCTATGCTGGTTCCTTCTCCATTGACCCCTTGAGTAGAGTCCTCATCAAAAAATACTCTCCAATACTTGGTTCTTCAACATGTGGTGAGGAATGGACACTCTCAGCATCATCTCCACCTTATGCAATTTGATTTCTTGTTTCTCTTCCAACAGAAGTAGATGGCTTCTCCTCAGTACATTTTCATGCTTGGTGACCTACAAATTTATTGCACTTATATCACTTCCTCATAAAACCACTTGAACCTCCTCTTTGGCCTCCAAATCTACCCCTAGAATATGATCTTCCCCTAAAGTCACCTCTTTAATCTAGAACTTGTTCTTGGGTATTGCTTGTCTCTCCTTGACTCTCATAGGACTGTCCTAAATCAACATATGACCCTCTTCCTCTAGAATTCCTTCCTCTACCCCTACTTTTCTTTTCTTTAATTCTCTTCAACTTATCTTCATCCTTCATGGCCAATTGATAACACTCTTCCACTATTCTTGGATTTGTTAGACTCAACTCATCTTGAAGGTTGTATCTCAACCTATTGAGATATCTTGCCACTTTCTCCACATCATTTTCTACATGGCCTACACTTATGCTCAATTTATAGAACTCTTTAGTAAAGGTTTGCACATCCATATCCTTTTTCTTAAGGTTTTTAAGCCCTTTAAACAACTGAATGGTGTAGTCCCTAGGTAGGAATTTTCCTTTGAGTTTAGCCACCATCCTATCCCAAGAGGTGATTTTAGACTTTCCCTTCTTCCTCCTTTCATCTTGTACATAATCCGACCAAAGCAAGGCATGGCCCTTCAATTTTGTCTTGGCCAACTTCACCCTTTGTTCTTCTAGCACATTTTCATAATCAAAGTGGTTATCCAATGCTCCTATCCAATCTAGGAGTTCTTCACTATCCAATTTTCCTCCATACATTGGTAAATCCATCTTGATCTTAGGACCTTCTCCCTTGAATTCCTTCAAAAAAATTTCCATCCTCAAGTCATCAGGATCCATCTCTTCCTCGGACACTTGAGAACTTTCCTCTTCCCTTTCTTCTTCTTCTTCTTCTTCTCGGTCACTCAAGTCTTCTGTGACCATTCCTCTTTTCTTACTTGTTTCAATAGCAGCAAGCCTGGTTGCAAGGTCTCTTATCAACTCTTTCAATTGTCTCAACTCTCTTGCATGTTTCTCCTTCAATTCATACACCTCATAAGCGACTAGATTCCCTTTTGGAGGCATCTTCAGTTCTTCTTCACTTCAAATTTTCCCTCTTCAAATAAAACCTATGCTCTAATACCAATTTGATGTAGAGAAAGGGTTTTCAAACTCAAAAAAACTTAGACAATCACTCTTTCAAGTCCTCAAACATCAAATGATGGGTTTTTCTTCACAAACCCACATTCCCTCTTACAACCTTTCAAACATGGGTTTTCAGACATAACTTAGAGGAAATACATGGAATTCAAAATGTGATGACATTTCTAGATACCCTTTTGTCCATTTTTCAACATATCAAAAATTCAAATGGGGTCACTTTGTACAGAAGGCTCCAAATTCTAACTATCCTCGCTCAAATTAGGCTTAATGAGGCATGAATAGGCTTGGTAGCAGCAGGGTTTTTGAATCCTATTCTTTATATCTCCACTCAAATTATTCAATCACATTCTAAGAGGCCTAAAGCAATTGCTTCCAACACATGGATCACTTCCCAATTGCAAATAACAACTTTGTTCCCCTCAGCAGGAATTCTATGGCTAATACATGAAGATATCAACCTCCTTAATGGTCCTTCACATGTGCAAATCCAATATCCTGCATTTTCAACCTATTAAAGTGAAATAAAACATCTAATTCATCTATTCCAACAATTTTCAAGAGTTTTCATCAGGTGGAATGGAGTTATTTACATTTTATCTACTCACTAGTTACCGTAACTAGGGTTTCGACCAGTCTAGAGTAAAATCCACACAACTTGCTCAAATAATAATGAAATCATATCAAACTAGCACCAATAGAAATTAGATCCACTAATTTACCAATCCAAATTTCAATAAAATCAACAACCAACCTTTCCCTCGACCACACAAGGTCTTTTAAACCTTTTCCAACCATTTCCAAATGGTTCCCAACTAAGTTTCAAATTACAAACTCAACTAAACATCATTATGCCTTGTTATGACAAAAAGTGCAAAAGTTGCATTGACAACATTTGTGCAACTTGACAATATTTTGCATCTAGACCCTAACTCACACCTAATGACTCAAAATTGACTCAGACACATATGAAATGGTCTTAGAATACCTTATTACATGAAATTAACTCAATAAAAACAAAATTTCAACTTTTGACCCCTCTTGGGGCATGAAAACCTGGGTGCCCCTGTACCACACCCAAGGGCTTGAGACTTGCAAAATTTTAAACGAGGGCTTATAACTCAAAACCCTAAATATTTCCCTTGGTCACAAAGGAAATAATTCATGAAAAAGCAAGGAACCAACTCAAATTTCTCAAAATTTTAGGAGCTCTACCAGTGGCTCATGCTCAGGGGCGCATACCCCTGGTGTGTATGGCAAGAATTCAAATTTATAGGTTGAAGTAGACCAAAAAACAAGCAAAAAAATGTAGGGGCTTTCCTAGGAAAGGAAAGAAGACATGACCAAAAATAAGCATACCAAACCTATATACAATACTTACATGACTATACATCATGCTTTACTTTTTAGAGGCCTCTGCCAATGTATAGACCATTAAGCCTGCCTTATGAATTCCACTAGATTGCATCTTCAAATTGGTGGCCCCAGTCCCCCAAAAGCTTGGAACCAAATCTTACCTCTATCAAATACTTTATCCTCAACTATATGTAATTGATCAAGACTTGTACCAAGCATTTCCAAACAATCCGCTCAATTGTGATTAACACCATTAACCCCATATGCCATAATTACAAAACTACCTTTTTCACTAGCCTACTCCAATACAAGCTTACTTGATTGAATTGAAAAGGTGAAACATTCATACTTGATTTGATCATTAACATCACCAATTCTAACACCATATTCGGTTTGCACCTCAAAATAAAAACTTTCATAAATACTTTGATATATGCCACACAAACAACCCCCAAAGGTATCAATAGGAAACATTTCATCTTCAGAGGCTTCGCTAAATTGGCCATCATGGTATAGACATAAAGTTAAGCACTCTAATTTAGATACACAAAAGCACACCTTGGAGTCCAAGAGATGGACATCATATTCCCCACCATCATCCCAAAACTTAGTAAATGTAATCATCTCAGGCTTAGTAGCATACTCTAATTCATTTTTCAAACTCTCATTCAGTTCAATGCAAAATGCTTCAAAAGTAGGCTTGAACAATTCAGGAGAATTAGGGTCAACACAAGGGTATTCATATGCATTGGTAACTTCATGTGCATAATCAACTGGTAGGCATATTGACCTATGTGCCAAAGACTCACTGTTATCTAAAATTTGTTCATTAGCAATTGAGCAAGCAACTTTTTTTTCCTCCACACAAATTCTTTCCTCATTGGATGAAAACATGTCCATAATCATTTTTTGAAGATAAGGAACATCAACAAAGAAATCAATTTCACATTCACTAGCATGAGATCCACCAGTTTTTGTGTCATTTGGCTGCTCTACACATATACCAAAATTTTTTGCAATATCAACAAAATTTGAAGATTCATCAAACTGTTTCACATTATCAATGGGTAATAATGTTTATTCAAGATCCATGTGCTTGTCATGATGTACATTCTAATCATTCAATAATGAAACCCTTCTTTCATCCATGAGTACATTATCATCCTATTCATGTATAACTGACATCTCCATATCTACTTCACACAAACAATCATGAGAAGCTAGGATACAAGCATGTTCATCAACATTTTCCTCATCTCTAGCACTATATTCACGATCAACACACTGAACAATCATAATTTTATCTTCAAATTCTCCATCACCCAAAAAATTAACATACTCAGTTGACAACAAACCCAAATCACATTCTGGGTATCAACAAATGTAATTTGTTCATTCAATGGTGAACAAGTAGTTTTATGAATATTTGTATCATTACATCCTTCATATGACTGAAGTACTTTTGGATCATCCCCATAAGAGCAGTCACAATCCTCAAAGAAACAATTAGAACTTCAATATCATCATGATCCTTAATCTTACCCACAACATTTGTACCAAATGTAAAATGTTCATAAGCAATTCTCCCAAGGAACTCATTAATGTGTTGCTTCATTTGCGCATGGCCACATTCTAACCCTATGCCAGATGCATCATTAGAGTTTTCAGCAAAGAGTGGGTTGTCTCCATAGTAATAAGGGTCACCATTTCTCACCTCAAATATTGATGGATGCTCATCATATAAAGGATTTTTCCTTACTTTCATTATTTTCATACACATTTTTGCCTCCTCAGTATGAAGGTCCAAATCCTCCATATCATCATTGCACTCAAAGTCATTGTAATCACTTGAAGAGAATATAGACACATTTTCAACTTCATCCTCATCATTGGTAATTGACTCACATTTTGAAAGCTCTTCACATGAAGAAAATTGTTCTCTCAAGAAAACATACATTCCCATTATTATCAACATATCCCCTATTTGAGGCAAAGGATTCCATAATCAATATAGGAATGACTAGACTCAGTGCCGTCCCAATTACTACAGCTAGAGAACTCACCAATACTAAGACTACATTTAGGCTTCTCACATTGAATGCCTAGAATTTCATCTCCAATACATTGATCATTAATCTGTGATAGAATATCAACAACATTTGCACCACTGTTGTTGATTAGATCAGGACATGGGATGAACTCTTGTATCTCTTTTACTTCTTCACTATCTAGGACATCCCAAGGAAGAAAGTCATGCACATCTACTTTTTCATCATATTGTGTATCTTCATCTTCATCATTGTTGTATTGATCTGCATATGTTCTACTTGTGAATGGATTACAATCATTACATTCTCCCATACACCAAGATGGTTGCTCATACTCCGATACACTCTCTTCACTTGTTTGCATTATTTTTTGATCTTCTTCAACAAGACATCCACCATTAATATTTTGAGACATCACATTTTGTGCATAATCACACTTAGATCCCTCCACAATCCTTATCCAATCAATTACTTGGGCCAATCTTTGAGGCTTCAATTCCTTTGGCAAAGTACTCAGCCCTGACTTGTAGATTTCACAAAATATATCAATGCACATTGAATCCTTAGGTCTGAAATTTATGGGAACCTCCAACAAGGAATCCACAAATCTTGAGAACAAATCATAGGGTGATCCTCTTTGTTTCTTTTCATTTTATACATTGTTTTAACGATAGACATGTGATTGACTTTGCCCAAATTTTGTTGATGTTCAACTTGGAGCTCACTATAATCCGCATAATGTGGCGATAGGGACATCAAAACAGTAGAAGCATTATCATCTTTATAGACATCTCTACTCCTCGATCCATTGGTTCCATTTACATGAAATGTGTTGGGATAACCAACATTGGTAGACATATATCCTTTCATCATTAAGTATTTCAGATTGTTCTCTATGTCCATGGCAATTTGATATGCCTGGTGTAATGTTCTAGGATCTTTATCTCCTAATAGATAACTCATCTTATTTTCAAATGCACCAAAATACACAACCAAACATTCAACATCATTTGGTTGCATATTTTTTAGGAATATCCCTTAATGCCTTTGCAAATCTAAGATTGAAAGCAAGAACCAACTCATCATCATTTTTCTAAAATTCCATTAAATTTTTTCTTACCACATTTGGATTCACCTGTTCACTAAAATGTTCTACAAAGGCTATCTTAAGTTGATTCCATGAAGCTATAGACATGCCGGTAAATATGAGAACCACTCTCTGGCATCTTCCTTTAAAGACTGAACAAAAAGCTTCATGCCAACATCCTCATGATTTACCTCATAGCCCCCAATCAAATCCATGAATGTATGCAAATGCTTAGAAGCTGATTTTGAACTCTGCCCTATGAATTTAGGAAAACATTTCCTAACATTTTTAGGAATCAAGTTCGGGAAAACTTTAATACCACTAAAATCCAGTGGCATATACCTTTTTATAGAGAAAATCTCTTAAGGGTATGATGAAAACTACGTGCTCTACATATTCTTACTTGAAATTTCTTAGGGAAACCTTGCATCCATATTCAATTCTTATCAACCTCATAAAAAATTATCAAATGCCTAATTTACTAATTCAACCATAATTCTAAAATATAGATCAAACATTTATTCCTTAAAGCTTTCTCAGAGGCATAATTAAAAAATAAACATACTCCTTCAACCCATAATGCATGAATTTCAATTTTCACTTTAGAAGCATGTAAAATCACAACTACTATTCCCTTTCTTAGTGCTACCTCACTTAATTGGGAACCATTTACAACTTAAGTCTTGAAAACTTCACATAAATTGCTTGCAAACATGATAATATTTTCTTTAAATTTATGAGAATACCTGGAAACTTGCAACAACTATTAGCCTTTCTTCTTAACTGAAATTTTTCAAATCTAGAACTCTTCAGTATTCTTTATTAGGTTCTTTAGACAGAGTAACCACTTCTCTTCAAAGAGGATTAAACTTCAAGTAGTATGACTTCCTTCAAAAGTAAATCTAATTCTTGGTCTTCTCCAATAGAAAAGCCACACTCAAATTATTTGAAATTTGCTGCAACAAAACCTTTACCAGGATAAGGAACTTTTCAACATCTAAAAAAGATGTTCATATCCACCAAATGCTTGACTCTGTGATATTATAGTCTACAACTAGAGACTCAGAATTCTCCCTAGTGGAGTTTCCAATTTTTTTGGTGACTCGGATGAGAAAATAAGATTCCACATCAAATCTTTGGTTACAAACTATTTTGATACTTCAATGACTCTTAAGGCTAGATGAACTTCTATCATAAATTCTCAAGTCATCCCCAGTAGAGTCACCAATTATGTTGATGTTTTTTCCAGCTGAACCTTGAAATCCTCTAAATGGTAGCCAACCCTTATACTCAAGAATTTTCAAAGTTAGTGGCCAACACATAAGTAAGGATTCTAAGGCCCTTCTACTCTTTGGGCTCTGTGAGACCCAAGAGGGCATTCCTTGTCATGTTCAAGTGATACTTGTATAATTGAGAACACATTTATACACAGATCAATCCCTGTTTATTGCAAATAGACATTATTCACCAAAGGTTTGGATGTCCTTTGAAAAAATTACTATCTATTTGCTAGGAACTATGTGATACTTCAAATTAATACATTGTAACTAAAATATTTTTAATGATTTTCATTCTCACTTTGAATCCCTAGCTGGGTGCACTACTAGCTCAATTATCTTTAAGATAATCTAAAGAAGAGACTAGTGCTTCGTCTGCTAGAAAAATGGAGTCAAATTTGTAATAACCAGTAATATATTAGCCATTTTACTCAGAAATTGGTGGACTATTATCATAATACTTTGTAATATGACAACTCACAACACCTAAAATGTAACATCTTACCAAATCCTATACTCTTCCTCACAAACTTGTGATCTCATTCAAGCATCTAATAAATTCTTTTAATTGAAGTAGAAATGAAGACACACGTCAATTAAAACAACTAAAGATAAAAAAAAGACCATTGGTAATTTCATTTATAATTTGCAAGAGAATTACATAGGAGAGTATACATTCTAGAACTAAGATTTTCTTCCATATATGTGGCTTCTATAAAACCATTTTAAGATCCTTACATACATGACTCAAACCCTAGACTATATACAATTCTATTCATCAATATTTCTATAGTATGCTCCTTCCTAAGCTTACCTTTTCATTCATACCATTGTGAAACTAAGAATTCAAACACCTGTAATCATCCTTGAAATCCCTTTTATAGAACAAGGGAGCAACAAGCACTAGGATGAATTACATTTACATTTTATTTTCATTTCAAAACTAATTTCCACTAAATTTGAGATACTTCCCAGACAGTTACATTTAATCATTTTGGAATGAGGGAAGACAAAAGAAAAATCTCCACATAATCATTCGAAGGAGATTGGATGGTCTTCCAAAAGGCATCGTTATAGTAGCATCAAAACTTTCATGTCCATACCAAAACCTGAAAAGTCGCCATCAAAACCAATGACACAAACTAACAAACCAGCCAAAAGGAACCGAGTTAGCACAAAGGACCAAAAAACTAAGGACCAGCTCGGAAGGAAAATGAGGTACTACCCTGCTTTTTTAGAAATAGAGTAAGTACGCTTGCTTGGTGTCCTTATTGAAATTGGAGTAGCTACTAGCTCCTACTCATCAGAATTATCGTAGGGTACCAGGGAGATAAGATAATGTCAACATTCAGGGTCAATTTCCCCTCCATCACCTAAGGAGCTGTTAGAAACCAAAATGGGAGCATTGTGCCTCCCCAGATGAGCCTTAGTACCCCTAATCTTCTTCTTCATTTTATCCATAAGCTCAACCAACTTCTTCACTTTAAACTTGACCAAATCTTTTGAAATGGTCCTATTCCTCAAATTGTAGGTACTCTAGACAATAGTCTTGTTACTCTTCCCATAGACACTTCTCTTGCACTTTGGTGCAGTAGGAATTCCCAATATGCCAGGTTTAACCTCATGAACATTGTCATGAGGTTCCTACATGCTAAGCCTTCTAGACCTTCTAACTAGCTTTCCTAGCTTACTTGGTTCACCCATCTTACACGAAATAAAACACAGACTAGAAAACCACCTCACAGAAGCGATACCAACCTATACCCTCAGAGTGTTGTTACAAGAAAGAAATCTCAAACCAACCCAAAACAAAACAACATAGAGTACAATTGTGAGTGATAAAACCACTACCACCCTAGGGAGTTAAAACAAGATAGCTAATCCATAAATAATTTAGAATGAAGCATATATGCACACTTACATACCCAAGGAAACCACACTACTGCTTATGTGATCATTCACTCAACATTTGCACATTAATCCTTCTGTACTACAATAATTATTTCAGCTCTTTGATAATTGCGAACAATGAGATAAACTACAGGAAATCCTCATTAAGTAGAGCAATGTGAGCATGTCTCAATTAATGACCATCCTCGCTCACGCGAGGGAATAGATAATCAATCGCTCCATGCTTAATCTCAGCCATCGATCATTTTGGATTTAAAACTTAATCAATGAACCTCATTAAGGATCACCACTTCCCTTTTCATCTATACTTGGAAACAACAATGATATCTTCAAAATTCGCCACGTAGCTGTCCATATCTTAGCCATATCATTAGAATTCGCTAGTTTTTGGAAAAATTCCCTTATATTGCCTCCAAACTTTAGCTATGAGCAATAAAATCCCACTACAAAGAATACTCCCCGATATACACCCTATCGCTAGTTGCAGAAGGTAATTGAACTTCCTTAAGTATTTTAGTGGGGAAAACCCTCTAGTGATGCCATCAAACAATCAAAGCCATTGTGTGCCATTGAAATGAGCTCAAGATTGAGGATATCTTTAGGCATGAGTCATAACTGGTGATGGGAGGAAACTCAAACATGTGGCTACCATACCAGTACCTTCCATTCACATCCATCTCTCATCATAGAAACAAGAAAATTTCTTGGAATATTTCAATGATGTCACGACACAAAACATTATAATGTTCATCGATAGTCATTGAAATGGAACGAGAAGTTTGGAAGACTTTCGTGATAATTGATGCAAGGGGAAAATGAGGTCCATCACCCATCATCATAATGAAACTACTAGCAAATACAACTTCGGTGATGGATGACCACTTTAGTGAATGGAGATTTGCATGTGAAAATAAGATGTTATAAAAAGGGGCCATGCAAGGTCGAGAAACTCAGACCCTTAGGAGTAAAGACTTAAGATATAAGTCTTTCACCATGGAATTTTTCCATGTGACTATAGGAAATATTAAAGAAATGAACTAGAGAAGGGTAACCGATGAACCTAGATCAAGGGTCCAGTAAAAAAATGATTCAGATGGCTCAAGTTGTGACTCAGATGACTGGAAACTAGGTACAACAATTCAATGGAGAAATAGAACACCCAATGGATTGAGACTTGAAAAATTTGAAATGAGGGCTTATAACTCAAAATCCTTAACCTTTCCCTTGTGCACATAGGCAATAATTCATGACAAAGCAAGGAACCAACTCTAATTTCTCAAAATTTTAGGATCTCTACCATGGTTAACCATATTAAACCTTTCCTTGATAAAATGATCCATTCGACCAAGAAAGGTTTTGTGCCAAGGCATCAAATTATTGATGTTGTCATGCTATTCCACAAAATTCTTCACTCTATGATAATAAGGAAAGTGGCACTCAAGTTGGACATTTCTAAAGCATATGATAATGTTTCTTGGAATTTCCTTTTTGAAGTCCTACATAGATTCAAATTCACAGGAAAATTTTAAATCTAATTAGAGGTTGTGTTAATTCTCCAATGTTTTTGATGATCATAAATGGCACTCCTCAAGGTCACTTCTTGGATACTAGAGGAATTAGGCAAGGGGACCCCTCATCCCCTATCTCTTCATCATGATGGTAGAGGTTCTTGGTCGTAGCATTGCCAAAGGTATTTTGAATGGAAATCTAGCTTGTTTTGCTCCTTCTTCCATATCCCAACTAATTTCTCATCTACAATTTGTTGATGATACTATAATTCTTGGGGAAGCCACTATTATTGAGGCTAAGGGATGGACAAATATTTTTAAAAAGTTTTCTTCTACTCCTGGTCAATGTATTAATCTAGCTAAAATTGTGGTTTTCCTCCTCAATGTTCCGCCTTCTTCAAATTTTTTTTTCTAGGATTCTTAACTACCAGATATCCTATATCTCCCATCCACTTACCTAGGAATTCCTCTCACAGTGGGGAAGGTTGATAATTTTGTGTGCTCTTACTTTCAATAGAGTTCAAAGAAAACTTGTGGCCTAGAAGGGTTCCCTTCTTAGTAATGTTGGCAAACTACTTCTCCTGAAGTCCACTCTCCAAAGCATGGTTTTCTACCTCATGTCCCTTTTTATCATGCCTTCTTCATGGTTTGATAAAATTGGAACAAATTTGAAGAAGGTTCCTCTGGTTGGGAACTAAAGAAAAGATCACTTCTCTCTAGTCAATTGGGAGATTGTCTACTCCAATAAAATGTATGGAAGTCTTGACTTAAAAAAAATTGGACAAATGAGCATGGCACTTCTTACCAAAGTTAGTAGGAGATTGTTAAAATAGCATGTTGAATGGATCTCTATTCTTAAAGCTAAATATTTGAATGTTCGAGAGGGAATTTATTTCCTTCATAATTTTCAAATCTCCTCAAGATCCATTATCTAGAATAACCTTCTCAAAACTAATAATTTAATTTCTCAGGGCATCATCTGAAAGATCCAGGCTGGTGACTTGGTTCATTTTTGGGATGAATTGTGGATCTCAAAGAAATATCTTAGTCTCCATCCAATTTACTCTACTATCAAATTGGATCTTTGCTCTATATTGAGTCCTCAAGTTTCAAATTGTTCAAGCACCACTCCTCTAATTTTCCTCTTTGGAAGATAGATCCTAACTGGTTCGACCCTTGCTTCAATTGGATGCCTAATAACTTCTCAAAATGATTAGTAAAATTTGAGAATATTTATGGGTGAACTCAAAGGATGGTAACTATTCTGTTAAGTCTAGATACGACATATTTTCTACTCTTTGGGTTCCCCATTTCAATTGGATAAAGATCTATAGGAAAAAATCTTTACCGAAAGTGTAATTATTTTGGTGGATGTCCTGACATGAGAGAATTATCATAGTGGATAATCTCGAAAGAGAGGGAGGCATCATGGCAACATGTGTTTTCTATGTGAGAAAGAAGAAGAAACAATTTCTCATTTTTCATTTCACTGCTCCTATTCATGGAAGGTTCATTAAAAAATTCGATCCTTGTTCAAGGTTAGTTGGGTTTGGAATAAAGATACAAAAAAATGTGTTGGAGGTGTGGTCCCTACTGGTGCACCATCCTTTTCTCACTAAGTTATGGTGGCAAGCCCTTCTCTTCATAGGTTGGTCACTCAAGAAATAGTGTAGCAACAAGATTTCTTGGGATAAAAAATTCCCTTAGAAGGTTGATATGAATAAGAATAAATTATTGAGAATCTTAAAATATCCTATTGCAAGATGAAAAAAAATCCTTCTAATCTAGAGTTTTTCATTACATTTTCCTAGAATATATCTAAGGTCCTTAATTTCTCTTGAGCTCGAGAATTCTTTTGGATAGGAAAAATACTCCTTGGTTTCCCTGATCTTAGTTGGCTAAAGCTTAATTTTGATAGATCGACCAAAGGGAACCTGGGTTAGGTGGGTGGGGGTGACATAATCTGAGACCATAGAGGGAAGGTGGTTCTTTCTTATGTAATCAATCTAGGTTTTCAAACTTCTAATTTTACAAAAGTGTCAGCTACCTATCATTGGATTCTTATTGTTAAGAATACTAGAGTATTAAATTTGACAATTGAAGGTGATTTGAGAAACACAATCATGATGTTGAGTGGGAAGGAAACCCCTTGCTAGAACTTATGGGACCCTATTCTAATGGCTTGTCATGTCATAATGAACCTTGGTAATTGCATATTTTCTCATGTGTTCTAAGATGGTAACAAAGTGGTAGATGCTTTGGAAAATTTGGGAGCCTATATGTAGAAGATTGCAATTTGGGATGATCACTCGATGATCCTAGATAATGTGTGTGAGATCTTAATTAATGATGAAAAAATACTCTAATTTTATATTCAATATGAACTTCTATTACTTCATATTGACAACTAGCACGAGATGTGTATTAAGTAATCACTAACTCATTTGACTACAAAATCCGACGAAAATTTCCAATGAAATATGTATAATTTTATGTATCGTCGAGTGCTTGTAAAATTTGATGTGTAATTTTAATTTTTTTAAAATTTTATCCCCGATGTTCGTCAAAATTTTGACAAACCTGGGTTTCGTCAAAATTTTGACAAACATGAAAAATAAGAAAAAAATCAAATTGTGGCCGACATAAAGAAAAGTGAGTTCATTGATTTATTGCGACAATGTTTTGCTCTACTTGAGAAAATTTGTGGAGAACTAAGGATGATTTTCTGGGGAAAAATTAAAAAAAATCAAGAAGATATAGCCAAGTTGAGGGTAGTCATTGTCTTTTTGTAGAATTCAGTTGTGAAGTCAAATTTGTAGTTCTAGGTTTGAAAATCATACTTTAAAGTAACAGCTCATCAAATTTCATTTTTAGACATTTAGGGTTTTGAGAATTTCATGTCCATATTTTGTTGTATGGAATCACCATAAGATCACAACCAAGGAACAAATTCTTGTGACTATAATTATGTGATCCATAACTCTATTGGTCATGTGGCACAGTTGTGCTATAAAAAATACATGATGCATTCATGTGTGACCTAAGTTTAATGTGGTTATGTTGTGATAGAAATCAAGGCACTCATATAATGTAGTTAATTCAGGTTGTATAATGTAGGTGTCAATCATCATTGGGTGCATTCAGGTTGTCTCAAGTTTAACAATTTACGATGTAATTATAGCATGATCCAAGAGTGATTACCTCTTGCTGCAATAAAGAGCCTATAACTTTGGTTGATATGTACGGTGGTTGTGTTATATCAATTATGTAGTGCATTCAAGCACAACCCATGTTTAATGCGCTATTCTAGAGAGTGATCAAGATTTTATAAACCTTATGAATGTTACTTAAAAGTGTATAGCTTAAACTACAAACCAAGTTTGTTACATACTTGAATGGAATCTTGGGTTACAGCAAACTATAATAATGTGATCTGCTAATAACCATTATGGAAAGTATTAAACCAAGACCCATGCTATATAGGATACATTTCCCTGATCAGGTATGCATACCTTAATGATCAAACACAAGCTTCCCACACACTCTAGGATACAATCCAAAATCATACCAAAACTTTGTCAAGACAACTAATTTTCTAACCCAAGATTAGTGAGGTTGCAATACCAGAAAGATTGAGACATTGTAGCTAATAACAAAATCTTGCAATCTAAAGATTGTAGCCAATAACAAACACACTATGTAGCTTAGTGAAATTTGTAAATGCAATCTATGGTAAGAAGAATGATAGTCACTTGAGGTGTGATAGTCAAAAAGAGGCTGCGCAGTGACAAGATAATAAAGCTCAAACCTTGCATAGTAAAGTGAAGATTTTAACAATGAGTTTCCTTACCCCCTTGCTGACCTTAAGGGTTTTTGAAATGCTTTTGGTAGTGTTAGACAAGGAAAATGCAATGAGGAAATGACTCTCCAAATGAAGTAACAATGGTAATCATAGGTTCAATGTTTCTTCTTAGCCATTCATGTATAATGGAGGTAGTGGATTGCATGTTTGAGTAGTGTTTTGAGACTTGTCAAAGATGGGAGAATAGTGAATAATACCTTGTGGATTGTGAAGAAGTGTCAATAAAGTTGAAGGATCTTAAGATTCACAATACCATGAAATAAATGAGTCCCCCCTACGTAAGTAGGGAGTCCATAGGCATAGCCTTCTATTTTATAGAAGGGATGCTCAAGGAAAGGAATCTTCGCGATAGTGAGTGAGTTGCCTGAAAGATTGTAGCTGAGGGTGCAATAATCTACCTTAAAGAAAGTTAGCAAAGTAGTAAAAGTGCAAGAAAATAAAATCATACACAACAAACAATTCACAATGTTATCTTCCATAATGCCTTGAGTTTGAAGACAAAAATCTCATTGTATCTTCATGATGAAAGTGGTGACCTTAATGGTCAATCACTTGCAACCATGATTTTAAAACATGCTATTGTGCTTATGGAGGCAACATTTTAAGCAAGGCAGTGAGTGGTGGTTTGGAACAATGGCAGGTATGAAGGACTTGCTTTTATATGCATACTATGCAGTCTAGCTTAAGACACCATTCTTAGAAGAGATTGAAGGTGGATTATTGAACTCAAGGGTTACCATGAAAAATGTGATTAAAAGCAAAGACCCAGATCTATTTCCGGTGCCACAGGTCAAAGTGAAGACATTAAAGATGCCGCTACGCAAAACCCTAGTAGCTGGAGTAATGAATATAGTGCCAAAGAGGATAGTGTGCTAGGGCAGATTTAGGATATCTCCACATTATCTAATTATAGGGAAATACATCATTTATTTATTTTTTAAATTAAAATAAATCATTCTAACCCTATATAGGATACATTGATACTTCAAAAGCCTCTGAAGGAATTTGAGATTATGCAAATATATGTCAAGTAAATACCTAGATTACAAATAGTAGTAGGGACAATGTAAAATTTGTTGAGCAAAGCAGGAATGAGATAAGCAGCAATGAATCCTATGCCTCTTTTCATGCACATCTCCTCACTATTCTCTGTCATTCTTTACTCGAAAAATTCTCCATTTTGGTGGTCTATGCTTGAAAATAATGTTTTCACGAAGGTTTTAGAGTATGTTTATTAAAATGAAAACTCCATTCTCGCGGCTACCGAAAATAAGATTTTGACAAAAGTTTTAGGGTATGTTTATTAAAGTTTTAGAGTATTTTGGCAGGCTATATGCTTGATTCCTTAAATAATTTATTCAAATAGATTGTGACTAAATAAATGACTAACTATTTAGTCATTTTTATTTGTGTGACTAAATAATTTTTAATCAATGATCAAACTAGTAATTTATTTACTCATTTATAGTCGAGTTGCAAAAACTGAGTAGAATTTAGTCATTTTTAGTTGTTGTGACTAAAAGTTTACTGTACCTGGTCACGACTACCAAATTCTACTAGTGTGTTCTTTGTGAGATTAGGGCTCTCCTCAATGTTGGAGGGCCTCACCATCCTTAGGGATAAGTCGGTCATACACATTGCATCTTTAAATTCAAAAAGGATAAATATGTGTATTGACACATTGGGTTAAATGATGATAATGGAATTTGTTGCTCCTTAGGGAATGGGTCAACAATTGATCTTACTCTTAGCCTTCTGCCACCTCTATCGCTGTACCTAAGTTTGGTGATTTGTCTACATTCCTAATTTTAGAGTCTAACTATTGGAAATCCTAGTAAAATTAGAATTTAATAAAGTTTTGAATTAGCATTTTAAAGTGTTTTTTGGGTTCATTAACTTCAGACTATCTTCTCTTTTGTAGGGGTGGTTGCATGCCAATTTTTTTTTGTGTAAAATATCAAAATTATTAGATTTTGTTACCTGTCTATGAATAAAAATTATTGGAGTGTGAGTTTGATATTTTTTGAAGATCTAAATAGTCAAGCTTGGTAAAGAAAAAATATGTCAGATAATATTAGTCCATAACAAAATGAAGAGACACTTGATAGATTTTGGGCTAGATTGAAAGGAAAGGGTGATAGAAAATTTTATTGTCCTTGCAATAATTGCAAGGGCTTAAAGATGAGATGACTTTTAATCACAACAGCTGAGAAACATTGTAGGCAGCATGGTCACATTGAAGGGGGGCATGATTATCGTCCATTGGTAAGTTGTTCATTATATGTGTTTATATTGATTGAATTTATAAATGTTTATTTTTTTTAACATTTTATATATATATAGAAAATCACTTGATCATAATCATGGTTTATTTGTGTCTATCATTATTATAAAGGTGGGGCAGCCTAGGGCACATGATATGGATTATCACGGCCCAGAGAATGTGGTTTTACAAGGGCACGAACATGTAGTTGTGAATATCAAAGATAAATTTAATGATCCTATGGAAGAAGATGATCATGCACCATAAAACACAGTTGAAGATGATGGTACAGATACATTGATCCATGACACATTTAGTGGTAGAGCTGATAATGATGCTCATGATTTACCTATACTTGAGAAGGAATATGAGCCCCTTTATGAAGGCTCCCAAACAACTCTTCTCTCTATTGTATTGTTGTTGTTGAACTTGAAGGTTATGAATGGTTTATCAAATATAGAAATCTCACAGATGTTAAAGTATCTCATATATGTCATTTTTTTTCATCTATTTTAATTGTTGTTAGTTCATCACTAGTAAATAAAAGATGAAATATATACCATTAATATTCTTTATATTAACAAATTGTTTTTTATTGTAGATTGATTGGTGAATTTTTGTTACCACCACCAAATATTTTACCTCGCTCATACTGAGATTTATCTGGCATTATGAAAGATATCTTGATAGAGTATCAAGCAATAGATGCATGTCCCAATGATCATATTATATATCATAAACAACATGAATTTGCAATAGAATGCCCAAAATGTCATATCAGTAGATATTGAACAAATCAACTAACAAAAAGGTGCCTCGCAAGGTTCTTCGTTATATTCTCATTATTCCATGTATGCAATGATTATTTAGGTGTGAAAGCTTAGCACAATTTATGGATTACCATGCATGGAAAATAAATGGAGATGACATTCTTTGAATGCCTATAGATGGTTATGCATTTAGGGACATGGAGGAAAAATGGCCACACTTTAATGAAGAACCTCATAATCTCAGGCTTTCATTGGGAGCAGACAATTTCAATCCATCTGGAGAGCTAAGATCTATTTACTTGATGTGGCCTATTTTTGTTATCAACAATAGCATTCCTCCATGGATGTTAATAAAGAGGGAGCACATAATGTTGTCAATGATTGTTCCAAGTATTTGTTTACATCAATTTTCTTTAACGTAGTAGCATGTCATTTGTCTTATTTGTTGCATAATGACATATTTTTTTCATTAAATAGTCATGTACATTAATTTATATATATTGTAGTAAAATAGTTATAATAATTATGTAATGTTTATGTTCATTCAACTAGGTAAGTACCAAGTTAAAGATATGAATATATATATCGAGCCTTTAATAGACGAGTTACTAAAGTTATGGAATGGTGTCACTATGTATGACATCTCTAGACCAATAGGACAAAGGAAATTTCAATTCCATGCAATGCTTGTATGGACAATTCATGATGCCCCAGGGCTAACACATTTTTGTGGTATGTTATAACGTTCAACTGCACTTTAACAATATTTAATTTTATGAAGTAGATATCATGCATGTTTTTAAAATAATCTATTCACTATACATAATTATAAAAATTGACATATTTAATCCAATTATATATGATCTTATAGGTCTTCAAACAAAGGGAAAATTTGCATGTCCAATTTGTGGTCCAAAGATGAAATCTTGTCATTCAAAAAGTTTAGGAAAGCAGGTGTTTGATGAGTATAGACACTTCCTCCATATAAATTATAAGTATCAAACTACTGAAAAACATCTTTTCAATGGGAAAGAAGACACTGCATCAAAACCACAGAATGACACCTTGCCTATGGAAGTTGGAATATAATAGAATTAATCGTCAAGGTTATACATCAGATCAAATTGTTTATCTATCATATATGATATGTTTTGAATTTATATTTTTATATGATGTTGTGTTTACTCATGCTGTAATTGACAATGATTGTCATTGTTATTTTTTTTAACTTATATGCTTCATGAAGGTCATCAAGGCATTAATGGCTAGCTTCCACAGGGACTGAAAAGTTATCCCAGAAAATTTAGTAGGTTTCCCTACTATGAGAAGCTACAAATTGTGCATTTTTTTGATACAATGCATATCAGAAAGAATATAATAGAAACATTATGGAAAATATTGGATGGAAGGCATGACAAAGAAAAAATTGTCAAAATTTGTAGTGACATTCAGGAAGCCAATCATGCAAAGAAAAATGTCATTCAATTAAATAGCGATGGAAACCAAATTAATATAAGTTCCCTTCCTTGGTTATTAATAGAGCACCAAAGCAATGCTATAAAATAAGTCATACGAAAAATTTGATTTCCCATAGGATTTGCTGTGAACATAAACAATATAATAACAAAGAAAGGTGAATTTGGGTCAGTGATGAAAATGCATGATTGGCATACCTTCATTAAGGTAATTATTATGGTATATTATATAAACTTGTATAATGCATGTACTTTTTAGTGTATTATGTTTACTAATTTTAGAAAAATAATGAAAAGATCATTTTATAATTGTTGTAGTATGTTCTACCTCTATCTCTCTCAGACAACTTTGAAAACAATGTCAAGCAAGTTATATATGATCTTGGAAAATACATGAGGTAAGTAGCGATATTTGTTCAATTCACACTTGTAGATGGTTGTCATCTAAAGAAATCTATAAAGAAGATATAAATTATTGGAAGAGAAAAATTCCTCGTCTAATGTTTGAAATGCAAGAGTCTACCTTCGACATTTTTCAATGCACAAGAACACTACCTCATACACCAAGTTGAGGAGATTGAATTGTGTGGACCTATACACACAAGGTCAATGTGGATGGTTCAAAGGCACTTGAAATTTTTGAAGGCTTTGGTTAGACAAAGAGAACATCCTGAGGGTTCTATGGTATACCAGACCATGGTGTACATTAGTGAATATCTTCCTAAGTTTGCAGCAAAGATCCATGTAGATTGCATTTGGGATCCCAACTCCATTAACAAATTCAAAGGGGAGTACCTGATGGGGAAAGGTAGATTGAGAAAAGTGAGAGGTAATTATAAAATGGTCATGGAGATTAATTGGAATATATTTTACATATGGTTTTTATGTATATTGTACTTATTTAATTTTCTTCAGTATACATCAATTATAAATTAAGGTCGTATAATATGGTATTTAACTAATTATACATCGTTTGTGAATTTCATTTTTTTATATAGTTGGTCGAGAGTGGGATGCACTACATTTGTACGTCACAAAAAATCTTGATTGGATGACGGTATGGATTGAACGATGTCAACAGTCTGGTCGTGCATTAACATGGGAAGGTGTGGCTTCATTGGTTAAAGAAGCTCATCGTAATGGAGATTCCAATGTTACACAAAGGGAAATTGATTTAGCATATGGTTTAAGAGATAAATAGGTACGTATAAATATATTAATTACCCATATTATTTAATTATTTTCAATTATATTGATGTATATATATATATATATATATATATTGAGATTGTTTCTTTGCATACATTCGGCCAAGAATAATCATGTTTATGAACTGACGATATTACAATAATTTTTACATGTTTGACATATATATTGAGATTGTTTTCTTTGCATATATTTGGCCAAGAATAAATATGTTTATCAACTGACGATATTGCAATAATTTTTACATGTTTGACATATTGTAGGTGAAACACCACAAGGCTATGTGGTGCAATGGTCGTAAATTTTGAATAAAAATGTTGGATGACATGAAGAAAACTTGTGATTCTGGTATAACTATAGTCTTTTAGGTGATTAATAATTCATCTAGAAGTGACATGCATCCAAAAGTCTCAGAAAATCAATACTATGGGATTTTGGATGATATAATTGAGTGACTTTAAGTCCTTCAGAATAATTTTGTTCGTCGTCCTATGGTACAGGCTACGATTGAATGAAAATGATCCCAAGAGAACTGTTATTGAACATGATAATGGATTTACCATGGTTAATACAAGGTTGTTTGAGCGAGCTAGAAATGAGCTCTATGTTCTTCCAAGCCGATATGAGCAAGTATTTTACTTAGAGGTTCCAAGTAAATCGGGTTGGTCATTTTTTGTTAGACATGATCTAAGAGGAAGGCCAATAAATTATAATGTGGTGGAAGAAGAAGATACTGAAGAACTAGAAGATGATGTAGATGATGATCAGGATCAACAGTTAGTCGATGATGTCCCTGATGAAGATGTCAAAGAGGAGGAACTAGATCATGATGATGTAGGAGTTAATGTACATGAAGATGATATCTATGTGGATGATGAAATTATCAAAACTCATATTGATGATGATGATGATGATATGACCAATCCTTATAATGTCAAATCTGCATCAGATGATACAGACAAAGATTTAGATGAAGAAGAAGATCAATGACATTGAAATGTATGAGTTATGTGATTATATTATCTATTTGATATTAATTTCTTGATAGAATTATATTTGACTTATGTGGTTACATAATTAATTCATGATATTTTTAATTGTTATGCCATCACATAATTAATTTAATGGTGTACTTTTTAATGTTTGAAAGGTCAAACAATTAAAATATTTCAATAATGATGTTAACAACCTTGAACTTAGTGTGTTTTATGTTTCATGTGATCATAAAATATTAAAAAGTCAGTTGTAGAGGTGGTTGTTCAGTGGTTGACATGTAAAGGCCTTCAAAAGACATAAAGTGATCATTGTAATGGTTGTTGATGGTTGAGGATTTAAAATACAAGCTCTTGACATTTGAAAATCTGTCTTTTTCTTCAAAATTTATTTATTTTTCCTATTATGTAGCACTATACGGTCACATGCAGCCATATTTTGATGTGAAATCAATTCTAGGGCATGAAGATATGTGTTAGCTTTGATTTGAGTTAGAAAGCTTCATTTCTTTGCATACAGCCCGGTTACCTTGTTTTTAAGGATTTGGTAGTCCAAACATGATATAAAGGCCTCTTACACATTTTTTGATTACTGTAGCTTGTATAAGAGGCCCCATGGATACTATTGTAATTTTAGGATGCATGAATAGGGCGTATGATGAGAAATAAAGAAGGTATAGTTGTTGTCCCCAAGAGTTTTGTGAAGAAAAGCATGTGAAATGAGAGGTACTTTTTGGCTTGATGCTTGTTTGCTCCTTCATTTTCTATAAGAAGGATTTTAAGGCCATAAGTACAGGTTATCAAGTTAGATATTTTTTGGTCGAGTCTAGGTAGAGTTGCAGAGCAAATTGTAAAGTTTGATGGTTTTAAGAAAAATGCAATTTAGGTTTTGAGTAATTCTGTAGTAGGTTTTCAATCCATGGGGATTTGATGTTTTATGACAGTACTAGCATTTGAATTGAAATGATTAATTCAAACTCACGTCTCTCCATTGTACATCCATATTTGAATTTTGAATAAAATAATCAAGGGTTGTCTCGTTCATCTCACTGTTGTGGTTTGTATGATTTTTGTTTTGGCTTTAATTCAAGGAATTAATTAAAATGCTTGAATGGGATTGTAGGTGGATATGTTTTTTTATAAGGATTTGATAAGTAGTATTGGGTTAGAATACATGTTGATGAAATTGTAAAGCAATGTTCTCAAGGATCTTATATGATATGTGTTAAATTTGTGATAAACCCTTAGATGTTTATGAATTTGAATCCCTCAATGGATATATGGCATTCATATAAGTTGTACTAATTTGTATGGTTTAGTATTTTTTTTTCTTTACCTAGCACTTGCTACAAATTGCAAATCAATGACCATTTTACACTATGGAATGTGTTGTAGTTATCTCATGCTCCAAATAGTTGATATTACTAATGAACATCTAATTCTATTGAATATTATCCTATTATGTTGACCTATTAAATGATATTATCTATTGTTGTTAATGTTGTTTATGATAATGGTGCAGAGGCTGTAAACACATTAAGGGATCACCCTCTCAAGTATTGCTGAGCCCAAAGTGTAGGAGGTCTTTAAAATCCTCGTCAATTGGTCCAAGTCCTTCGAGCTACCCTTGAATGGAATTGGAAATTCCATTGGTAAATTAGAAGACCAACCTGGTTATAGTAAAAAAAAAACCAACAGGTAGAGGGGAGAGAGATAGAGGAATTCAGTGAGAGAGATAAGGAGGGAGTGGGAGAGAGATAGAGGGTAGAGGGTGAAGTGTAGAGGGGAGG
>VDFB02047230.1:320340302-320396057 GCA_007258455.2 Sequoia sempervirens | reverse complement strand
CTCTCTCTCATTTTCCCTCTCCCTTCCCCCCTCTCTCTCTTCCCCCTCCTAATTCTCTCTCTACCCCTCTCTTTGTCTCTTTGTCTCTCTCTCTCCCTCTCTCTCTCTCTCTCCATTTCCCTCTCTCTCTCTCTTGCCCACCCTCCACCTCCTAATTACTCTTGGGTATATGTGTGCAAAAATTAGATATCGGATTTATAGCACCAAAATATTACATTTTAAAATGTTTTTCAAATTAGATATGAGACATGAATTGGATATCCAAAACAAATCAGATATCCTATTTGTAGTACTTTAGCTTGGGCATTTCTATGGAGCAATGTACTGATACCCAACCCAAAAGAAAAGTGAACTAGAGATTTTTTCGTGTTTATTGGTGAGTTCAAATTGCTACTTTTTTCATGTTGCCACTTTTTGGCCCATCATGATCCTACACATACCCAAGTCTAAATTAGGTAGTTTTTATTGCTAAGGTGGATCACTCCTTTCTTCGAAGGCAATACACTTATAATTGGGTCAAGTGTTCTTTTCTTTAGAAAATTCCTATTGCCTTTTTGATAGGTTAATGATGATTTGATTAGATGGGTTATGAATAATTTATTTCAAACAAATATCTTTATGAAAGAAATATATTGGCATGAAATTAAATATGATTTGTATTCCAATGTAAAAACTACAAAGAATGGAAACAATTCTTTCAACAAAAACTATTATAAAGTAGTCAATTAAAATGAAAAAGCTTACTCTATATTAGTTAGGATACACAACTAAGAAAATGATCTAAAGTGACTTATTTATCCTAGAGGAACTAAGTATATAGTATACAAATAAAACCAACAAATCCACAACTACCCCTATTTTGAAGGAGTTTTGTTTTCTCCCCTTGCTGATCTTGCAAATATTGTCTAATTATTTTAAAGAGATTAAGGGTCATAACACAACTTTATTCAATCCAGTAAATATCTTGGTTAATGAAACTTGAGAAAAACAAAAAAACAATTGCTACATTTGGTATTTCATGTTGATTGAAGAGTGGTGACAATAATCTACTTATAGTTCGGCGCTCGTTCTTCCTCGGAAGACGTCGAGATCGCGTCGAGCGCGTCGTCGAAGTCGTCGAGATCAGGCGACGTCGGGCAAAGAATCAATCGTCGTCGAATGGGGGTGAAGAGGGAGTGACATAGATAGTGGGAGATATAGAGACATAGAGAGTGACAGGGAGAGATATATCAATTTCTCTATCTATTCATCCTTATCTCTTTATCTCTCTACCTCTCTCTATCTCTTTGTCTACCTTTCTATTTGTATGTTTGCAATTATCTCCCTCTCTCTCTATATTTTCTTCCCTATATTTATCTTTGTCTCCTTAAGTGTGTAATGGGTACATTGAAGAGGTCTTAAAGGAGAATTGACATATCTTTAATAAAATAGCATGCTACCTTGAGCATAACTCCCAAAGCACACATGTCATCCATCTATTGTTGACATGAAACAACCAATCAAAATTTAGTTTCTCTCTCTCTCATATTAATATATATTACTATTATATTAATTATATTTTGTATTATATAAAATATACTTATTATTAATTATTAATTATAATAATTTTGTTAAAAAATATAATATATAAATATAATAAGTTGAATAATTATATTATATATTATGTAAAATATAGCTAATATATACTTAACTATATTATAGAATATTGAAATCTAGCTAAATGGAATTCTTGGATTTCATCACACATAGCCTTCATCATACTATATTATCCTAGCTAAATTCTTGGTTGAGGTCTAGGATTTCATCACACATAGCCTTCATTGCATGAGTCTAAAGCAATTATAGACTTAGCCCAAGTATATGCTAGGCTAAGGTAGATCTAATGAATGGAAATAGAGGCATACAATTCTTCTTTAATACCTCCACCACAAACATATGCAAGTTGTTGGTTGTTTTTACGGTAAGCAGGTTGATATTCTAATCTACCTATGAAATTTCCAATTCCAATAAGGGGCAGCTCAAAGGACCTGGACCAACTGACGAGGATTTTAAAGACCTCCTACACTTTGGGCTCTAGAAGACCTGGGAGGGTGATCCCTTAATGCGTTTACAACCTCTACACCATCATCATAAACAACATTAACAAAAACAAATAATCTCATTTAATAGCTCAACATAATAGGATAATACCTAATAGAATTTGTTGTTTATCAATAATATCAACTATTTGGAGCATGAGATAACTACAACAACATTTCATGATATAAGATAGTCATTCATTTGCAATTTGTAGCATGCTCTAGGTAAAGGAAAACAAATACTAAACCATATGAATAAATACAACTTAGATCAGTGCCATATATCGATTGAAGGAGACAAATTTATAAGCATCTAAGGGTTTATGACAAATTTAACACATAACATATAAGATCCTTGATAACATTGCTTTACAATCTCATCAATATTTATTCTAACCCAATACTACTTATCAAATCCTTATACAGAACATATCCACCTACAATCTCATTCAAGCATTTTAATTAATTCCTTGAATTAAAAGCTAAAACAAGAATCATACACACCACAACAGTGAGATGAACGAAACAACCCTTGATCATTTTATTCAAAATTTAGATATGCTTGTACAATGGAGAGACATGAGTTTGAATTAATCATATCAATTCAAATGCCAGTAGTTTCATAAAACATCACATCTCCATGAATTCAAAACCTACTACAGAATTACTCGAAACCTAAATTGCATTTTCCCTAAAACCATCAGACTTTACAATTTGCTCTACAACTTCATCTAGACTCGACCAAAAATATCTAACTTGCTAACCTGTACTTTTGTCCTTGAAATACTTCTTATAGAAAAAGGAGAAAACAAGCATTGAGCCAGAAAGCACATGTGTCACTAGCCAATTGGACCACCTTGTGATATTCCAAAAATTTGTAAGGAAAGCAGAGGTGCGGAAACACTTTCCTAATGTCAAATCCACAGAGAAGAATGCAATGCAGGGCTTTTAATTTTCAAATTACAATCTAACTAAGATACACATGAAATATTTGTAGAAATAGAGAAGATACTCAAAGACAATTGACCAACAGATTTATGTGGAAAACCCTTTTAGGAAAAAACCCACCACACCAAGTTGAGTCTCTTTGTATTACGGTAATAACAATTACATACAATTAGAAATACAACTCTCTAGTATTTCACAGTAGCTACAACATTCATTGTTCAATCTCTCTCAGAAAAGCTCTCAACCAATTCGATAAACTCATCATCATCTCAAATCAGAATCAATCTGCTTTTATTCTATTCACATTCTAATTTTTTATTTTGTGCATCCTTATCCGCCATTGCCAATCATAGATAGTTTCCATTGAGTAGATGATTTTTCCTTGCATGTAGTTTTTCTAGCATTGCAACAATTACAAAGAATCCAACTGTCATCTGTTTGAAAACTGCTTCCTCTGATTCATCTAGCATGATGCCACATAGGATGGTCACATAGTCAAATGGCATTCAAACTCTGTTAGCATATCGGTGAGACACTAAGAGTGTCTCCCTGATGCCACAAAGTATTTGTTATCGATATTGGTTCCCCAACAGTCGGCAAGAGAATTCTCATTCAACAAGACTCATACTAAAAACCATAATTCATATCGAACTTAGAGAGACCATTGGAAAGACATACCGATCTCGCCAAGACCTCATATCAAAGTCTTCAAGTTATGTTGTTGTGTGTTTTCCTTTCAGCGTGACAATCACTTTTCGGTGAGACTCATATCAAAGTCACAAGTCACAGCGATGAGTTATACTATTGACAAGACATATCAATCTTGCCAAGACTTTCCATCGACCACTTCATGCTACAGTGAAGCCATACTACTATCGGAAAGACCCCACAGTTTTGGTGAGACGTCATACCGAAAAGAGATTCCACCAAATGATCTACCATTTTTTCCGAGATGTCATAGCGAACATCCCATGTCACCCCAAATGTCACATACTGTCGGCAAGACTCATGTCTTTCATAGTGACCTTTCTCCGAGCACCCCAAATCTTATCGAAGACCATAGGCATGACTTACCCAAGTCGCCAAGAATTCTCAATGAAGTCTTTTGTTACCGCAAAGACACCACGAGAATACTCCTATCGACATGACCTAGCTTCATCATTGAGACATCTCCCCACAACCTTTATGTTACCCTGATAGCTGTACATCCCAGTCAGCGAGAACTTTATCAATTGCTGGGACTCATACCAAAACAAAAGTTAAACTGATGACCATATGCAAAACAGTGTTGGCAAGACATTTCGTATCAGCCAAACCAATACCAACAACCCAAGTCTTCCTGACACTCGATAAGATCACACTATCCCCCAAAGGTTTCCATTCCCCAAAAGGTCACACTGAACACAGAAAGTCATAGTGATAAACTTGTCGGCAAGTCTTCAACCCTATCACAGAAATATGAATATTTCAAGAGCTTCAGAACAGTTAGTCACCCAAACATGAACAATGTCACAGTGAATTTTCCCTTTAGGAGTTCCATGTTAGTAAGGATTGAGGCACATATTCCAACAAAATTAATGGTGCAAAAGATCCCACCCAAGGTGTAATACAAAGGTAAAACCCCAACCTTACGCTTTTCCCAAACACCATAGATGACCAGAGACATAAGGCAAGATAAAAATGGAACACAAAGAGAAAAATTTTGAAGTTCCATCACAAGGAAAGGTCTCCTCCCTTTTTGGTAGTGATAACCTCCTCCACACACAACCCTTAAAAATTATGAATAGAGGAATATAATCTTTGAAGAACTCAAAGTTGATTCTCTCCTACCTGATGCAATTAGTCATTTTATCCTTACAAACATTTATAGTGATTACTAGAGGCACATAGACCAATTCTTCATAATAGAAGAATTTGATCATACTTTTCCAATGATGACATTATGAGAAAACCTTAGGTTAAATGAATAATTCATAGCTAATTTATTTAAATCATGTCCAACCATATAAGAGAAGATCGCTGCTATGTGTACCTAAATACCATGGAGAAAGGATCTTTGGGATCTTTCATCAATCATCCTACCTTAAAACATACCAAAAGTCTCCTAGCAATTACACATAGGAAGATTTAAGATGACTTAAAAAAATTTTATTGCCAAAGCATAAACTTATGATGACTTAACCAAGCCTAGTACACACTCCCTCCCCATTAACCACTTAGACATATGGAAATTAAAGGTAAATTTTCTGCTATTTTTAGTCATGTAGGTGTCCAATAAAACACTTGGTGGTGTTTCCCTTCAAGTTTATTTACTTGAATGAAGATAAAAAGTCCTTTGATTACAATAAGAGAATATATTTGAGGCCTTTGTTGTGTAACTGGTGGACCATAGTCACATTTAACACTTGTTACAAAGTTTGGGAGTTAAAACGTTTAGTAGATCTTATTTGTGATGGACACATTTGGACGGTAGTAACAATAACTTGCAATCTATCAAGACTTGATTACCTTATAACCTGTGAAATTTTAGCGATGAAATGATAGATTAATCATAATGTCACCTTAGAATCACATCACCCTGAAAGAACTTCATCCAACATCCTTATGAGTGTAGGTACTGCCAAATAGGTATTTGTCAGATCTGTCTTCCTCGAGCGAGGGAAATTCAAGAAGAGAAGAGGAAAGTGAGACATGTAGTATGTTTAAAAAGAGGGAGATAAACTAGAGGTCAAAAGATTAGAAGAAAATTATGTAAACACATGGATTTTTTTCTTACTGAAGGGGGGTCATGTTCTTATGATGATGATAGCATAGGTGACATCGAGGTGCCCTTGAGGTACAAACATCTATGGAAACAATGGGTACCCAAGGAACTTCCCCCAATAAACACTGATTTTTTTGTCAACGAGAGGATATATCACATAGCACCATCGTCATTACATGGTTTGGGCCTATTTTGCATGGACGACATAAAGGTCTGTTATGAAAAAGTTACTGAATTGATGGAGTATGTTAGACCCTATTAAAGTTACAAATATTGGATGCAACTGGTTTGATATACATGAAGTATGCGTAGGTATGCACTGCTAACAAATTATATACAAGTAAAAGATAAGGATCAAAATAAAGGAGTGGCTATGTACATTGATAGAAGGCCAAAAGCATCAGGGAATATTGTAGGGTTTATAAATAGTACATGACCTGGGTCAACAAATAAGAAACCCAATTGCATATTTAAGGTGCATGAGGGAAACCATGTATTCGTATGTGCGATAAAATCAATAACTGTAGTGGAAGAGCTGCTAATCGATTACAATTTGAATCACTTAGTTACAAACATAGTTACTATGGGGGTGGTACGTACTATGTACCATTTTACCCAACCTCTAATTAATGACTCCAATATACCATTTTATTCTAATGTTTTTTTTCATAAGTCTATTGGTTTCATTTCAGTAATGTTTTTTTATATTTAATTTTTGTCACAGCGGGACATTGATCATTCAGAGAAGGCTCTGGCCCAGAGCACAAATCGGGATGTATCTTCAAGAACTTCTACCCGACAGGTTTACCTCATTGTAATTGTACATATTAGATACGAGCAAAATGTTTTATTATTATGTTGTTTTTATAATTTTATTGGGTTAATTTCGATAATGTTTTTAATATTCTTGTTGCAGTCGACTAATCAGGGAAAGGCACCAGTAGTAGACAAGAGCATCCATAGGGAGGTGCAGTCAATATTATGTGATGATGACATCGCTTATTCAAAAAACCCTCTCGATATGATAAGGAAGACCCAAAAAAAATGCAATGAAGAAATCCTTAAGTTCTTATTCATAGTGCCTCAAATAGATGAGATAAGAGAGAGGGTTAAAATATTGACTGAGAGATCACAAAACTTGCAAGTAAGTTGTCATGAGGTCTTTAATTATAACATAAGTTCATTAATGGTTTTATATTTTTTACTCTTTTATGTCATGAACTAAAATATCTGTTGTTTTTATAAGATTTTTTGCATCCTCATGATGCTCCTGGCCATGGTCAGGGTACTACAAGTGCTGCCCAAGGAGTGGGGGTTCATACAAGTGTCCATCCTGATCTTCCTGCACATACATCACATCATCTGACCCCATCATTTGTGCCTATATTGTCGTCTGAAATATCAGAAACACATACCATGTAGGCATCCGTTAGTGCACCCTCTGGCAGTGAACACATGCCAAAACATGCATCATGACATGTACCTGCGGATGTAGAGGCCACTAGTACTCGTGATATTTTAGCAGCATTTCCTTGATCTTCCCGTATTACTAGTACGACAACATTTCCGGTCACATTTGTGGTGACCGAGAATTTTGTTCCCATAAAGATAGAGGTCCCAAGTACTTTAAATTGTTTTACTTATTATTATATATAATCCAATTGAAATTTACTTATTGATCGCTCTTTTTAGACTATTAATCCCATGATCATTTTGCAGGAAATGATGGTTTTTATAAACATCTAAGTGATATTACATTAGAGCTCTTTGGGCCCACCATAGGTACACAATGGAATACCCAAAATCAAGATTCAAAAGATGAGCTCATTAACCATTTAGTTGTGCTCTTCGGTGATAAAACATTCAATCGAACCAAGGTCCTTAAGAAACTTGGTACCTATCTAAATTATGTGAGAAACCAATATAGGTCACATTTAGAGAAGAACAAAAAGTACCAGCGTCCCCCCATGATTTCAGAGAGGGAGTGGAAGGACCTGGTGTCGGATGGAAAGGAGAAGGCTGAAATGAAAAAAGGAAAGACACCACCAGGCCAAGGAAGGTATGTGATACTATCAACAATGTAATTACATATTGATTACTCTTTCTTTTTACATAATCTAACATATTTCAAATTTTTCATAGGTTGCCCAACACATCGAAGGCAACAAAGGAAAGACTAGAAAAACACGGGTAGCACAAACTTGGCTCTAGTGGTTATATGCAATTAGCCACACAAATTGTAAGTATCAATAAATAAAATATTGTATCCAAATAATAAATTGAAAACAATTTTGGTTTTATCACACCATAGAAGAAAAATTCATGATCTTATGAAAAAATTTAGGGCTCTGAATTCAATAGAGTTCCCACATAAGAGGACCTGAAAATTGCCTTCCAGCAAAGCTATGGATCTGTGGTTGAATGCCTAAGAGTCTTGATTGGGAAAACACAATCTTCCACTGCATCTGATACATAGGTAAATAAACTCAATAAAATTTATTTAAAATTGAATACTTGTGCAATCTATTCAATATTAATTTCCACCATAAAGTAATTGCATGCCTATTTATTTTAAACATTCAAGCAATGATAATACTGCACATGACATTGGAATGCAGCCTGGTGAGGGTGGAGCACAACCTACAGATGAATGTCATGGTGTGCAT
Organism: Sequoia sempervirens; assembly: GCA_007258455.2. Taxonomy (NCBI): domain Eukaryota; kingdom Viridiplantae; phylum Streptophyta; class Pinopsida; order Cupressales; family Cupressaceae; genus Sequoia; species Sequoia sempervirens. Next base: position 320,387,601 of record VDFB02047230.1, on the reverse strand, counting down.
CCCAGTACTTTAGAGCATGCAAAGTGTGATCAACATGTTGAGCATGATCAGGCTAGAGAAGATCAGGAACATGATGTGGCCCCATCAGGTAAAGAGGACCACTCTGAAGTTCTTTTAAACGTAAATATTGCAATTGGTGTATTAATTAACGTAACCTTTCATGTTTCAACTTTAGAGCATGAAGAGCATGATCAACGTCTTGAGCATGGTTAGGCTAGAGAAGATCAAGAACATGATGTGGCCCCATCAGGTAAAGAGGACCACTCTAATGTTCTTTTAAACATATTTAATTTCAATTGGTGTATTAATTAATGTAACCTTTCATGTTTCAACTGTAGATCAGGATTTAAAGGGTGTTCAACATGTTGAGTCTGAGTCTATAACAGAAGTTCATGAACATGATGTGGACCCATCAGGTAAAGAGAACCACTCTAATGTTCTTTTAATTAATGAAATAATTGTAACAATAATAACAAAACATATTAGTTTAACATTTCTCTGTTATTGCAGCAGACCCCCCCTTGTAGCGGCATCCAAGTCATGAGCAGATGACTAGGCATACATTAAGATCATGAGTAGATGATAGAACAACTAAAGGGGGGACAGATGATTTAGAAAATGACACTCCACTTCAGATTTTTTTAGCTTTAAAAAAGAAACAAAAAAAAAGTGATTGTAATCATATGACAGCCATATTTTTGATAATATGTAAAAACTGAAAGAATGAATATTATATGTTAATGAATGAATGTGAATATGTTAATTAATGAATGTTATATGTTAATGAATGAATGTTATATTTTATTAATGGATGAATGAATGAATGTTATATGCTATTAATGGATGAATGAATGAATGTTATATGTTATTAATGGATGAATGAATGATTAATGTTATATGATTGGGTATGGGGAATTGAGAGTGATGTGGGGGAGGGGGGGCAAATGATCATCCACCGTCATGTGGTTGGCCTTGTTAAGTAAAGAATATTAAACTATTCTCGAAACAAAGAGAAACTCAATAAGGAAATGCACTTTTCAATATAAGAAATGCATCATTTGAAGCATCAAACCAATATGCAAAGATGAAAGAAAGTGCTAAATTTTCACTATGGTGGCAGAAAAAATATTCTTTATACTGTGAATCCATGCCCTGCATCATAATTTGAAGTTGTTTCCATTCCAATGTTCTGATTTTAGTTTTTTTGTATGGATTTGTATGAATAACACATTGTGTTGTGTGTGGATTTGGTTTCAAAGCTCTATTTCTTCTGTTTTTAGTGGTGACATAACTCTAAAATTTGACTTTTGTGCATAACAGGTTAGTGGAAAAATTGACAGCTCTAAAGGGTTTAAAGGCTCGATTGAGATAGATACACAGATATTTGGATCTTGTTGTTGATGGGAGGCTTCCAATTAACCATGAAATTTTGTACCATCTGTAGGTATGCAAAAGTTTCTCTACTTACATTCATTCTTGATCATAAATGTTGTAAATGATATTAATGCTTCAAACTTAAGGTTCGTTTCATTGTTATAATGATCAAAATGTTATACTTTGCTATACATTCAAGCATTTTATGTCCCCCTACCCTTTGCTCTCTCCCCCCTCCTTTTAAGAATTTTCTTTGTCATAAAAGATTCACATTTTTGTCTCATTTACACAAATTTATCTGAAGTGCTAAGAGTGAATAAAGATATGTAAAAGATGGTGGATTATGTCTAAACAACAACTTTCCATCTTATAACTAATTAAATCCTTAATATTTGAATAGTTTAGAGCTCGAATAATGCTTGTATATGCATGTGTAGCAATAAGGGAGCCTATGTGAAGATTGAAATTTAATCATCACTTTGGTATTTTTCCTTAGATAGTGAAAACATATTTTGAGTAATACAAACCTACACACACATTGATATTTTTTGGCATTGCATTGAGGAATTTTTTTTCTCTTATACCTACCCTCGGCTAGACATGGAGGTATATAATATTGGTTTCTGGGTTTTTTCAGTAAGTAGTTAATTTCACAAAGGAAGACTAAAATCTTCTTAATGTCCTATCAGGTGTGAAAGCATATGAATCACTTGCTGAAGGCACGATTTTGTATTCATCCAAAAATTTGTTCGTTCTTTTTTTTATGTTTCTTACATGTGTTTTTTTTAGGCTCTAGAGATGTAGCTCGACTCTTTCCTTTACACTTTTCATCTATTTTGATGATTACAGTAGATTGTCCTCATAATTTTTTACGTAGATCTGTTTGTAACCTTATTTTCTACTAATCAATTTGCAAACTAGTCACATATTAAGGACCATTTCACTAACTTGTAGTCATCCATTACTTCATATGTTGCAGGTTGTGTCTGTGTGCCAATAAATCCTAATGATTGCGAGAACTTTAATCCCACAAGTGTACCCAATCTTTCTCAAGTAAAAGTCTTACCTTATTTTATAGTACTTTAAATGGTTAATTGAAGGTGCTTCTTTAGATCTGAGATAGTTGAACCCTGGATTAAAATACGGTATTAGATGGGTAGTATAATGATAAAACTAAGGTGCATTGAACACAAATTACAAAAATAATTTACTGGACTATGAATAGTGTTATAATTATAATTATTTCTCCTTTACCTACCTCTACATTAATAAAAAAGATAACAGATTTTGGAAGTTCATTACATGTCTCATGTATGCATTAGTATTTTAATTTTTTTTAAGTTGTTCAAGAGCTTGATTATGTCAAGAATATGTTCTACAAGCTCTGTTCTCTTGACATTGCTCAACATTTTCCCTACACATTTTCTCTTCAATCTGGACATTTCTTAACTCCTTCCCTTGTTAGCCCTTGGTTGTTCTCAAGTGTAATACTTTTTCTATGCATCTTGCAGTCTATATGTATGATCAGTCATCTCTTATGAAGCACGGATAACCTTTCATGGAATTTTTGTTGTGATTAGACAATTTCCATTGTAAGAATAATCATTTAATTTTTATGGAAGTAAGTCTTTTTCATATTATTTGACTTGGTATTATAAACTTGTCTTTGTAAGATTCTCTAGGGGGGAACAACAGAACTGTGATGATAGGTAGACTTTTACAATACCATAAATCATTTGGCATTATCAATATATTTCTTATAGAATACTTTGTGCAAGTAAAATGGAATGTGCAATGACAATTGGTCTTGAATTCAAATCTGAATATAAGTACATTATACACAAGAAGATGGTATCTATTCTATGATTTAAAGAACCCCAAAATAAGAAAATTAATAGGTTCCATCTATTTACTTGCTCTTAGACACTTGTTTAATTGGCAAGACCCTCATAATGTCTTGTTGATAACCAACAGTGTTCAAAACTCCTGAAGAGGTTAGATCAGTGTGACATTGGATATCTCTTACCGATGGAAGTCATCAGCAAGACATGGACTATCAGAGTGATTTTTCTATCCCATGTCGATGACTGATCTCTCACTGATGGGTTGGCTTTGGTGGTCATCACCAAGAGTCTCTGCGATGACATGGTGTAGGTCTATTTAAAACTCCTGAAGAGGTTAGATCAGTGTGACATTGGATATGTCTTGCCGACAGAAGTCATCGGCAAGACATGGAATATCAAAGTGAGTTTTCTATCCTGTGCCGATGATTGATTTCTCACTGATGGGTTGGCCTCGGTGGTCATAGCCAAGAGTCTCCGCAATGGTACATTTCAATGAATATTTAAAAAAAAATTGCATTGTTTCGTCGGAGTTTCGACGAAGGCCACCGACAAATCACCGAAAAGATCCAACGAAGTTTCTATAGCTACGACAAAGGATTTTTCGTAACTCCTTTCCCATTTCATCGAAATGGTGATGAACTTCTAGTGTTGTTTCCCCGCTTCAGAAGAGCCATTGCAATTGCATTTTGGTTTTAATTTTATCGATGGATACACAAAAATTTTGTCAATATTCCAAAAAACATTTGAGTCATTTTATAATGCCGACGACCAACGAATCTATCATTATTTTGATGTTTAATTCATTGTTAGAATTTCGATGAAAAAATGGCGATGAATTTTTTTCGTCAATTCGTCGATTGTCCAACAAATGTGTGTCGAACGACCGTCGAATGTTTGTTGGAAAATGGAGTCAAATTCAGTAGTGAATCTTTTCACCCCATCCCATCTTTTCATAAGTTAGCTCTGTCTCCAATTGTGTGTTGTAATTAGTGCTTCTACATACTTCTTCTATCTAAAGTGTCTTCTATAATAGGTGGTGATCTCATCCAAGAGGAGGTCACCTCTTGTGAGGTTTGAAAGAGGTATAAGGATGTTTATACAATCCTTCAGTGGGGAAATCTAGCTAATTATATCAAGGGTATGGTGAGGCATGATCCTAACATCTCCATGGAGTTTTCCAACTCCTAAGAGGATGACAATGTGGTTGTTTGGGGCTACTCTTTCTTTGTTAACATGGAGCTTATCACCAAGGTCACTAGGCTTTCCTTAGAAGGGACTTATCTCCCTAGGAAGCCTAAAGTCCATTATCAAATAGAGATGGACATGTTTCTAAAAATAGTGGAGAATATTAATCATCTATAGAAGGGTGATCCCACAATACTGGTTTACAATTTTTGGCCAAACTAGACACTGAACTGATTTTTTTAACTAAATCTTCACTTTCGGGCACCTATAGCGGCTAAACCATGAGGAATTTGAAGATGATGCAAACTAATGATTTGTGAAATTTTTTCTATAAATTCTAAATATATTTTTTTCAAAATTTTTGGAATCAAATTGCATGTCTTTTTCCATCTCCTTTGAAAACTAGTTTTTTTTCAGTAAACACCATTTTTAAGGAGTGACGCTTACCGTATAACACATAAATTTTTTTCCATGAAGGGTAAAATTCTATTTTTTTCAAATTTAGATTTTTAGCTATAATATCTAATGCTTCCAATTGGTTTCATAGTGTTTTATTGAATATTTTTTCCTTAATCATGTTTTGAAGTCAAACCAATTAAATTTAGAAATAAGTGGAATATATAACACATAAAAAAATTTGTATGTACCAAAATTATTTATTTATTTTGTTGGATCAAGGACTTCAATATCTAGTGCACTCATATTTTTCAATTTGTTTTTGATAATCTTCTATTTTTCCATATGTGCAAAACAAATAGCTTCATTTTCAGTGAAAAACCTACATTCACAAGAAATAAAAAAAAATATAATAATAAAATTAAATTTATTTAAATTTATACTTTTTGGGAATCTTATTATAAGGAATAAACACTTACAAAAAATAAATTTTAAATGAATTCATTTTATCCCCAAAAAGGTAAATCAAAAGTGGTTTTTTATCAACATTTTGATAGGTGTAAAGGAGACTTCATTATAGGTATGGTTTAAAACTAGAAGGGTTCTATTCAAGGGGGTTTGATCTAAGGTAGTTTGATCAAACAATCTTCAATTGGAATGCTTTAAATAGAAATTTTTAAGGCTTAAAGCATTATATTTTCTAAAAATATGTGATTTCAACAAAAATAGAATCTCCTAGAAATTGTAAACCAACTTTGTTGGATCACCCAGAATGGTTTCAACAAAGATGATCTCCTAGGTGTTTGGAGCAGAATGGAAAAAAGTTTTGATGATATATGTCATGTTGAAAGATAGGTTTAAGCACTTCCATTCCCACCTTTTTCCCATTGTTAATCAATTTTGTTATAATGTGAAAATAATTTTTTTATTTTGGATAATGTCCTCTCTTGAACAATCTATTAAGGTTACTCAAGACAAGGGGATGAACTTACCCCTTCACTAGAGCTTGATTTTTAGGTTGTATCATTTCAAGGTGCCCTTTCCTCCCTCTATATCCTCTACCAGGAGAAGTACACTCATGGTTCAAGATTCTATTAATCCTTTGGAGGGACTCCCTTCTTCCTCAACCCTTGAGTCATTTTTGTCCTCAAAGCCCTGAAGAGTCACTAGAGCTAAAGGAAAATCCCTTGTTTTTAAGGTCCCCACCACAGTTTCTACAAAAAAGTGTTTCATTTTTTTACCCCACCCAAATATGTATTTTGGATAATTCCTATGATTCCCAATACCCATTCCCTAAAGGTTCTCCTTTTGGCTCCCCTATTCAACAATACTTTTTTGAAGCATCCAAGTTTTGCTTGTTGAGCAAACATTCTAGTCCTCTGAATTCCCCTATCCTTGTGTTAACCTGGATAATTCCCTAGAAGACCCTCATTTGGATGATACTATTTGTGCCAGTTGCACCCCTTTGAAACTAAAAATTAGTAATATGAGTGAGGTTATGAATTTTCAAAATGATATTCTAAAATTGTTGCTCACAAAATTAACCACGGCTAAAGATAAAATTCAATATCTAGAAGAGAAGGTGCTCAACCATAGGGATGTCTGACCAAGTGAATTTGATTATGAGGGCCATTAGGCCCTTTTTCTTCTCTTGAAAACTCTTTTGACAAGTGGTCCAATTGGGAAACCAAAGTTGAAGACCTCAAGGTCATGGTCAAAACAGTGGAGGAGAGGGAAAATTTGCATGAAGAGGTGGCTACTATATATAGCAACTAGGAAAAAACTCTAAAGTATTTGCAGGAAATCATTGACTACAACAAGGAAATGGTGAAAAATATAGTGCTCACCATGTAGGTGTTCTAGGAGAAGTTGTGCAATAATCATGGCAAGAGGGTTGGGGAGGAATGCTAGGATGTTGCTCAATCTAAAAAGAAGGGAAAAAAAATTGGTTGTTCAACTATTCCCAATACCCAAGACGTGGACCCCATGCAAAAGAAACCATTTTATTTTGAAGAAAAAATACAATTTCTAGTGAATAAATGGTAGGCCATTAATAGCTTCAAGCTACTAAGTGATGAGTAGTTGGTCTGGTTCCTATCTAGTCTTCTCCTATGTTTTGTTTATGTATGTTTGTTGCCTCTATTTAACTACTTTTATTTTAAGTTGCCTCACATTGCATGAGTTCCCATATTTGGCCTTCATGGCCATTTTCTAAGCATACAGGCCCTTCCCAACTTCAATCTAATCAAAACATAATATAAAATTCTAGCTACATAACGAAACAATCCATCCACCTATTGCATCAACCCTACTACATAGTAGAAGTTAATGCAAAACAATAAACAAATAAGATCAATCTCTTATCACATTTTTTTTATGAAAATATTTAATAAAACGCTTAAAATTTTATTGGGAGATTGAATCTAGTAGCTAATGCACATTCCAACAACCAATAATTAGGATACATCTTGATGGGAGCTACCAATTATGGATAACACAACATCCTCCTCACTAATCAAGGAGTCTTCCTCAACTAAAATATTGGCCCTCAACTCAATAATAAATTTTTCAACACTCTTACCTTTTTAATCACCATAAATATGAACATCTAGAATAGAACCAATATGAGGAACATTATGAACACCAAAATTCTATCTTTATTAAAATAAAATACCATTTGTATATATTCTTGCTTTTTCAAACCATATTTATCATTAAAAATTAGCCTAAAATTGACACACCTCTTTTCATCTCATCACTCATTATTTCATATATAATTAATAATTTTCATTTGATTAATTATCTAACTTTTTGTGGACAAAGATTTTGGCACCACAAGGCTCTCTAACACTTCTAGGGTTTTTCACCTAAAAGGAGATAGGTAGGCCAAAATGGGCAATGTCCCCACTCAAAAATAATGCAAGTATGAATGGAATATTCCTAAATACAATGTTCTACATGCAATAAAATGATAAAAGATATTGATTATTAATGCAAAACTAATGAAATGCAAGTTGTTTGAAAACACATTATGATATGCAAAATGACCTAAGAATGCAAACAAACAATAACATAAATTAATGAAACTAGAGAGGTGCACTTGGAAACTGGAATGTGATGCAGAGAGGCTCTGGAATCCTACAAAATTTGATGTTGAAGCCAACTGTGACACTTACTCCAAGCTAGGCGACTTAGTCTTGTTTCGGGGAAATTTTGTCAGAACAGGTTTCAGCCAAAAGGGTATCTAGGATTGCAAAAACCACTTTTCAAGCTTGGAAGTGGGACTAATTCATCATTGATGGTGACTTAGTCCACCTTTAGCTTCCAGGAATTTTGGGACAGGAATCTGTAGCCTTCAATCTACACTTTTGTTCTTGACAGGGGTTTGGTTTTGAATCTATAGAAATCGGGTTGTAAGTGATCTCCAAGCTTCTTTTAGGGATTTTTTGACTTGAATGAATTTGATGAAATGATGACACCTTTTAACATCTTTCTCTTTAACAAATATGCATACAAGACCTACAAAACACACATGCAAACAGGGAAAAAGGGTTAAGGGTTAGTGAATAGGGGTTTTCGTTGGTCAAACCCCAATTTGGTAATCAAACCCTTGAAAATGAAATGAAATAGAAAGAGAATGATGAATGAAAAGTTACATGCAATGCTACAACTCACCAAAACCTTGATGCATAAATATGAAGATATGCAAGTAGATGCTCCAATGGATGTAGACTTGACAATGCCTAGAATGCTTGAGAATTGCTTGAATGATTAAGTGAATGAATGGATTCTTTGAAAATGAATTAAGGGGGTGAAAATGAGAGGAAAACCATTTATTTATACTTTATTTTACAAAATTTCTCGAAAATAACACATCATAGGCTAACCTCAAGGTTAAGAGAATAATATCCTACCAGAAATTTTAAATAATTTTGACTTTTGTGCTAAGTGGGAAAGTGGCCCTAGGTGGCAACTTGGTCCCACCAAGGCAATTTTAATGGGTGTCAGGAATTAAATTTTATTTAATGATGTTTAACAGGATTATTCTCTAAAACACACTTAAGTAGGGCTGGAAAGTGCATTAAGAGGTCATTTAAACATAAGAAAGGGTCAAATTATTGATGACAAGCCTAGAAAATTGTGAGAGTTTGTTACAACTCTTTACAACACTTTGAAATAAGGCTTGGTAAGTGATAAAAGGATGTTATTTAGGTGAATTATAATGAAAAGGTCCTAGAAAAGTGTGAAAGTAGGTTACAACACTTCACAACACTTTTACAAGGCATCATAGAATTTTTATTGATTCTCAAGGGTCCAAGACCTAATGTGAATGTGTTGACTACATTACAACATTAAATCAAGCCAAAATCAAGCCAAAAATCACCAATAGGGCCTAAACATGAGAAAAAGTAGAAGGGTTACTTTTTCCATGTCCACACTTTTCCTTCTAAAATTAATTAAATAAGTATTCATTCAATCATATTCCTATCAATCAATCCATTAAATATCCTCCCTCTATATTCTACTTTAGGTAAATAATCCATTTTATTCCATACAAAAATTAAATAAATACCATTTATTGGATTTTCTATTTTGTGCATTTTTTAGTAACCAACTAAAACAAACTAATTAGGTTCCTATTTTTTTTTTCATGTTTGATAATTATTTATCAATTTCTTATTATCTCAAGTCCCTAAATGGGTACACATGTTATACCACATGCACACTTGGAGTACTTGATGTATAAAGATCATTACATCCCTCCAAAAAGCTACTTTTTGGAACTTCACCATCCACTTTATCCAAGGTACATGTATCCATCACCCTTGATTCTCCTTGAATCTTGGGAGTAGCTTTTGTCTCCATTCTCAGAACAACACTTGTCCTCTCCTCATGCCACCAATCCTCTCAAACCATAAGAGCCTTTGATCTACTCAATCTATGTTGGACCTCCACTCTCTCATCTAACAATCTATAAATTGGATGGAAGCTAAGGCATATGAATAAAAAATATTGGATATATTGTTATGTTGTTATTGTGAGAACTTGACATTTTACTCTAGCCAATCTAAATCCTTGAACATATCCACCATATATTGGTGCATCAAGAGGACTTGGATGAGAGTATATTGCATGTTTTGATTGCATTTATTCTTTATGTTTTAGCTTAGTGTTGCATGCTTGCATGAGTTAAATAGATCAAATTTTATGTTTCAATTGGATTTTATGTGCTCACATTTTTATATATAAAAATTATAATGAGAATTTACACCCCACTGACCATTTTGAGAATTAGGAATTCGGGAACAAGCTTATATGAACTTCTTGATGTAATATTTCTTCCTATATATATAGAGAAACATTATATAGAATAATAGAAAGATGAATTTGAAGAGCTAGTGAGAAACTATCTACAATCCTTAAATACCTCTTTATTAATTTCAATCCAAATAAACCATATAATATTTTACGGAGAAATAAGCCATAAAATATCCACAAATCACTGAGTAGGGAATAAGACTTTATTTTATGAAAAATAATAGCAACCCAATTAATAGAATATTTACCTATATAACCATACTAAATGGGAAGAAAACAAAACCACATAGTTTTATAAAAGAGATAGTCAAAAAATATTTATGCATAAAAATCTCAATTTCACCATAGACAAGACAGATTCTAAACTCATGAATTGAATTAACATCAAAAACCACTTAAATTAATGCTAGTTTTCGATCTAAATAGTAGAACTATAGTTTTAAAATATTTTAGACTAATTTTAATTTAAAACCTCTATAAGAAGTTTAACTTAAAAACCTAGTCAACTAGAGAAAACTAATTTAGAATAAACATACACAAAATTAACATGCAATAAATTATTATGACTAGTACATTAAATTTTATTAAGATAATTATCATACCAAAAGACTTTCTTAAAACAACCATATAACCCAACATTTTTAATTATGATAAATCTATTTGTTATTTATGAATCACACATCTATTCTAAATAAGCTTCCATTTCATTTTTATCAATAACATTCTCAATGATATTTTCCCTTAAATTTATCGAACCATCTTCTAGTAAAATCAAGAAGATAATTTATACTCTCTAAATCTCACTATAAATATTAGAAACCATGTAACTTATCCTTATTTCTAGAAAAGGAACCACGTCCTTAAAGAAAATTCTTGAAAAATTCTAAGGCTTCTAAATATAATAGAAAATATGAGATCCAAAAGAATTTATTTTCCAAAAAAATATCCCACAAATATTATTATTTTTAATTAGGACTCTCATCTAAAACTCAATTAACCAAATTAGTTCTAAAATGCTACTTTCAAGGCTCGTCATTATGTAATCTTTAATAATCCATTTAATAGCTATTTAGTAGCACCCTATTTGAATAAATATTTATGCCCCATTCCATCGATCTCACTAGAATTAATATACAAATCTTAAGAGACTACATGTCAAAGGATGTTTCTTATTAGGCTATTTAATTGACTTGAATAAGAAGAAAAAAAACTAGAAAGAGGATAAATACAAAGTGTGTGAAGGAAGTACCTTCTAACACCCCTTGAATCTCCAAACATGAGATAACAAGTTACCTTTTCATTTAAAATATTATTATTTTACCTTTTCTATAGTTCATCCTCACATGTATTTCACTGATGGATTAAGGGAAAAGGAAACACTAAAATATTTGATCACTTAATATGGTGTCAAACATTTCTAAATTTTTCTCAACATTCAATTAGGAAACTAATTCCTATAGCTCAACACATTTGATTAATGCATAACAAATTGGTACCTGTAGATGTTCAAATTATCTTGATTGATATCGAGCACCTGGTCCTGATTTACTAACATCAATTCTCCCTGAATCACTTCTTTACTAATCAGATAATTAAATAATCCTTATTTAATTAATTCATCATAATTCCTCTTTTAATTAAATAAATCACTTAATTTGATTAAATCATTATCTTCTTTTAATTAAATAAATCATTTTGTTTAATTAACCCTAATATTCCTCTTTTAATTAAATAAATCAACTTTATTTAGTTAAATCATATTTCCTCCTTTGATTAAATAAATCACCTTTATTTAATTAAATAAATCAATGTTCCTCTTTTAATTTAATAAATCAACTTTATTTAGTTAAATCATATTAACTCATGGATACAGATCATGTGGCTAAGTGTAAGGGGAAAAAATCCCTTAAGGCTGATTACAAGGTGCTAGTTGGGAGAGGGTCGGCGAAGTGGAAAAAAACTTTTGATGCTGAAAAAAAGGAATTGTTGGATATGGTTCATAAGTCCCATTAGGTTGAAAAGGCCAAAACTTTGGGTGGCCTTCATTAGTTTCTAGTTTATTTCTGTTGCTTTCTTTTTTGGTCTTTAGGTGGTTAGTTTGTTGTTGTTTTGTTGGTGGAAGCCATTGGTTGTTAGTTGTCTTATTTTTATTTGGCTCCCATGTTGGTCAATTTTTTGTTGGTTGGGTTGCTACTGGTGGTTGATTGTTATATTCTCTTAGCAACTTTTTGTGTCTCTTTTGTAAAGGGTTTCGGGTCCCTTCAAAACCTATTTTTTCCTTTTAATCAAAACATTGTCCCTTTTAATTAAATAAATCAAACTTTATTTCATTAATTCTAATGTTCATTATTCCTCCAATTTGATTTAAATAAATGTAAAAATCTAAATCAAATGTCAAATCAAACTAATTTCCATCTAAGTTACTTAAATCCTAACACTAATCCTCAAATCCTCTAGATTTTGCAACTTGCACAAGTAAATCAATTTAATTGATTTATTAATTCTTCTATTTTATTCAAAAAAGGTATATCTTTGGAATATTCCTCCAATTTGAAATCTCCCTCCCGAAAGGACTTGTCCTCCAACATGGCATTTATAACTCTTACATGTCCTTTTGCTTGAGCCAAGTGGCATTAACTCATCTTTCAACTCTTCCTCCACAAGCCATCTTTTGAATTTCAAATTCCACCTAATTGCACTTATCATGCACATTGATCAAAATGTGCTCCACCTCTCCTCAATAACATGTTGAAAAGTGGCACAATGCCATTGGTTCATGTTTAATCCCACATCCTTCATATCTCTCATTCCTCCATCCTTCTTTCCTATAAATGGGGGACTCCTTTATTGATTTGAGATCCACAACTTTATGCAAGATTATTATCTACAAACTTTGAGAAAATTCATCCATCTTTCATCAAAGTTATCATAGCATTTCATTACCATTTCTAGGTTATTGAGAAATTTCATCAAGGATCACATTGTTCATCATCAAAGCTTGCAAGGGATTGGGAAAGGCCTACTTTCCACATCAAAGTAGCACTAATTCCCCCATGGGATGCTAGTTTGAATGTTTTGAATGATATTTAGTAGCTTTCATTTGGTTTATTTTGCTTTGTTTCTTGTTCATAGCATTTGAATGAATTGCATGGGGAATGATTGTTTTAGATGTGTTTAATGACTAACATTGGTTTGTTTGATCATGTTTAAGTAATTCTAGAGCAACCGCTCACATTTTGGCTCTAGAAGGAGGGCACACCTTTCAAAATTAACACTTTTTTTTTTATCAAAATTATGCTATTTTTTCAATTTTTTGTGTCTTTAGGAAAGAGCGATACTAAAAAGGTCAAAGAGCGACGCTATCAGTCCAACATCGCTATATAGCAATGTTTTTTTCTCTTCAAAACAAGATGTTGAAGTGATCCTCCTAAGCTCGGACCAGTCAAAATCTAAAGTGTGACGCTGAAGAGAAATTGTGACGCAATCGAGGTCTCTAGTCTTCCATAGAGCAACATTGACTTCACCAGAGCGATGCTGATTTCTTCAAACTGCGATGCCTCTATGGATTGCGACACTAGAGTTGGGTAAAAGGTTACTTTTCAGTATTACTTTGACATGTGCTTTTTATATTTATTTCCTTTGACTTCTAACCTATTTGTGGCTCTTTTTTCTATAGCTAATCTTCCTTTGTAGGTTGAGGTGATCAAAGAGAGAAGGAGGAAACGAAGAAAAGGCTTCTTATGGCATTATGACATAATTGTCGCAAGTGTTTTTAAAAATTTTGGGGAACAATTATAATCCCATCTTTAAGGCTTTTGTTATCTTCAGTTTTTAGGACTCAAGTAAATTTCATTTCAGTTTTAAAAAGAACAATGAAAGGGTTATAAAGAACATTAGGAACTTACTAGAGTTGGTTTTGGATTTAATAATTGAACAAGCAAACTTCACACTTCATCTTGGTGCTATAAAAATAATCCATTACTACTTTGAGGTCTAAAATGAACATGTTTTTCTTCGTGTTTTGTAATCTTTTTTACAAAATAATATCATTTAAAAGGAATATGCACTTCTCTCATGCTTCACAACGATCTTGAGAATCAAAAGTCTTTTGGTGATATTAGGTTGTCTAAAATAATTCCTCCACACTTCAATTTGGGCTTTTAAAAGTAAACAAATCTTGCTAGTCTGAGTTAGGTATATCGCGTGCATTCTCTCTTTGTTCACACAGACAAATATTGATCAAACTATGGATGTGCTTGCTCACTATTGTTTACCTTTAAAGGGGCCTTCCTAAGACCAATTCAAAGGCATCTCCAACAAATTTTTCACTCGGGCCGATATATAAATGGATAAGACTAAATTGTTAAGTCCTCATGGTATGTAGGCCTTATCTGTATAATGTCTTTTAGAATGGGGTACTACCATAAAAAGTATAAGCGCCCCTAGTAGGATTGATCAAAGCCTTTAGTGGCTTGCTGGATGCTCACAAGGTGCCATGTCCCTGATCACCCTAACTAAGAACCAATTTGTATAGAGGCCAAAATCCTTACTATTTGTTGGTGCAAGAATAGTCATTCTGAAGCCCTCCCATATTTTTGTGGTTCTTGGTAGAGATGAAAAGTTTGTCATGGGAGATTCATTAGAACTGAAGCTTGGATGACCTATAGAAGTGAGTGTCATGGAGGGGAGCTAGTGTGGTCAAGCTTCTAATCATCTACCAAAAATAGGCATAGCTAAATTTATCCAAGTGGGAATTCAACAAATATTGTCTCTTTCCATCCTAGGGTTGTGCATCATTTTGGAATCAAAACACTTTTCTTGGATCTAAAACATTGGAAAACAAGCATTCAACAAAATCCTCAAAATTTCAAACCCTTTAGGAGGAGCAAATATCTTTGAAAAATCCAAGTGCTATTGCTTGCCTTAGGGATTCCATCCTTAGAGGCTTCTAAGTATTTGGATTTATATCTCAATTTTATCTAAATAAAGTCAACATTAAGGAACTATTGCCTTGATTTTCCTGATTTCCACATAATGGAACTTGTGGGATGAAAAGAAATTGGGATATTAGACATTTAGTTTGGAAAACTAAGCAAGAAAGTGTTTGTGGTAAAAATAACTCATTAAGAAAAGATAAGAAACAATAGAACCCCACACATGTGCTTTTTCAAATGATTTCCTGAAAGATCAAAATCTGAAAACCAAATTCTAAAAGTCTTAGTCCAAGAGCTCTCAAGAAACGTCTTTCAACACTTTACAGATTTAGAGAGAGATTGGTCTTTCACTTTTACAAATGTTCTTCAAAGAACAATCCCAATTTGTATTCATTTTACTATTGTCAAAATCCAAGTCTCTTTCAAAGGTTTAAGTTTCTCACATAGGGAGTATAGCATGTTCTTCAATATCGAGGTCTTGTAAACAAAAGTATCTCTAAGTTCACTTAGGATCAAAAATCAACACTTTCATCCATCCTGAAAACATCAAATCAAAACCATCTCACAAAGAACTCTTAGAAATCTTAAAAAAATCCTTCATACTAGACTTTTGGAAAATCAAATCAAAATCATCTTGTTTGACTAAGTGTGTGTGGATGCATCTTTCTTCATACACTTAGTTCAATTATCACCTTGTGGACAAATTTATTCCAAGACAACATCTAACCTTTTGGAGTTTATGAGTTCATTATCAAAGCAAAAATCAAATACAAATCAAATCAAAATCAAATCCAAACTAGATCAAAAATCAAAATACAAAATCAAATCCAAAGTCCTAAAGTCTAGTATCTCCTTCAAGGTTTCTTAAAATTTCAATCATTCACATCACCCACCTTTCATTATCTCATCATCATCCTTTGATCCTTAACATCTTAGACTTTCTTTTTTGTGCCTAAAGTTTAGAACAATCCAAGGAGTTAGACATTCACCTCCCATATTCCTGAAAATTGATCCTTATTTTATGGTCCAAACTAGATCTCAACACAAGAAGAACATGGAAACAAACAAAGAAACATCCACTTCAAGTGACTTGAGTCAAACCGCTCCTTAAATCAACCTCGTCGGTTCTAGCAATCCCCCAGTCAATCCTCCTCAACTTCCTCAAAATACTCAAGAGGAAGGTTGCCAAGTAGAGGATATCACCAACAATGTCCTACGAATGACTCAAGACAAAAATCATAGAAATGGTCCAAACTCCTAAGACTCACAAAATTGACAATACCATGATAAGAATTAATCCTTCACAATACATGCTAGAATTGGAAAATGAAAGGGCTAAACTCCCTTCTGATTATGATGTAAGCACTATTGTGGAGAAACCTCTTGGAATTATGTCACTGGTCTCATTCACACCCTCCTTTCAAAGCATCATTCAACCCATCCCACAACCCACATCATCCCTTGCTCCAACTCAACCTATTGTCAACAAGGGGAGCTCATTGCTTCATGCTCTTCAAAGACATCCCCTTGTAAACAACCAAGACTTGGATGCAAACACCTTCTTGGTTCAATCTGTACCTCAAGATCCAAAACATCCATATGTTCAACTCATATTTCATGACACCAATAATCCATTTGCTTTCATTGCAATACCGACATATCCCCTTAACACACAAGTCTCTCTCCCCATGACCTCACAAGGAGAAGGTGGATTATTTGGACAAGGGGGGATCTTTGATCCCTCATCATCATCATCATTTGCTCAAGGGAACACACCACCCATCTTCCCACCATTTCTACCTCTACCACTAACATCCGCACCAATCCTCAGTTTAGGGAAACCCCCTTTACTAATCCTCAATCAACAAAATCAAAATAATCCCCCAATCATAAATCAAACCAACATACTAAAACCTCTGGTCATGCCATCGATATCGCAACAATAGGTGGCAACAATCCAAATGAAACAATCTATTGCTGCACCATCTATAAACGTGGTCTCCCAAGGACCTATCACATCAATTGCACCATCCACCGCATAAATGAATCTAATAGCACCTCAAAAAATTCTCATCACAACATCTCATACCATTTTGAATCCTCCACCACCACCTCCAAAACAAAACATGGAATTTGAACCAATATAGCATCACATTGCAAGTAGCTCAACAAACCTACCAAAAGGTACTTCAACAATTTCAAAATCAACAAGCCACAGAAGCTGCACAACAAGCCACCTAACAAGCACAATAGGATATCCAAACCCAAGCTTTATTGCAATAACAATAGGCTGCACAAGCTGCACAAGCTGCTCAACAAGCTCAAGCTCAAGCTAAACGTCAATATCAAGCCCAACAAGCTCAAGCACAAGCACAATACCAAGCATAACAACAAGTAGCTCAACAGAAGGATAAAAGAAAGAAGTTGGGTACACAAAGAGAGGAAGTTTTGGCCAAAACAAAAAAAATCACATGAAATGCGTATATGTTTAAAAAAATGCATACGCATCATAGATCGGGTACCCAAGCCTAAATCCGAACGCTTATGCGTTCAGCTTTGGGTATGCAAATGAACACACGTATGCGTTATGAAATGCGTATGCATTCATAACACATACATATTTTGAAATGTGTACACATTTCATAAAGGTATTTATTTTTTTCAATTAGCGACTGTGTTTTCATTTTCACTCACAGTTTTAGCCACGCCAGAGAAGAGGAGACGAGATCACATATGAGTTTCGAAGGGCCCGATTGAAAAAAAATTCATTGCCACCTCCGCCCATTGACACAATCGACCTCAGCGACCTCCAGGTTGGTTAAATTCTATGTTTTTTTTGCTTTATATCTTGCATTTTTTTTTAATTAGTATTTAGTTTTTGTTTGTTTAGTTTTTTTTGTTCAATATTTTATAGTTTTTAAATTGCATTTAAAAAACCAAAAACATCAATGAAACAAAGAATGTTAAATTGTAAATAAAAAACCATTAAAACTAAACCTAAATTGGACACACTTAACTTAGAAATCAAAACCCTAGAAACCCTAGGTTCCAAAAAATATAGGTCCCTACAAACTAATTTACCTAGGTTAATCCTTGTACCTAAACCCTAAAACATAAACCTAAAACCCTAATAGTTCACATAATTTTAGAAGTATCCAGGGAATGTTACCTAGATTTGGGGCAGTTTTCATTAAGATTCATATCGAGATTGAGGCTATGAATAATCCACATTAGGATTTTTTAGTTATTGCTACAATTCAATGACCAATTTATAAAACATCCTTGTCACATTCTGTAGTGTTATAAATTAGGGCTCCTTGAAGGTTTCTTACATTTTTTATTTGACATAGATATGTTTTTATGTCACCAAATCTCTAAATCTAAACCCTAAACCCTAAAGCATTCATTTTGTCATAGGACCTTAAAATGAAATTTGGTTGCCTTAGGCAACTTCACCAAATTTTATTCCCTTAAGCCATGGACCATTTTGTCCTAGGACCTTACTAGACATAGATCCCCTTAAGCCATCCTATCACCCTAAATCATAAATCTATGTCTTAAGGGGTCCTAATATGACATTTCTTAAGGGGATCAAAGAAGTTCTGAATATTTGGTGAATAGAGCTCAAGCTCATCTTTGTTTATTTTGTACATTGCAATTAGGTCACTAGCATATATCTATGTGTCCTATTGAATGTATTCTATTAATTTTTCATTCGTATCTTTATTATTCTTTGAAAACAATGAATGAGATTATAAATTAATGTTAGTGTTAAACTTATAATTTCTTCTTAACTACGTTGTCCCACTATAGAGAACTTGTGTCTCTTATCATGAAATTTGAAAATTTAGATAAATCAATTTATCTCATCAGATTTTTAAATTAAATTCTATGTTATACTTGATTAATACATGTATTCTTGTTCGATATACCTTAGCTCTATAGATATACTCTTATTGGGAAACAACCATGCCTATGAGTAAACTTCCCCTCACCCCAAAAGATAAAGCTTTAGACCCATAAAAACTTAGAAGAATAAATTACTTATTGATGAATTAGTTAATTAATGATAGGCTTGATATTTATGAGCTCCATTGAGCACCCTTGTCTAACAATAATCCTAATATAATTAGAATCTAGTATAATTTTTACTTGAATTAAACTACATGGTTTTCATCATTTACCCATTTTAACACACATTCTTGAGTTGTTCATAACCTAAATTAGCTTGGGGACATTTCCTTCTCTTTTTCCACCTTTATATATGTAATAGAATACACTCTAAACAACCCCTAACCTCCTATTTTAACACCCAATTTGAGAAATAAAAGTTATATATGTACATGTGTCTTATTTTTCATTCTTTAGTCCTTTACCTTAATCTTAAGTCTTTACCTTGATGGTGATTTATTTCAATAAATAAGTCTTTACCTTAATCCATGTAGTTTTATTTATTTTTAAATAAATCAATTAATTTATAGATCATCAAATTTGGCTATAGTTTAATTGTCAAGTTATATCTAGCTAAAAATAAGTTTATGGGGCCTTCTTTTAGGGGATTGACTTAATAAACCAATTATATAGTGCATGCATTTGAATAGGGTTCTAATAAAACCCCATAATTTCATTTCTACCCTTCATATTAACAACCACACACTGGACTCAATTTAATGTGCGTACATGCTATCGATTTTTAATGTTATGGATTTTTTAATGTTATAAATTGAATGGTCTTTAAATGAAATGTATTTTGAATTTGTGCATGTTCAATGCAATTTTTAAATAACTTTAAAATTGTGTGCATTATTTAATTAGTTTGTTGATATATATATTTTAATTGTTTAACATGCAGTTGCCATTTAATTGGTCACATGGATCCATAATTTAATATAGAGGATTTTATGCTCGATCCACAAATTCCTATAGATCCCATACATCCAGATCCACCACCAAAACAAAACCCCACACCTCTAGACTCTCCACTACCTAAACCCTCACCCCCCTTGTAGTAGATCAGGATCAATTAAGAGAGAGCATCCGATCAAACCTTATTGTGATTCAAGGAGATATAGATCTGATAAAAAAATGAGCCTAGAATCCCTTCCCATCTTGCATGGTTTGCATCTACGATGCAAACTATTGTTGATTTTGTTCGATCTATTGATGCATACCTAGATAGGTTCCATGAATGCAGAGAAGAGAGGAGACAATTCTATGTAGATGAATTGTCCTATAAAGAAATCAATGACCTTAAAATTACCAAACAAGCCATATGCCAACATTTTATTAACCCCCAAACAAACCAACCAATTACACCCACCAAAAAATGAATTTCAATTTTATGGTGTAGGCACCCGTAGATAGCTATACATTTTTGGGATAGATGGTGGATGGTGTTTGATAATCCACCACATGGAAACTATGAGGTACCCCTATACTTTTTGAGAAAGTTATGGGCTGAGTTTGAGTTGGGTAAAAAACCCAACTATTTTGATATGAGGTCATTTTAGGGAGTTGGGCATGGCATGACCCAACATAGACTAGGAGCACGTGTCAATCCTCAATGATGTGCTCTGATTGCTCCTATTGTTCCTCCTTCTCTTGGTGTTCCCGCTGCATTTCAACGGTAGACCATGTTATTGGCATTAGGATTATTGAGTTCACTTTCAAGACATCTCACTCATCAGACTACACACGCAGCAATTGCAGTGGCCAATATAGAGCATGGAGGCTTGGGCTATAGGAATACTCAAGCATCCACTTCAACTGACCCACATGCATCTGGGATGGAGTCATACATGAATTTACTATATTCTGAGGATCATCCTATGTAGGTATGTTCATCTTTTGAACTTATATTTAATTCAAGTTTGAAATGTGAAAAATTCATGTAAATAGTAACATCAAATTATATATATAATATAATATTAATTCAATAAGTGTTTGGTGAAGATGCATGATCACATGGTGCTTGATCGTGTCTATATGTTGAGTGTTGTAGATCTGTGCTCAACTTTTGGACAAGTACTTGAACCAGTATATATTAAATAATTTGTGTGGATATATCTAATTTAATTTGAATTTATACACATGTGTGAATTGATATATTATATTTAGATGAAGGGAGGTCATACGATACCTAGTACTAACCAGCCACAAGTTGTGGTTAGCGCTCCTGAGACATCACCAGCTCAGGTGTGTGCTTTCAAAATTTTGTTAAGTTTAAATTAAATACACATCATAGATCTAATTTAATTTGTTCATTTACATACACGTGTGAATTTGATCTATACAAATTGTTGTACATCTATATGCAGCAATTTCATGACATACCCATGGTAGGCGGACCTCAGACATCATCAACATTTATGCATGGTCAATCTCAAGTGTGTGATCATGAGGTCATATCATTCGAGGTTCTAAACTTTACTAAATCTCCTATACAATTTTTACGAACCTTATATATATATATATATATATATATATATATATATATATATATATATATATATTTGAGGTTTTAACATATTGTTTGCTTTATATGAATATGCAAGATATAGTAGATCAAGCATTTGGATCTTCTCAACTGATAGTTATGCTACCCATTGAACAAAATGTGCCAGTAGATTCACATGATCATATGGTAATTTATGCATACTAAAAATCATTTTTACCATATTTACTAGATATTTAATTAAATTTATTTTTATCTAAAAGTTTATATTTTTAAATTTAAATATGTTTAATTATATGAAAATTTCTAAATAACTTTAAATCTAATTTCAAGTTTCTTGTACTCTTTTACAGCATGATGTGGGTACATCTAGTCGACATGGAATAAAGAGGAGACATGATATGACCGATCAGCCTAATAGTTATAGATGGTTCTAAATTTTATGGAATATAGATCTCTAGTTTTATTTAAATATATGTGTTGGACTTGACATATACATCTTGACATACAAATTTTATGGACTATCTATCTCTAGTTTTATTTTGAACATGTTACTATCATATTTATGTTTATTTATATCAGTTGACTTTAATATGATGATTATATATGCAATCAATTATGATCGTGTTATGTTCATTTTGATGATTATATGCACTCATGTATGTATAGATATAAATTATCTAATTTTCAAGTAATACATGCACTATATAAATTCTTATCTCAAATCAAATTTCATATATATAATTTATCACATGGTTAGGTGACAAATTACAACATTCCTTAAATAGTTTAGATAATATACATAATAAATTAAGGGTAGGTAATTTTAACTATTTTCCAATTCTAGTAAATATTTGAATCAATAAAAAAAAATCTATCTCCTTGTATATATAAAATGTATAATCTAAACAATTGAACAATTATATACAATGTGGTAAATACAAGACATGAAATGTATATCTTTAAAATTGGAACAAGATATTTAAAAAATGACTAATAAGCTCATTGAATTTCATACATCAAACAAACATATATAATGTATATTGAAGTTTAATACAACTATATAACATGATGAAACATATATGTGCATGTAGATACAATTAAAGCTTATTAACTTTTACGTGAAGACCAAAAATTGATATTTACATAGTCTCTTGATAAAATAATTTTTTAGTGACAATCACATGATAGACCGACTTGATGAGAACCTAAAAAAATAATTAATCTAAGTAAAGTAACTATAATTTTTGATGAGTCATTTAAGTAAAAAATTCAAGCGAGAAAAGAACAATATATAGTAAATTCCATTCAAATTCAAATTCAAATGATGTTTTCCATAGGATGGATTAAGGGGACCTAAGAGGATATATAGCTTAAGGGGGGTCTAAGAGAATTCCTTAAGTGGAGTTAAGAGGATGGCTTAAGAGGATGCATGTCATGAACCGTAGGAAATGGCTTAACGGGTCCTAAGAGGATGGCTTAAGGAGAATTATGAGAGTGACTTAAGGGATGCAAGATTGTGGATTAAGGGTATGTAAGAGGATATGACATAAGGTTCCTTTAAGAGGATGGCTTAAGGGGATGCAAGAGGGTGGATTAAGGGGAGTTGATAGAATGAAGGGATGTAAGAGTGTGGATTAAGGGGAATTGATAGAATAACTTAAAGGGATGTAAGAGAGTGGATTAAGGGGATGCAAGAGGGTGGATTAATGGGAGTTGATAGAATGACTTGAAGGGATGTAAGAGGGTAGATTAAGGGGAGTTAATATAATGACTTAAAGGGATGTAAGAGAGTGGATTAAGGGGATGCAAGAGGGTAGATTAAGGGGAGTTGATAGAATGACTTGAAGGGATGTAAGAGGGTGGATTAAGGGGAGTTGATAGAATGACTTAAAGGGATGTAAGAGAGTGGATTAAGGGGATGCATGTCTTGAACCTTACGATATGGCTTAATAGGTCCTAAGAGGATGGCTTAAGGAGAATTATGAGAGTGACTTAAGGGATGCAAGATTGTGGATTAAGGGGAGTTGAGAGATTAACTTTAAACCCTAAGTAAATATAGCTAAGGACCTAAATCCTAGGAGATGAACCCTAAACCCTTAAAACCCATATAGATTTGTTATTCTAAGTATCTCATGAACCCTAGAAGCCCTAAACCCTAAACCATATGACCTAGAGACTAGGAGATGAATCCTGAACCATTAACCCATATAGATTTGTTATTCTAAGCATCTCATGAACCCTAGAGAGACTTAAGGGGATGCAAGTGGATGGATTAAGGTTAGGTATATGAGGATATGTATTAAGGAGTCCTAAGAGGATGGCTTAAGGGGTGTTGAGAGAGTGAGTTAAGGGGATGCAAGTGGATGGATTAAGGGGTCCTAAGAGGATGGATTAAGGGGTGTTGAGAGAGTGAGTTAAGGGGATGCAAGTGGATTGATTAAGGGGTCCTAAGAGGATAGCTTAAGGGGTGTTGAGAGAATGACTTAAGGGGATGCAAGTGGATGGATTAAGGGTAGATATATGAGGATATGGATTAAGGGGTCCTAAGAGAATAGCTTAAGGGATGTTGAGAGAGTGACTTAAGGGGATGCAAGTGGATGGACTAAGGGTATATATACGAGGATATGGATTAAGGGGTACTAAGAGGATGGGTTAAGGGGTGTTGAGAGAGTGACTTAAGGGGATGCAAGTGGATGGATTAAGGGTAGATATACAAGGATATGGATTAAGGGATCCTAAGAGGATGGCTTAAGGGGTGTTGAGAGAGTGACTTAAGGGGATGCAAGTGGATGGATTAAGGGTAGATATATGAGGATATGGATTCAGGGGTCCTAATGGAATGGCTTGAGGGGAATTAATAGAGAGACTTAAGGGGATGCAAGAGGATGGATTAAGGGGTTTTAAGAGAATGGCTTAAGGGGATATGAAATCAATTATAATTTTTTTATAAAATGAAAATGAATTAAATTTAGTTTTATATTTATACTATCAATTAAATGTATCCAGAACTATATATAGTTACATGTCTCTAGATTTGAATTTCATTGTAATATATGTGAATCTCATCTCTTTTTTGTAAATCATCTAATTTTGGGAGACCTGAAACAAAAAATTATATAAAACTTTAATTAGGAAATTACTAAAGACAAATATATATATCAATTAAATATATATACAACTATATAATTACCAATATTTATTTACTCTGCTGTACCATCTACATCCTCTCTTTTTTGTAATGCATCTATGATTGTCTCATGATCATCCATTGAAAGTGTCCATAAAAAATTATTAGCAGGTCTCCCTTGATATCTAACTAGTTTTATATTGGTTGCCAAAATCAAATGTGAATAATTTATAATCTTCTTGTGTCTTCCATAATCTTTAAATGCAAGCAAGCCATTCTTTCTTATCAAATATTTTTGAAGCCAGGTGCCAACAACAACCAATGAACCAATTGGATACTCAAAGTTTTCATCATCCACTCTAGGATGTACCAACTTATGTTTTCTCTCAACACATCTATCCAACCAGTACCTCGTCTACTCTTCATTCCCCTCAGGTGCAACAACAACATACACATGTCTTGCAAAAATAAATAAAAAATTCAATAGAGAGTGACTTATATTTAATTCACATATAAAAATGCATACATATAATTAAAAACTCAATAAATAATGTACCCTCTTGTACAAGATCTGAAACATGATTATAATCATCTAATGTGAACACTTGATTATCTTAACTTTTTGTTTCATGTTGAACATGTGTCGATGTAGGTGTTAAGGCTCTTTGTTACCATTGTTCGACCCATTCCATATTTTTGCATGCCTCCCAATCACCTGCAATACAAAATTGACAAAATAATTCCAACTCCCTTGTCCATATTTTTCATGTGTTTGCATTCAAACTCATAAACGAATGCCATTTTGTAGATCCATTAATTGTTTCACCATCTTGTCGAGAAAAAATATCATTTTCTTCAACTAACCAAAAGAACCATCGAATTATTGAGCTCTCACTTGTTCTTGTAGATAATTTGGTATTGCACCAATCTACAATTGCACGTGCATCTCTAAATTTTGCAACATCCTCAAATTTTAGTTGCTCTCTAGCAAGAGCTATTTTCACACATGCACCTGCTCCATTGTGTTATCCCTTACCATGACTAGCTTAAAAAATACTCCATATGTGCTGGATATTATTTTCCTTATGAACTCTACATAACTAGTAAAACATTCTAGCATTTTTGAATTGACCCGTGCAATTATCCAACCATATGAGATGTTCTATCATTTAAATTTCTCTCTCTTTTAAATTTTTATAAATATATCAAAACAATATTGAACAAACTCAAATGAATGTAGTCAATTATCACTTACATAAAAATGGTACTCTCTCAAAAAAATTCTATTATCTTTTGTACTATCATCTATATTTTTATAAACAATGTGAAAAAATATAGCTACTTGAGTGGAATTATGATACTATGATTGAATTTCTTCTTGTGGAGAAAGAGTATAATTTTTAGAAAAATCAACAACTAACAATATTGTTCCAATTGGGAATTTGTTTTTACATAAACAAAATTGATTATCAAGCCAATGAGCATACTACAAGTTTTGAACATATTTAGGTACAATATTATCTTTAAATTCATTAATAATGCATGCACACTAAATTTTTCCACAATTAGCTCACAACATTTTCCAATTTTTCCATCTTTTAAAGAATACTCAACATTTTTAATTTTTTTTACATGCACTAATTGTTGTCCAAATTCATCTACACTAATTTCATGCATACATTCTGCTAATAATGAAAAGTTACCATGCATCTATCGCATTCTCTAGAAATACATGCTTTTAAATAAAATAAGTTTCCATTAGAGGGTTCACAAAACAAACCTGGTATAAAATCTTTGATTATTTCAAGTGGCATATTCATACCACAAATGTCCTACATAATTTGGTTAGCATGCAAAGTGCATAGTATATATCAAAAAGTATAAATAATAATATGAAATTGTACATGAGTCTTACAACAACAAGAGATTTGTTGCTTATTAATTCTAACATACCAAGGTTTACACTTTTCGAACGATCTTTGACTTATGTTAATATTCAATGATAAGATTGATGCATCTAATTTTTTTTTATATAATTCAGTTTGAGTCATATCTAAGAGATGCTTTGGATGAGGTTCACGAATTTTGTAACCCACCCTTAATTTTAAGACATCTCTTATGTTAAGTGATACTCTTGTATTATCATGCCAAAAAATTTTGATTAAAGATTTAATTTCATTAGTTATTTTCATGTCTAATCTTGGGAGTCTACCACTAAAACTCCAACATTGATTAATTGGATCATTTTCAATACTTTATCTTCTTTTAGCAGCTCTTATCAAAGTTCTAGGATTTACTTTTATACATTTACTAATCTTACTTAACATTCTTTTATTTGAAGTTGCTTTATCAACTAGAGTAGTTGTTATTGCACTGTGAACCACATTCTTATCTTTTGATCAACTTTTCTTACCTATAAAATCAATAGAATTAGCAACACTAGATATGACTTGTTCTACTAAATCATCTTTCTTTTTTGGTTTTACAAACACACCTAATTTTTCATCACTATTCTCATTTTTGACATTATCATCAATTGCACCATGAGTTAACATTGGAATCCTAATTTCTTTCTATAAAAAAACATTTTATATATTCCATTTCCATAAGTTGTAATTTGTCTCCAAGAAACTTTACCATGAAGTTTATCTAGCACATCTCTTTCAATTGTAAAAAAAACATTTTCAGGTTCATCCATACAAGGGGTTTCATTTTCATTCACACAAGGCATTTCATTTTCATTTTCAAATGTAAAAGGGATTTCATTCACATTTTCATCAATATGAGGGATTTCATTCTCATTTGCATTCTCATAAGATATGATTTCATCCTTTTTTTTTTTTTGCATTGTTTCAACCCTAGAATTATTGATATCATCAATGGTGTATCCAGCTTCATCTAAACAAGCAATATCAATATTATCAAAACTTGGGTTTGAACACATACCTAGATAGATTGTATGAATAGGTGCATTTTCTATATCATTGGGAGGTGGATTTGAAGACATGCCCGAAGTTGTTTGCATAGATACTATTTCCATATCATTCAAAGTTGAAGTTGAAGGCACAATTGGGTTTGTCTCCATAATTGCATTTTCTTCCATATTCACCATCTCCACATTTGCATCATCTACATTCATTTCATCATTCATGGATTACCCTTCAACATTCTTGGAACTAGATGCTTACAAATTTTTCATTTGACAAATCCTTTCTCTTCCATCCCTTTGTCATTTTGCCTCCATATCTCTATTTGTTTCAATTTCTTCAGGTGTCATTAACTTTCTACATCTTTTTCTTTGTCTTTGCTTATCACCCATGGTTACCAAACCCTCTTTGATGATTTTTTTTTATTCAAGTAACCTATTTTCAAACTGCTATCTCCTTCAAATATTCAAATAAAACTATGTAGTATGAAGATCCTTTTTTCTTTAAACTTTTAAGTACAAAAACATCATGAATGCATCCAAAAATTCACTTTTTCCAAATCTTCTTGTAAAAAACTCTTGTACTTGATTCCACTTTAGAAAATTCAACTTGCACTTTGTCTCTTCCAACAATTTGAATAGAATATGCCCTGCACAACAAAAAATTGCAATAAGAAACAAAAAAAATGGTGCTTTCGAACCATACTGTAGAAAATGAATGTTGCAGAAAATACGTGTTTTATCAATATTTACCAAATTAGGAAAAAATGGCTATATCAAAAATGTGTACGCATTATGAAATGCATACGCGTTCTATTTTAGGAATGTGTATGCATTACATAATGCATACAAGTTACCATTACCCAATGGGTAAATAGATAAAATGTATGTGTTATGAAACATGTACGCTTTTCTTTTAAATAATACATACACATTTTAGTAATGTGTACGAGTTATTTAAAAATTGAATTCCCAACCCACATGCAGCCTTGGTTTTAGGATTGGAAATCTGAGCCTTAGCCTTTGACCTGTAACTAAAAAACTAAGGTAGATTGAAGAAGAATGTCCACATTTGGCAATATGGTTGATGGACTTTTTTTTTCTGAATCAATCTATAAAATTAAAACCCATTAGTGAAGAAAATGTCTACTTTCCAAATATATAAATTTTATTAATATTGGATTATGTTTTCTATCTTTTAGTTAAATTTTAAGCAAACTACTCCTTAAACTTGAAATATCAGGCTTCTTTTGTTTTTTAATAACTTTTTTTTTGTTAAGTTTCTTGTAAAAAAATTTATAGGCATCAAACTTCAGACAATTCTCTACACAATTAAAAAAAAAGGTTCAAAAATTTTTTAGTTTAGATCCAATTATGTTGTCCATACACGTTGATTTTTAAAAATAGCAATTAAGGCCAATAAAAATTCAATTAAAAAAATATATATTTAACAAAAAATTACAAAAAAAATTCCACATGAATCTTCATGTTGTTAGCTCTCTTTTCCCAAAATGAATTAGCAAAATACTTTTATTTGGGTAAAGAAGTGGTTTTTGTACACGTGTTTGGTATGGTAAAAAAAGGGACTTTTAAAAAGTGGTTTTTATAGATCCCTATCAAAATTTAATTTCTATAATCTGGGTATTTGAATAATTTACATATTTGGAAACTAGATTCAAAATGCTAAATTTCATAGTGCTAACTTTTATTAAGATTCATTATGTAAGTGCCTCAAATTTTTAGTCCAAGTGTGACAAATTCTTAGAAACAGTAAAAACACTTCCACTTTTTGAGTTTTTTGTGTACCCAACTTCTTGCATCAGCCTAGCAAGCCTATCAACAAGATTTACAACAATACCAAGCGCAACAAGAAGTAACCCAACTACTAGCCCAACAACAAGCATTGTTGGCACAACAACAGCAAGACCAACAACAAGCCTTATTGGCACAACAACAAAAAGACCAACAACAAGCATTGTTGGCACAACAACAATTTTAGGCATATCAACAAGCATTTATCATACAACAAAGCTTGCGACAACCTCCACAAACACCCAAAACACCCCACCTATCACTCAAACAACAAAACCACCTCAAAACACATTTACTCCACCTCCTAATCCACAAAATGATGTGACGAGACAAATCAAATTGCTCTCGCAACAAGTGCTAGACCTCCACTATGGGAAAATAATGAAAATACCAAGCAATTTGTGCCCCTATTCATTTGACATAAGCCTTGGGATCGTGTCATTCCCAAAAGGGTTTGAAAACCCTAAATTTGATAAATATCGTGGGACAGGTAATCTTGAAGATCACATCAGGGAATTCCAGGTACATTGCATGAAAGTTGCATACGATGACACTTATCTAATGTGACTATTCCCTCAAAGTTTGGTTGGACCAGCAATGGAATGGTTCTCTCGCCTTCCTCTTGGAATCAAAAATTTATACAAAATTGTGGACGCATTCAAGATTGGCATGGATGTGAGTCTAGAGGAACTATCTGCTCTCAAACAAGCTAAGGGGGAAACATTCACAACCTTCTTGCAATGGTGGTGATCCAAGGCCAATGGGAGCAAGTGGACCATGCTAGAAGAACAACAAATCTACACTATCATCGCCAATCTCAAGAAAACCTTGTCCTTCCATCTAAAGATGCAATACATTACCACATATGATCATTTGATCCCCAAGGTGCTCAACATCGAAAGAGCCCTTATTACACAAGGCGGGACACCCACCTATCAAGAATATCGAGACAACCACCCATCAATTAGTTACAGCGAAAAACCTTGCACATGGGAAAAGAACAAAAATGTCACTAATGATGGTGTGATTGACATTAAGGTCATAATTAGTGCCCCAAAACAAAACACACAATCATACCAAAAGCCGCACAGAAACAATCAAAACAACACACAAGCCAATGTAGTATCACAACCACCCAATAATCAAGCGGTCAACAATCTGAGTAATAAAGGGGGACCACCCCCATGAAACAAATATTCCCCCAAACAAAAATACATGGCCTTTGGGGAATCAATTGAATCTGTCATGAAGAAACTGGTACAGGAGAATCTCATTAAAATTCCTATTTATCAGAATCATCAAGAGCTCCAAGTGAAACCACCATGGTATAATGAGAATCACCTTTTTGATTTTCATAAAATCAAGGGACACACGATGACCAGTTGCATGAGACTGAAAAATTTGATCCAAGACCTTATGGATGAAAAAATCATAAATGTTGAAAAACCTCTAGGAAATCAAGACCTAAAGATATACATGAATCTGATGCCAGACCACAATAAATGGAATAACCATGGAAAGGCAAGGCATGACAATGTAAACCATGTTTACTATCATGTCATCACATCCCTAAATGAATGGGTCACTATTATTAACGTCAAGGGAGCCAAAGCCGATTGTGGAGTCACCACACGTGGCAATAAGGTTACCATTACAGGACCATCCCAGCCACCCAGGGAATCCACCTCTAATCAAAAATTTGTTCCCAATGGTTATAATGTCTTGGACCAACTGAAAAGAACCCCTGATCAGATCTTCATCATAGAGTTACTAAAGATCTCATCCACACATAGGAAAATCCTAGAGGAAGCATTGGCTTCATCCACTATCCCCACAAATCTTGATGCAGATCAGTTCCAAGCTACGATCGGACACATCACCATGCCACATCCCCTAAAAAATTTTAATCAGGACCTCCCAACACAACCATCTCATAATTGTGCACTCCATCTTGAGGTCTTGGTCCATAAAAATAAATTCAAAAGGGTCTTGGTGGATGAGGGTGCAGGTCTAAATATCTGTTCACTCAAGCTGATAAAGAATATGGGATTCTCTGAGGACGTCATTAAAAAGGGTAAAGGTATTACAATCAGGGCATATGATGATCAAGAAAGAGTGTCTCGAGGCACTATTCAAATCCCTATTCAAGTAGGGCCATCCATCATGGAAACCACATGCTAAGTCCTTGATCTTGATTTACCTTATAATATTCTCCTGGAGTGTCTGTGGATTCATGGAATAAAAGCAGTTGCATCTACCTTCCACCAATGTGTCAAATTTCCCTATCAAAATCAAGAGGTCACAATCCATGGTGATCCTGAGCCATTTTATTATTGCAAAAATCTAGAAGCCAAGTATTACAAAATCCCTCAAGTCCCAAAGAATGATGAAGGCCCTACGACTCCATATGTAGACCCATCTAGCTTAGCCTCCACTTCTGAGACAAATACACCAGCCATTCCTGACATTTCTGATATCAAGGTCATTATCCAAGAAAATGGGTCTGGGGATTACAAAATAAAGAAAAGTGCCTTTGTAGTAGGAAAGTTACCTCAAAATCCTAGGTCTCATGGGAAACCCTAGCCAATTGACTCATCAACCCAAAATTTCAAAGCAGACACCTCCATATTTAGATGTTGGGGGGACCTAAGTCAGGAAGTGGTAGACAAAAAGGACATATCAATTCTACTATACCAAGAAGAAGGGCCCATCCCTAATCTTCCCATGGATGATAACAATAAAGGACTACAAATGATGCTTGGCATGGGCTACAACAAAAACAAGAAAATTGGAAAAAATGACAGGGTATGTACAGAATCATGATGGGCCAAAAAGTGGCGATATGATGGGTACGTGTAGGGTATGTGGCTGGCGACTTTTTTTTTTACCCAAAATTAATGAAACAAAAAGGGTTTTTAAAGGAGATTCTGAGCTTTCCACCAATATAAATTATGCTTTACTTTGAATTTAATAAATAATTTTTATGCATTTCCTATTTGAATTACGACTAAAGTCCTGATTGATAGGCTTTTGAAAAACATCTATAGCTTTCAAACAGTATCACATTTTTAAACTGAGACATATGAGTTTTTATATTTTTTAAAGTTGTAATAAAAAATTTGTAATTAATTATTTACTTGATAAAAAATTACAAAAAAATATGCATCACATCGGGACATGAGTCCTCTACTTATATCTAAAATATTATAAAAAAATATTATCATTTTATTGTGGTTAGGTAGGTCAGAAATACACCTACTTCTTATTTTTTCTGTGAAATTTAAGTGCTACTGCATTGGAATTTCAAATTTTCACCAAATAGATTTTTTTTTTAAACAAACCTAGTATTTTAGAAACTACATTCAATTTTCTATAGATTCTATTCTTACATATTTTTGAAATAATATAGATAACTTATTCAATTTTTTTCCTCAAGTTGCCTAACTTTGATTTTTCTAATTTTTTTGGCACTTCAGGGCCTGTTTTTTCCATGATGATCCTACACATACTCAACAATCGTATTCTAGTACCTATTATTCCTAAGAATCATATAAAAATATTGACCTTGTATGTACTATTGGAAAGAGACACTACAAATGCTATCTGGTGTTGTCATTGATGGCAACCCTAGTTGGTGTTTGGAACCCCACGTCATCATTTGCTCCTACCGGCAAGTAGATTGAAGACAGTCAAGGAAGAAAAGAGCATCCGACAGTTTTGTGTTAATCAATCCACTTGTAGATTTATGTTGTTATGTTTCATTATGGATCTCATGGGAGGTTGATCTATGTATGTCCTTTGTTATCCAAAATTCTCAGTGCCTCGTATCAAGTTTTGTGTTGGTCTGGAGATCCGGTTGCATATCTTTATGTTCATCTACGTTTGGTGGTTGACCTAGTTGATATAATGTGTCGTGGATATTCGAGGAGTGTTTATTCAACTATTTTTTTGTTCGATCATCTTGTTTTTGGTCTGAACTAAGTTGTGGATGACCGTTGTGGATGCACATTGAATATAACTCATGATTTGAGCTGACAATTGGAAATATTTTCAAGTTCTATTGAAGCCAAATTGTTGTGATTGAATTGCTAGTTGTGAATATATATAAATGATCAATTATATTATTCTGATGTGTGTATGGTGTGTTGATGTGTTTTGTGAATATCATAAGGGTGATTGAGTGATTTTATGCACAGTTTCACTTGTGCATAAATATTTTGTGGTGCGAGTCAAAGTAGAGCAAAGAAAAAGTGCAAAATCAATCAAAAGGATAGAAGATCAACAACTAAGCCTAACTGGAACTATAATCAAGAATTTTTAGATGCTACTCTCTCAGTTCATTCTCTTGGATCTAATCCAAATCCTTGTAAGGAAGTGTGCCTTTCTATTTTGAGCAATGAGGTCTAGGCAGTGAGCTTGAATGCAAGTGCATTCCCATATTGTAAACTTCTTTTTGAGTATACTCAGATCATATTGTGGATTGGCTATCCACCGTGGTTTTTCTCCTAACAGGGTTTCCACATAAAAATCCTTGTGTTATGGTTTTGTGGTTGTTTACTTTCTTTTTCTGCATATTACTGTTGGTTGAATTTTTTAAGTGGGTTAAAGATTAGAATAATAAAGTTAATTTTTGCAAAACACTGATTCACCCCCCCTCTCAGTGTTGCTTGTTTCCAACAATTAGTATTAGAGCTAGTTCCTCAAAAGAAGTCTAACATCTTGGAGATATCTTGGAAAGTTTTTTCAATGGATACAAGCAGTCTTCAAGAACAAATCTTCATGGCCCTGGATGATCTTGACCAGTCAAAATCTGAGAACTGAGAATTGTAGGAAAGTCTTGAGAATGCAGAAAAATTCATTTAGTCATTGAAAGACAAAATCAATGAATCAAGGGAGAAAAGAAAGGAATTACGTGATCAGCTTAAGCAGAAGAACAAAAGCATTGAAGATGAACAACTGAGTCATGCCTTGAAGGAGAAAACAAAGTAATGTGAATTTTTTTTGAGAGAAAATATTGTCCTAAAGCGTGAGATGGAATCTATCATGATGAAAATGACCAAGGAGATTGAAAAATGAAAAACTAATGAAGAAAAGCTTGCTCAATCCTTCAAAGAAAAATCTAAACAATGCAACCAATTGGACAATGAATTGGAACGATCTAAAAACAATGAGGAAGTGCTTGAAAAACAACTTGATGATCTCAGAGATGAACTTATTGCTACAAATGAGTACAAGGAGAAATTCAAAGCTAGCTCATCCAAGCTTGATGAACTGATTAAAGGTCAAAGGACTAATGGTGACAAGCGAGGTCTTGGCTATGAGGAACGTGAAAGTTCTGGATCTAGACAAAGGAATTCCAGATAAGGAAGATTCAAGAAAGGAACTCAGATGAATGGAGCTAGAAGGAATCTAGTAAGATAACCAAATGCTTAGAGATTCAATGGTTATTGTTTTACTTGCAATAAATTTGTCCATATGGCTTCTTAGTGTACAAGCAAGATGAATCCAAGTAGACCATCATTCTTAGGTCAGTGCTTTAACTGTAATAAGTTTGGTCATAAGTCAAATGAATGCAAAAATGTGATGAACAACTTTCATAGAGATGTCAAATGCTATGCATGCAATAGATTTGGGCATATTGCTAACCAATGCAGATCAAGGAAAAATCAATGGAATAGTTGGTCTGAGCAAAGGAATGTTGTGTGCTACAACAACAACAAATTTGGGCATACTGCTAGATTTTGTTGGAGCATAAGAGGTCCAAGAAAATAGAATATGCAATAGGATGTTAAAGAAAAGGTAAAATCGCTACAAATGTGATCAGGAGGAAAATGCAGAAGAAATGGGTGAAGAAGAATCCATTTGTTGAAGGAAATGTTCCTACACCAGAATCTGCTTTTGGTAATTCCTCTGAGAATTAGTTTTAGGCCTTTGGCCTAGGGGGTGCTTTCAAGAAAATCTCTTAACCCCCTACCGGTAACTGACACCAGAATGTGGATAGGTACAAGTGCCTAGAT
The DNA here is from genome assembly GCA_007258455.2 of Sequoia sempervirens. Lineage (NCBI taxonomy): Eukaryota > Viridiplantae > Streptophyta > Pinopsida > Cupressales > Cupressaceae > Sequoia > Sequoia sempervirens. The sequence goes on along the minus strand of VDFB02047230.1, from coordinate 320,352,210 downwards.
GCTTTTCAAATGTTGTTTCAACCAATTGGAGAAGGTATTATACAGTATTGGAGATCCGTAGAATAATCATCTATCTCAATCTATGGAAACAGGGTTATCAGATGAACTAGGGTAAAATCATTTATTGTGACAAAAGCGTTAGTTGTGTGAATGATAAAAAGCCATTTTTATCTTTCATTTTTCACTTTGTATTTTGGAGAAAAGAAGTTTGAAGAGCCCTAAAGAAAACTCTGTTGAATTGAGGTGAGATTCAAGTGTGAAGAGGATTCAATGATCAAACTTCGATCTGATGAAAAGGTATTTATCAGAAGAAAAAAATCTGAATTTGTGAATTTACAAAATGGCCACTCCATTGGATGTAGAAGTCAAGGATAGACCATGTCCAAAGTTCAAATGGCATACTTATAAGTCCATGGAGACCGAGCCACTCAATACATTTTTGTCTGCACTGTATGGAGTCTTGCATACTGAAGACATTAGGGCTTACATTCATGCTAACATTGAAGAGTTAGGAACCTCACAATTGATGAATTTGTATTCTCACCATATACTTGGAGAGGACTTCACTGTTAAGCCAAAATACCAAACCCTAGAAGAGAAGAAGTTCACGTAGTTTGCAAAATTCCCCATATTTGGGGAACGCGAATGGGTTTGATAGATTTTGAGTTGTGTTCATTCTGAGTTCATGTGGTTGAATATACCCTTCAAAATTACAAAAGAGGCTATAAGCACTATCATAGGTCTAAATTCTTCCAGTGATCTACCAATCTTGAAACCTATAAAGAATCAGACTGTTACTGATAAAACTGGTGCAACATTTGATAGAAGAGCAATGAAAATCGAAGATATTGCTGAAGTGGAAGTGAAATTTGCATCAATGGTCATTGCCTACAAGGTTTACCACTCCAGCTGGGAAAATTTAGTATCTCGTATGACCATTTATGCAACCTATCAGATGGTAAAGGAAAATGAAAATTATAACTTGTGTGAGCTGCTCAGAAGTTAGCTGATGGAGAATCTGAATAAGATTAAGAAGCACAAGAAGAACACTTTTAAATATGGTAATTTGTTGTTGTGTTTGTTCTTTTATTTCATGAATGAGATTATGGGTGTTGGGAAAGTTCATTGGCAAAGCAATCAGCCTATAGCTATCCAAATAAGAGATATATTTTTTGGAAGTGGTAATAGACAGACTAGAAATATTGTCCTTTAGGGGTACTTCAAAACTTTTTAGAATATGATGCAGGCAAGAGAAAGAATCCCCACTTCAATTATGGAGAAGTACAAAGATACAATCTATTTCATGGTGAATATTGATCAGTGCCATATGGAAGCCACTGATCCCAAAACAATATGGATTATTCCTATGGGATATGAAGTCGTGGAGAACATCTTGAAGCTGTATGCAGAACATTTGTTAAGCACACCTCTGGATCCGATGGAAGAAAGGCTTGGACCTTATGCAGAAAAGAGCATGGAAGTCCATGATCAACTGAAGAAGCCTAAGATAATCGTAAGATTAAGGAAAGAAGTGGAAGTGTTTACAAAAAACATGGGAATACTTGTAGAAAAATTGAAAGAAGCTAGAAGGAAGAGAGAAGAAGCTGAAGCTGAAAAAGGGAAAGAACCTAAAACTAAAATTGCTAGTTCGGCTGCACCCTCTTCCTCTACTAGATCAACAAGGAGTTCTCCTATAGCCAAGCCTGTGCAAACTCAAGATAAGACTTTTGGTAAGAGGAAGAATAAAAAGAGTACAAGAACCTATGAAGTCATCTCAGAAAGTGAGGAGACTAATACAAATGAATATGTGATAGAAATGAAGGCTACCAGCACTCAGGCTACAAAGCTAACCAAGGGAAAATCCTCTGGTGAAGAAGAAAAGGCAAAGAAGAAGGAAAAAACTGACAATCCAGGTATGTTAGTTGAAAATGTTGTTGTCAAGGATGGAAATCTCAAGCCCCTCTACAAATGGTATGAAATTTTTGACAAATTAGGTCAAAGAATTCTTGAGGAAGCAACAATAAAACATCTAAACATTTTCAATAAAGTTCTTGTTGAAATTATGTCTAGTTTACCCACGAGTCTGTATGATGTTTTCGAGGAAAGAAGAGTAACTTCTAGAACAAAAGAAGAGCATATGAGAAAGAGAATTCTTGAAGAGTTGTGTCTGGAAATGTCAATTGAGGAGATGAATTCTCTTCTGAACAAAGCCCAAAAGGAATTCGAAAGCAAAACAAGGGTAAACAAACTTATGATCGGTGAAACTAATGTTGTTGTTAAGGAAACTAAGAAAATCTTGGAAGCATTTATGTCAAGGAACAAGATCAATGTTGAAAAAGTGAATGCTGAGAAGTTGCATCTGATCCAGAAAATGAGGAAGTGAATGTAAATGAGGAGAATGTGAATGTATTTGATCCTCCGGAATTTGACGATATTCTTGATATGAATAATAAAAAAGTACCTATGGAGACTAAAGTTCCTAAGGTTATATTAGCTAAAGAAAATGAAATTCCAAATGAATAAGTTGAAGCTCCTAAAGGAAATCAAGAAACAGTCTCTGAAGGACCAAAAGTTGAAGGAGAAAAAGTTCAAGTTAAGGATATTTAGTAGAAGCAAGAGACACTACCGAGGTAGTGAGGAAATCTCTGGTGGAACAATAGGAATAATTTGATCCTGAATTGTTTGAAGGCCCAATCAATCTATCAACCTTGTCCCCAATTCAGATAATGAAGGTTGTATCAATTGCTCAAGCTAAGGCCAATGAGAAGATTCTGAAGTCTCACATTGAGGACAATGAACTTTTGTGTCTTGCATCTAGAGTTCTAGAGAAAATTATGCCAACTCATGTGAAGGATGAATCTGGTTCATCCTCCAGTGAACTAAAGAAGCTCATAAATTATGTAAATACTCATTTTGAGTCTCTTGAAAAATTAGCCATGGATAAAGTGCAAAAAGAGTTTAATGGAAAAATATTTAGTTAGCTGAAGGAAGTGATTGCAAAAGATAAAAATCTGTTAGCCACTTGTATGAAGAATATTCAAGGTTCTATATCTAAAGGTGGAAAGGTCTATAAGTCATGTTTGGTCTTGTCCAAGTTTACTAAAGATAATGAGAAGAAGGTGAAGGATCTTGAAAAACAATTGGCTACCATTTATGATGATTTTGATTTGTTAGCTAGTGATGTTGCTCAGCAAGAAGGTAAAGTAATATCTCTACTTGAAAAAATAAGGTGCTTGATGCATGAAAATGATAGGATTGTTGGGATAGCATGTGAGCTCAGAGGACTAATTGGTCCAAAGATTGAATTAATGGTGAATGCATCAAAGGAAGCCAAAGTTGCTATGGTAGTTAGTGACCCAATGAATATTGAATCTATAAAATCTCAATCTTATTTAATGTGTGGTCACATAACCATTCTAGAGAGTTTCAAAAAGGTTTGTGATGCAATTTTAAGTGTGTTGAAGCAATATTTTGTAGATTTTTTCAAATTTGTGTAAGTTACAAGCTCATGCATGTACAGTCTTGAAATTTTGGAATTTTGTTTCCCTAGTTTTTTCCATTGATGTCAAAGGGGGAGAGCTGTATAGTGAAAAAATTTTATCGATCTTAGGGGGATTTTCATTTTTGAGTTGAGATTGGAGATTTTTTTTAAGTTTTGTGGCAATGTAATTCATGTTGGTTTTGACCCAACACTTAGTCATTTTTCACTAAGTGTTGCCATCAATGCAAAAGGGGGAGATTGTTGACAAGAGACACTAAAAATGCTATCTAGTTTTGTCATTCATGGAAACCCTAGTCGATGTTTGGATCCACATGTCATCATTTGCTCCTACCAAAAAGAAAATTGAAGACAGTCAAGGAAGAACAGAGCATCCGACAGTTTTGTGTTAATCGATTCACTTGCAGATTTTATGTTGTTATTTTGCATTGTGGATCTCATGGGAGGTTTATCTATTTATGTCCTTTGTTATCCAAAATTCTCAGTGCCTCGTATCAAGTTTTGTGTTGGTCTGGAGATCTAGTTGGATATCTTTCTATTAATCTATGCTTAGTGGCTAACCTATTTGATATAATGTGTTGCGGATATTTGAGGAGTGTTTGTTCAACTATTTTTGTGTTCGATCATCTTGTTTTTGGTCTGAGCTAAGTTTTGGCCAACCATTGTGGATGCGCATTGAATATAACTCATGATTTGAGCTAACAATTGGAAATATTTTCAAGTTCTATTGAAGCCGACTTATTGTGATTGAATTTCTAGTCACAGATATATATAAATGATCAATTATATCATTATGATGTGTGTGTATGGTGTGTTGATGTGTGTTGCGAATATCAGAAGGGTGATTGAGTAATTTTATGCATATTTTCACTTGCACATTAATATTTTGTGGTGTGAGTCAAAGCAAGGTAGAGCAGAAGTGCAGAATTAGTCAGAAGGAAAGAAGATTGAAAATTGAGCCTAACCAAAACTATAATCAAGCATTTGTAGATGCTACTCTCTCAATTCATTCTCTTGGATCTAATCCAAATCCTTGTAAGGAAGTGTGCCTTTCTATTTTGAGCAGTGAGCTCTAGGCAGTGAGCCTAAATGTAAGTGCATTCCCATATTGTAAACTTCTTTTTGAGTATACTTAGATCATATTGTGGATTGGCCATCCACCGTGGTTTTTCCCCTAATAGGGTTTCCACATAAAAATCCTTGTGTTATGGTGTTGTGGTTGTTTACTTTTTGTTTCTGCATATTACTCTTGGTTGAATTTTTTAAGTGGGTTAAAGATTAGAATAATAAAGTGAATTTTTTCAGAACACTAATTCACCCCCCCTCTCAGTGTTGCTTGTTTCCAACATGTACTCCTCTTAATTTAACCATATGTGGCAAAGGTTCCCCGATTAGAAAGGTCAAAGCTTCCCCCTCGGTTCTAGTATCGATTACTTACCATTTTGAGGACCCCCTAACTGACTTATCCATGCTATTTGAGGAACCCTCCCTTCTCATGATTAGTACCTTATCTTTTGAGTCAAACAACCAAACTCATGAACTAAACTTAGTTTATACCCAACTCATCGATTATGACCAACGAGGACCACCAGTTTTAGACATATTTGAAAATGATGAGGCTCTCCTAAAATTCATGTGATTGCAGGATATGATACCATATGGAGATCATAAATCTAGGTTCAAAATTGATCTTAACACACATGCCTATTATGGGGAAATTATTGAATCCTTCAGTCACAAAAATGAAAATTGAAGAATAATATCTAGGTCTTTGAGTGCAAACCACATTGTGGCACTCTTAGACCTAGAAATAGTAAAAAAAAAGGATACATCCAATGGTGAAAACCTCTCTGAGGTGCCAGAGGATGAGGGATTCAATCTTCCATTTAGTTCTATTCATCAGAAGAAGTCACTAGTCTTAGCAGAGAAGTGTAACCCAGTCAACCTAGGAACAGAAGAAACACCACATATCACCTTCTATGCATAATAATTCTTGATAGAAGAACAAGAACTTCTAGTTGCATTTCTAAGGGAAAGAAAGGTAAAATTTGCATGTACTTATGCAAACATGCCTAGTCTTGATCCAGAAGTTGTGGTTCACCATCTAGTTGTCTACCCAAAAGGAAAGCCAGCAAGAAAAAAAACTAAGAAAGATGCATCCAAAAATAAAATTATTGGTCAAGATGGAATTACAAAAGCTCCTTAATGCTAGTTTCATATGACCAATTGATTACCCTGAGTGGGTTTCAAATCTTGTTCCCATTTCAAAACCCACTGGGGGCATTTGCATTTGCACAAACTTCAGAGATTTGAATAAAGCATGTCCCAAAGATGATTTCCCTCTCCCAAACATAGATATGATTATGGATATGACAACATGACATGGAATGCTATCAGTAATGGATGGATTCTTAGGGTACAATCAAATCATGATAGCCAAAGAAGACCAACACAAGACAACTTTCACTTGTCCATGGGGGACGTATTGCTGGAATATGATGCCATTTGGGTTGAAAATCATAGGAGCTACCTATAAAAGTGCCATGAAACTAATCTTCCATGATATGATTCACAAAACTGTGGAATATTATGTGGATGAAATATTGGCCAAGTCAAAGAAACATTGAGATCACATACCATCTCTAAGCTCTATCTTTGATAGGCTAGAAGAGTACAAGGTCAGACTCAATCCAAGAAAGTCTATCTTGGGGGTACAATCAGGAAAGCTCCTAGGGTACATTATATCTATGTGAGGGATCAAGATAGACCCTACCAAAGTTAAAGAAATTCTAGAGATGGAGGCACCAAGGACATTAAAACAGTTAAGGAGTTTGTAGGGAAGACTCCAATCCATCTATTGATTCATAGTGCAACTAGCAGATAAGGCTATCCCATATTCTCATCTACTCCACTAGGGGTTAGCATACAAATTGGATGAGAAATGTGACTAGGCTTTCAAAAAATAAAGGATTACTTGCTCACACCACTAGTTCTTTCTAGGAAATCCCTTGATCCTATATATATCAGCAATAACAACATCCCTTGGTGCTCTCTTAGCACAACATGATGAAAATGGGAAAGAGAGAGCTATTTACTACATCAGTAGAACGATGGTGGGACACAAGATGAATTACACATCCATTGAGAAGGCTTGCTTAGTAGTCGTGTTCACAACACAAAATTTTAGACACTATATTCTAGCACATCAGATAAAACTCATTGCAAAGATAGACCCTCTTAAGTATTTTCTTTTTAAAGCTACACTCACAGGGCGAACAACCAAATGGGTTATGATCTTGATAGAACATGACATTGAGTATGTAGAATAGAAGGCCATTAAAGGATAAGAAATTGTAGATCAACTGGCAAAGGCACCAATATACTTAGAGAACCCACTTGTATCAAAGTTCCCCGATGAATCCATCTTTAACCTAAGTGTGGCCAATCACTAGAAAATTTACTTTGATGGATCCTACATACAACATGGATCAGGAGCGGGAGTCTTCTTCATTACACCACAAGGATATTGTATACCTAAATCATATAAGCTATCTTTTTCATGCACAAACAACATTGCAGAATATGAGGCTCTTGTCATAGGGCTCAAAATTGCAATACAGTGGTAGATCATGGCACTCAAAGTCTATGGAGATTCACAGCTTATCATCAACTAGGTAAATGATGAGTATCAAATAAAAGATGACAAGTTGACCCCATATAAGAAACTAGTGGAAAGCCTCAAAGAGTCCTTCATTGATGTCACATTTGAGCATATGCCAAGAGCAAATAATAGAGTAGCGAATGCCATGGAAACTATTGGATCGCTACTAGATGTCCCATGCTACATCTCAAAGCAAGAATTCCTTATAGAGAAGCTTCTCATACCAGCATTCAATGTACCAGAGTCTAATTTTTGTGTGAAATCGTTGGTCCCAGTGATCCCTGGTATCATGATGTATACACCCACTTGAGAATAGGAGTCCTCCCTACTGATGTAGACACCCTATACCATAGGAGTATTGAGGGAACCCTGTTACGATGCCTAAATGCTAAGGAAGCTTTGACTACTTTCACTGAGGTAAACAATGACATTTTTGGTTCTCATTCGAGTGGTATGACCTTGGCTAAGAAACTGCTGAGGACTGGGTACTATTGGCCTACAATGGAGAAGAAAGCTCATGACTATGTCTGAAGATGATTGTAGTGTCAATAGCATGGGGATCTCATCCATGCACCAACTTAGGAGCTCCACTCGGTCATTACACCTTGGCCCTTTCACAATGGGGGCTCAATCTCGTTGGCAAAATCACACACACCTCATCTAGTCGGCATAAGTTTATCATCACCACCACAAAGTACCTCATAAAGTGGGTAGAAGCCATTCCCATGACCTATATCATAGAAAATCAGATATCCAAGTTCATCCTGAACTACCTAATTTGCCGATATGGTGTCCCTCAAGCCATTATCTCAAATAACAAGACACCTTTCAAAAATCAAGATGTTCAAGACCTATGTCAAAAGTTCAATATCCAACATCGCTTTTCCACTCCATACTACCCCTAAGGAAATGGCCAAGCTAAGGCTACGAATAAAACCATCTTAAAAATCCTCAAGAAAACAATCAATGAGGTTGGTCGTAATGGCACCTATAGTTGAATCATGCCTTATGGGCCTACCGAACGAGTATCTACACACCAACAGGTGCAACCCCATTTTCCCTAGTCTATGGATCAGAATCCATCCTTCCCATTGAGATTGAGCTCCAATCCCTGAGGATATCATTGTAGAATCTCATTACAAATGAAGAATATTGGGTATCACAATTGAACAAGCTGGAACTATTGGATGAGCAACGTATGGATGCCTTAAACCATTTGCATTTCTACCAAAACTCTGTCAAGAGATGCTACAACAAGAAGATCAAGATTCAGACATTTCAAGTTGGAGAGCTCATATTGAAGGAAAATCAGAAAAATGTACCAAATCCAGACAGCAAGGGTAAGTTTGAACCCAATTGTTTGGGGCCCTTCATCGTCATAGTGAGCTACAAGTTAGGAGCATATCACTTATCAACGCCTGAAGGGGAACCTCTTCAAGAGCCCATGAATAGATCTCATCTCAAAAAAATTTATGCCTAATCTTACAAGGTATAAATAAAAAAAATACAAAAAAATATAAAAAATATAAAAATCCAAAAAAATCAGAAAAAGGATTGAAAATAGTAAAGAGAAAAATTTTCCTCTAGTGAAAACCACTTCGGTGGCGTTTTGGGCAAGTACCTTGGTGAAAAATTGGAAAATAGGCACCTTGTGTAAATAAGCACTTTCCATCCACCATGATCTCTATGGCTTATTCCGCATCATTCATCCATCACATTTCCATATCTCCATCTATGTCTACATTATAGCTTGATCATGTGTTTGTGTCATGATCCCTCCTAGTACTACTCGGCCCATTCTTAAGGTCAGTTTGTCCTTCCTGTATTGGAGAATTTTATCACATTGCATCATGTTGGGGGCATGTTCCTATACCTACATTGGATCGGATTCATGTATATTCTTGAAGTATTCCTTAAAATCAAAAAATCCAAAAAACATTCATAAAATCATAAAATCCAAAAACATTCAAAACATATCAAAATCCCAAAAATAGGTCAAAAAAGTCAAAAATAGTCAAAAATAGAGTTGTCTTGTCAAACTATGAGTCTTTGAGCTCTAAACGTAGGCAAGGTTGATCTTTGATCATCCCCTGAGACACTTAGGTCAGTCCTTTAGGAGTCTGTCATAATAAAATGGCAATCCATTTATTCATATCTCATCAATAAACGAGTTTGTGTTAGTTGAACTACGTGGTCTTTACATGTATAACGTAGGCAAGGCTAATCTTTGATTAGCCCCCGAGGCCCCTAGGATAGGTCTTTAGGTTAGTCTCTTGGTCAAAATCTCAAAAAACACCAAAAACATTGGAAATTTTCAAAATCAAAACATTTGTAAAACACCTTGAAAATACCAAAAACAACCTCAAAACATTTCAAAACATCAAAAACATCTAAATATTTGAAAAAACCCATTCATCCCATCTCTCTTTCACCCACAATAAACATTCACTCATAATAAATCAATGTCATTCTCAACCTTTTGTAAAACAATCGAAAACAAGTCTAGCAGGTTAAAAGTGAAAAGTACTCAAGTGTCAAAGTCTCAAGTCTAGGTCAGTAGGTAAACAAGCTGGTCAACTCTTGGTAATAATAACCCATCATCCAGTCAATCCCAAAACATCTAATAACATCATGTCCTAGGATGCATCCTTCCTACAATGGATATCAACATCAGGCATCACCGTAGTTTAGTCTTGGCTAGCGGTATGAAGAACATTAGCTTTTTCTATTATGTGATCTTTGTCTATCGACTTATCTTATTGCACTCATTCCAATGACCTCTCGATGATGTCCAAACAAAGGGATTTAGAGAGAAAGAAATGGAGCAATGATCATTATATTTTGTCTGTTGTTCTTGTTGGATATTTTTGTAATATAACCTTGGTCATGTGTGCTTTGTTTGGTTTGTAGGGAGGGTGTTTTAGGTGTCTTGTTGACCACATAGGAAGGCTTCCCTTTCTATGTTTTGGTCCAAGATATTTGAAATATCTGAATTGTATTTTTAATAAGGTTTTGTATGTTAGGTGTAAACAGGAGTACTCCTATCTGATTATTGAGTGAAAGTCCATCACACTAGGTGCAACACCATCCTGGTTCTTTATACCTGGATGCATTGTGCCTATGTGTGTTATTAAACATAAGGTAAGTAAGCCCTTTTAAAATCTCAATTCCTGATAAGAAATACATCATCATTATCCTCATCTCTATTAAAGTCTCATAGATCATGGACTTGTTGGATCTTCTTGTCATCATCTCATTTCTTCTTTCTTCTCTACATGCTAACATGGTACCATGATAGTTAATCAAAAACATCACCAATGCATCCATCTTGCATCCACAAACCGTTAGCATGCTGCATATCATATCATATCATATCATATAGAAAACATTGATCATCTCACATGCACTATACTTCATCATCACATAATATAGATTGGTTATTCTAAGCATCTCATAAACCATACATTTGCATCCATTGCATAATCATATAAGCATCAACATGTATCATACATGAAAAAGGTACTAAAAAAGAAAAATAGCATGTCATAACATCTCATACATCTCATAATCATAACATATAACATCATCCATTAGGGGCATAATATAGATTTGTTAGTCTAAGAATATTAAAATCATTTGCATATCATAACATTTTCATCCATACATCATCATCATAAAAGTGCATAGAAATAATACAAAAAATAAATGCATCCATGACATCCATAAACGTGTGCATAATCATACATTGTATCATATAGAATCATATCACATCACATGTAGAACATTAAATCCATCCATCCATAATGCATAAATAAAATAGACATATCACATAATGAATTGATCATATCATATATATATCAAAAAAATGTAACTATCATGGTAGAAATCAAGCTCAAATGTGTATGTGTATCAATCAATGTACAAATTCCCACAGGGCTATTAGAAACATAGCTCGTTGATCTCAAAAAAGAATCAAGTGTCACCAATCAAAATTGTGTGAGCTAGCCCTGGTAGCTGCTCCCCTTGCCTACTTGTCTCTCAGCCCGATCATCTAGTTGTCTCATGCCAGTCTGCTAAGAGTACTCTTTTACCTGAGCTACTGAGGATACAGACTATGAATAATGAATTCGCTAATACTTAGCCTCCCATACTTCCTCGTGGTACATATGTGTGAGGACCGTCCTACCCTATGATGAAGCAGCCATACTCTCTAGCTATTGTCTCTTGTTGACCTCTCGGGCCAGCTTCAGCTCTGTCACCTACCAATGCTAGTGCTCGTGGTCTCTCTCTCTCATGAGGGCCTAGACCTATTTCCTAGCCTAGTCCCTCTCTGCTATAGCTACCTACAGCTTCCCCTATAAACCCTGTGTCTGCCCTTGAAGCTATTGAATCTAAACATCTCATGGATTGGGCTATGGTGGCTAAGGGGGTTGCTAATCCCTGGGCTGGTCCCTCTGTGGCGGCTGTTGGTCCTACGGCGGTGGTTGTTGGTCTCTTTGACCTCTCTAATCTAGCTATCATGGAGGTGGCCCACCTCCACCTCTACCTCCAAGTGCTCCTGGGACCTATCCAACCTATCCCCTCCTAATTGTCCTACCTCAGGGTCTCCTCTAAGGAAGTAATACTCCTGGAATTGTAATTCATAGTAGAGGCCTAAACTAGTCATTATAGGCACATGTAGTTCCTGGATCCACCTGTCCCTGTGCATAGGCCCATGGCCTAGCCACCAGCTACCTAAAACTATCAAC
>VDFB02047230.1:320268130-320340202 GCA_007258455.2 Sequoia sempervirens | reverse complement strand
GGTACATATGTGTGGGGACTGTCCTACCCTATGATGAAGTAGCCATACTCTCTAGCTGTTGTCTCTTGCTGACCTCTCGGGCCAGTTGCAGCTCTATCTCCTACCAATGCTAGTGCTCGTGGTCTCTTTCTCTCATGAGGGCCTAGTCCCTCTCTGCTATAGCTGCCTACAGCTTCCCCTATAAACCCTGTGTCTTTCCTTGAAGCTGTTGAATCTAAGCATCTCCTGGATTGGGCTATGGTGGCTAAGGTGGCTACTAGTCCTTGGGCTGGTCCCTCGATGGCGGCTGTTGGTCCTGTGGTGGTGGCTGTTGGTCTCTCTAACCTCTCTAATCTAGTTGTCATGGAGGTGGCCCACCTCCACCTCTACCTCTAAGTGCTCCTAGGACCTATCCAACCTATCCCCTTCTAGTTGTCCTAGCTCAGGGTCTCCTCTGAGGAAGTGCTACTCCTGGAATTGTAATTCATAGTGGAGGCCTGAACCAATCATCGCAGGCACATGTAGTTCCCAGATCCACCTGTCCCTATGCATAGGCCCATGGCCTAGCCACCAGCTACCTAAAACTATCAACCGCATCGAATGTTGGGATCATTTGACCCTAGGTGGTCTCTCTAGATGTACGCATAAAAATGGCAACATACTAATCATTGGGGCGATCCTGAACATCCCCGAACTATCTCGCTACCTTGTCTGATAAGTAGCGCTTGATCATAGTATGCTCATGCCCCTACATAAGCCAATCTTGTCTACCATAAAATAGTTGTTGCACATCGTCATACCAAGAAGGCATGTGTAACCATGGCCTCCAAGTAAACATTGGCATCTCATCGATAACACGCTACCAGTGAGGTAGACCTAGCTGTCTTGTATGTGTAAAAGTGAGGCTGCCCTTGTACCTCCAAACTATTGGGTCGTTAGGCTCAACATCAACCTTGGTAACCCTCGGTCGAAGCACGGCTATGTGCTCCCACACCCAGATGTGTAATAGTGTGATGCCAACACCAATTGCTCTACTGTCACAATAGGCGAACTCATGAAGATCATGATATAATGAGGCCAGCATCACTGGTCCCCATGCAAACAGTGTCCTCTCCCACAGCATTCGCTCCTCAGCCAGGTCCCATCCCAAGCTGAAATACCTGCCCCATCGATCTAGAGCCACCAATCCTAATATGATCGCTACCATGATCAACCTAAAAACTAGCTCCTGATGTTTGTAATAGTCCAGATAAAGCTGGCCCTCAGAAAGTGTGAGCTCCTCAACCTCCAGGATCTCAAAGCATGCGTCATCTCCAGGATCGGTATCATAAATAACTCACTCACTATGGATGGGCAATCACAATATACGAAAAACGTCCTCTAGTGTAACAGTAGCCTCACTGGTGGGTAGGTGAAAGGATGGCGTCTCGCTATGCCACTGCTTGACCAATGTTGTCATCATTGCCAAGTGGGTCCTGATAGTAGGCATGTAGGCAATGTACCAAAGGTCAATCTCGCCTAGATGCTCATGTCACAACTCATGTAACCTACTCGGTCTACTCAACATCAAGGGTCAATGCTTGTGTGAGAGCACGGGCTCTCTATCCTCCTACACTCATAAAGTCATAGCGTCAAAATTCGTGAAAAAATCTAACCTTAATTGGAGTTTTTGACACAAAAACCATGATTGCATCGCTATTTGCAATGGCATCGCCCTTTGGAAACTACAAGCAGCGATGCTTGACCCCTTCAAAATGCAAATCAGGTTGTGGCGTCACTATTTGTATACACAAGCCCCTTTGACCAAAAAACCGTAAAACCTAACAGAAGCATGGCGTCACCTTTCACACTAGCATTGCCCTTTGCAGTTTGGACCCCTCAAGCTAAATTGTGGCGCGGCGCCACAATGAACAATGACGGTGCGATTTGAATCCTAGCGTCGCCAATTATGCATTTTTAGCATTGCTATATAGTGATGTTGGACAAGTTTGACCTTTCAAACCATAAAAAATTCACTCAAAAATTGAAATTAAAGGTCGAGTTAAGATAACATACAGTTGGTCCTGCATCTGGAGGTCTCTGGTAGACTCAAACTCTCTCGAAAATGTGTTGGGGAAGCACTATTTGCACCATTCTCCAGGAGTGTCAAAGCTCAAAACGAAGGAATTCTCAAAGTTTGAATGTGAAAATGAATGGAAAGTGACCCCTCCAAGGCTATTTAAGCATGAAAATTAGGGTTTTTCGCCCTGTTTTAGCTGCCAAATTAGGGTTTTGCGCCCCCAATCCCATTTTTTCCTAATTGAGGCTCATTTTAGGTCTTTTTCTCGTGTTTTGATGCATTTTCAGCATCTTGGAGCCTTTTTTAACCCACCGAGCAGCTTGTCCTCTTTTTTTGAGAAATCACCCAAAAATCCAATTTTTTCGTCCAATCTCTCGAGGGTTCAGTATACCAGTGTAATTCTTCCACTGGAGCAGCAGTGGGGCATCTGAAAAAGTCAAAAATTTGAATTCTCGATGAGGTTATTCTTTGAACCAGCACAACAAGTACATTGCTTCAAGGAGGGGCAAAATGTAGACGTTCAAATTATCCTAATTGATATCGTGCACATGATCCTGATTTACTAACATCAGTTCTCCTTGAATCACTTCTTTACTAACCAGTTAATTAAATAATCCTTATTTAATTATTCCATCATAATTCCTCTTTTAATTAAATAAATCACTTTATTTGATTAAATTATTATCTTCTTTTAATTAAATGAATCATTTTGTTTAATTAATCCTAATGTTCCTTTTTTAATTAAATAAATCAACTTTATTTAGTTAAATCATATTTCCTCTTTTGATTAAATAAATCACCTTTATTTGATTAAATTTAACATCATCTCTTTTAATTAAATAAATCAAACTTTATTTAATTAAATCTAAGGTTCATTATTCCTCCCATTTGATTTAAATAAATCTAAAAATCTAAGTCAAATGTCAAATCAAACTAATTTCCATCTAAGTTAATTAAATCCTGATTAACTCCTAGCACTAATCCTCAAATCCTCTAGATTTTGCAACTTGCATAAGTAAATCAATTTAATTGATATATTAATTCTTCTATTTCATTCAAAAAGGGCATCTCTTTGGAATATTCCTCCAATTTGAAATCTCCCTCCCAAAAGGACTTGTTCTCCAACATGGCATTTATAATTCTTATATGTCCTTTTTCTTGATCCAAGTGGCATTAACTCATCTTTCAACTCTTCCTCCACAAGCCATCGTTTCAATTTCAAATTCCACCTAATTGCATTTATCATGCACATTGATCAAAATGTGCTCCACCTCTCCTCAATAGCATGTTGACAAGTGGCACAATGCCATTGGTTCATGTTTAATCCCATATCCTTCATATCTCTCATTCCTCCATCATTCTTTCCTATAAATGGAGGACTCTATTGATTGAGATCCACAACTTTATGCAAGATTATTATCTAGACTTTGAGAAAATTCATCCATCTTTCATCAAAGTTATTATAGCATTTCAACACCATAACTAGGTTATTGAGAAATTTCATCAAGAATTACATTGTTCATCATCAAATCTTGCAAGGAATTGGGAAAGGGCTACTTTCCACATCAAAGTAGCACCAATTCCCCCATGGGTTGCTGGTTTGAATGTTTTGAATGAGATTTAGTAGTTTTCATTTAGTTAATTTTTCTCTATTTCTTGTTCATAGCATTTGAATGAATTGCATGGGGAATGATTGTTTTATATGTGTTTAATGACTAACATTGGTTTGTTTGATCATGTTTAAGTAGGTCTAGAGCAACCATTCACAATACCATCAACAAATTGAATCTCAATAAAAAATCACCAAAAAAGACCAACCGTTTGACAAGAGAACCTAAGGAAAAGTCTCTAAATAAATGTAGCATCAAAAATTATCACCCTTGATAATTTCACATGAGGTTTATCTCCCCCCTATGTGCTTGGGCCTAATTATACATTTAATTTTCTCATTCTATAAATATCTTCAAAAAATTAAAAAATGAGATTAAAAATAATAATTTAATATTTAATATCAATGTTTAAGGCCTCAAAAAGGATGGGTCTGGACTAGGGCACCCAACACCCTTGTCTAGCCTATTTTGGCTCATTTTAAAATAATTCTCGATGTCGATATTTTAGCATTTAAAAATCTAATGTTATTTGTTGGTTATCAGTAATTGATTAATAGGAAATTAGAAGAACTGCATGTAAATACAAGTCGTTTTCACCATTTTAATCCTAGAAAACGTATTGAACAAATTGAAAATCCTAAAATTAGTCAAGGAAATTCAAGAGTAGATTTAGTAGTATTATTGCAGTGCTTTCATCAATCAAGTTCAATCTTGCAAGTCATCAAGAAGAAGGAAACAACTATGTGCAAGAATCCATTGTGATCAATCATGTCAAATTATGAAGATGTATTGAGTTATCCTCTACATGCTAGCTACAACAATCCATTATGTTTTGGGAACTAATCTTTTGTGAGTCTATCAGGAAATCAAGGCAACCATCAATCAAAATTTGTGGCAACTTGTGGTGTGGCATCACTTCATCAAGGATTTAATATCAAGGTAACATTGTCATTTGTCATTTATCATTTCAATAAATTATTATTGTTTTAGCCTTTGCCTGACCTAGGGTATTCCCTCTTGATCATCATCATTTTTTTACATGGAGGTAGAAATACCAAAATGGGGTTTAACTTAGGCAAGGCCTTATATAACACAACCTTTCCCCCTCTTTTTATATGTGTAGGTCAGATCTAGAAGTTTTAGCAAAAGATAGTTATAGAAGACACAAAGCAAACCATGACCTACATTTCAAAGTTTGTACTTCCAAAAAGAAGCACCCCAGTATAGGGCATCCAATGCCCTTGTCCTTGCAATTCAGCCATAGATTTTAGTCATAGGTTCCCCTTTGTATCTCATTCTCATATATGAAGTTATTTTGTTACTTTCTATTTTCATCTATATGGTAAATTACATTTTTAGATTTAGGGTTCTCAGTCAAATAGGCTTGTTAAAACACATATCGAAGTTATCATCATCACAACACAAAAATAGACACAAGATCCTAGAAAGATTGGTTCTCCATTGTGGCAACAAACCAATCATCAACTTTAGTTGGTTTTGTGTCCAAATGTGATATTAAATGGAAAGAGGGTAATCTTAGTTAGATCTAGGATCACTTTTCCTTCATCACATTTTGGTGAACCCAATATATCCTACACTTGCAATTTTCTAATTTTCATTAGCATAAATTCTAAAAATTAATGGAAAGATCTAGGTGCTTTAAATATTTAGTTGTTAATTTGAATTTGTTTCATTTTCAAAGCTATGGATTTGCACTCTTTGATCATTATACATAAAAAAATTGCAAAAATAATGTGAATTTAATTACATAATTTGAGATCCAATGTTACTTATTTAGGGCTCATATTTGAGTTATATCATTAGGAAATCTGAATATAGTCCTAGGTTTCATTCATTTGTCAAACACACATGCATATTTTAGTGAAAAACATTGAAAAAGTGAAAAATTCCATAGTGTTTTCATTTCAAAAGATCAAAAGGTTTTTTTTTTGCATTTTTGGGATAAATTCAATCAATTTCAATATTTTAAAAATCATCATAGGAACATTGCATTTCTTTAAAAATACAATTTTTTATGCATGTGTGTGTTTCACATAGAAAAATTAGGTTTTTATGTATTTCCATAAATATGTTTTATTTCATACCTAAAGCTGTGCAATCTTAGACCCTTTTGACAGTATAGTTGGTTTCTATATTTTGAAATTATTAAAATATTACTCTCTAAACTAGGGTTCCCAATGCCTCTGTCTAGTTAGTTCAAGCTTAAATTTTCTATGCAAAACCAAGTTGCTTGTGGTCTCTACTCAAATCTAGTTCCATTTTCTAAAAATCAATCTTGTGACTATCTAATTTTATTGTACACCACTAGTTTGATCCATAAGACATAGTATAATGTTTTCCTTGCAAAAAAATTGATTTATAATAATTGATATCTTATTGTCAAACTCTATTAAGAGGTTTAAAGAATTTTTGTTACAAGCATGTGAAAATGATTTTATGTGTCCTATTTTTGCTATTTTTCTTTGATCCCTCTCCCAATACCTTTCCTACTTGTGAGGGTATGATGGTGTAAGAGGATTCAATCATTAAGGATCATGAGAATCAATTTTTTTCTTCTAATAATATCTCTCATACTTGTGAGGGTAATTTGGTGCAAGAGAATCCAATCATTGAGAACTATGAGAATCATGTTTATTCCTCTCCCAATACCTCTCCTACTTCAAAAGATATCATGGTGCAAGAGGATGAAATCATTGATACATTTTCTCCTTCAAATGATTGTAAAGTGGCTTGCATAAGTGAAGGTTCAAAATTGACATTATGTCCTCTATTAATAGAATATCATCAACAAGTAGTTAATTTGGTTGAAATTATAAACCCACAATTGATTACTAGATCTCTATCTAACCCTTCTCTCATTATACGACCTCCAAACCCTCATGATCATAGCCTAAACTTTACAAAAAAAATCACTCAAAGTAATCATGTGCACCAAAATGTGTTGTAGAAACCAAGTTATCACATAGTGGCTCACACATATAACACTAGAAATAGTAAGCAGGAAAACAAAATGCCAACATCCATTCCATTTCCTCAACCATATCTCCCACCCCCACTAAGCCTTGATCAACATAGCAGTAAATAATATGATCTTGTTGAAAAACTTCATAATAATTTAACTGTACCATAGAAAAATGGATCTTTGGACATTTTCACAGTCATTTGGATCTTTTTCTTGTGATGCTTGGCCTATTTTTCTTAGATTTAATGTTGTAATGTGACTTATACATTCACATTAGGTCTTGAATATTTAAATTATTAAGACTTTATGATGTCTTGCAAGAGTGTTGTAAGGTGTTGTAACACATCTTCACACTTTTTCTAGGACCTTTTCATTATAATTCATCTAAATATCATCTTTTTATTACTTACCAAGTCCTATTTCAAAGTGTTGTAATGTGTTGTAACAAACCTTCACACTTTTCTAGGATTGTCATCAATATTTACACCTTCCTTCTTCTTTAATGGCCCCTTTATGCACTTATAGGCCATATTTAAGTTTCTTCTTAAAAAAGAACCCGACAAACATTATTTAAATTATCACAATTCCCGAAAACCACTCAAAAGAATTAAGTGGGACTAATTCACCATTAGTGGTGAATTAGTCCCTCTTGGCACAAAATTCAAGATAATTTCAAATTACTTTCAATTTTTTATTCATTAAGACCTAAGTTCAGCCTATGATGAGGTATTTTTGGGAAGTAGGGAATAATTGTGTAGAAATACATGATTTTCTCTCTCATTTCATCCCATTCAACTAACTCATTCATTATTCATCTATCATTCATTTTATCATTCTTCTCAAGCAAGCTAGGGCATCAAGAGAGTATTCAAGATCATTTTTAGACATTCAAAGGCTGAATACTAATCTATTGCTGCAGCAAATCAAGATCAATCATCAAGGCAAGGTTTTTATTCTATTATTGCATGTTTCATTACTTTGTTTCATTATTGTGGTTTAATTACCTAAAGGGGGTTTGACCAAGGCAAACCCCCATGCCCTAACATTCAACATTTTTCTCTTCCTCTTTGTGTGATTGCAGATTTAGGTACCTTGAAGGCTTGGAAAACATTGAAGAATAGGTTGCAAACTTATTGAGATCATCTCCTTTTCAACTACGTCAAATAATCCACAAGAATTCATCCAAAGTGTTGTAAATCAAAATTTCAGATTCGGGTATCTAAGGAGCAGAAAGAGCAGACAGAAAGCTACAAATTCCAATTTTGCATTTTCAGAAATTTAGAGGTGGACTAATTAACCATTGATGGTGTTGGTGATTTTTCCTGCAGAACCAAGCATTTATCTAAAAAGTAGCCAACTCTTATGGTGAAGAACTGCAGGGTTAGTGGCCAACAAAATGAGTATAGGATTTTGTGATCCTTACTTCTTCACTTCAGGCTCTGTGAAACCTGAGAGGGCGATCCCATTTGTGTTTTCATGAAGTATATTTGATTAGGAACACATTTATACACCACTTGATTCCTATTTATTGCAAATAAAATCCTTCTCACTAAAGATTTGGCAGATTTTTTAATCAATTACCATCTATTTGCTATGAATTGGGGATATTCCCCACTTACACTATCCTTGAAAATATTTTAATTGAATATTGTCTTATCTTAAGTCCAAGGACCGGAACATTATTTGTTCATATTTTGCAAGATTTTCTAACAAAATGACTAGTGTCTCATCAATTGTAGCAACAAAGGCAAATATGTAAGGATCAATAATTTACAAACTACTCAATTTAGAGATAAGCAGAATATTTTCATACTACTTTTCATTTATGAAAACTCACTATGCCTGAAACATAATTTACTTCTTATGAATCCTAACCAATTCCTTACAAAGTTTATAACCCTATTCAAGCATTTTAATTAACTCCTTGAATTAAAGTTGAAAATATAGTAATACATTCAAATGGAACATCTAAAGATAAATGATAACACCATTAGTATTTCTCATTCATAACTTGTAAGGAACATACAAGGAGAGTATTTTCTTTTAGACTAATATTTTCTTCGATATCAATAATTTCTATAAAACGTATTTAAGATCACTACATACAGGATTTCATATCCAAGACAAACTATTGGCCTATTATCAATATTCTATTCAAAATGCCTTTCCTAAATCTAGCTTTCACCTAAAACCCTATTGAGACTTTAAAATCCGACCTTTCTAATAAGCCCTAATATCCCTTTTATATAACAAGGGAGCAACCAGCGTCAGGCTTAATTACATTTACATTTCATTTCATTTTCACAACAATTTGAGACATTCTCAGTTAGTTATATGCAATCATTAAGGAAAATGGAAGAGTAAAAGACCACATTCCATATTCCCCGAATGAAGACATGCGAGCTCCTCAAAAGGAAATGTTTTTTGTAACTATATTGAATCCTCATCCTTGTTGACCAAATAATATTCTCCAATAGCAACTCCAACACAAACTTGTATATCATCCAAAAAAAACATACACACCACCAAGGTTATTTAGTTTGGAACTTCTCCTACACACTAGCCCAAAAATTTTCCACATCAACACTAGAAACAAGAAATCACATGAGTGATGAATAGGAAAATCCTAACAAAGGGGGAATGATTTCATCAACAAAAAAAAAGGTGCAGTCATCACTATGAGTCATCAACCTTAGAAGATACTCACCCACGTTTTGCTCACGGTGGGACTAGAGAAACTGTCACCACCTCTAGGTCAGAATCTTTTGATGGTACTAGGGAGAGGAGATAATAATCACCCTATGGATCAGTGCCACCCTCACTTTCTGAAGGGTTATTAGAAACTTCACATGGAAAATTACATTCCTCTGGATAAGCCTTACAATGTTCACCCTCCTTTTTTTCCTTCTTTTCATAATCCACCATCCTCTTCACTTTGTGTTTCACCAACTCTTTTGAAACAATTTGGCTTTGTAGAGAGTAATCATTCTTGTCACCATACTTGTTGAAATTCTTGAATCCCATTTTAATTTTTGGCATATCAGGAGCTCCTTGTGTTTCAATCTCATCCTCAAAAGAATTTTCCTTAGACTCAAGCAAATCCAATTCCTTAAACTCTAGAACTGCCATGGAAGACCTTACTCATCTAGGAAAAGAACGCCTACTTCCTAACTCAGGAAAATTTAATACTCACACACTTCCTCACTAACCCACGCCTCTCAATCACTGTAGAATGAAATATGATGGAGAATAACAACCTGCATTAAATAGGAAATTTGAAGCATGCAAAATTAATGATCCAAGAACACCTTGTGTGAGCGAGTTGATAACTTAACAACTCAATTTCAAATTTGGGCCGTTGATTTTAAAGCACTTAAAACTTCATCCATGGTCATCTAAGCCTCATTTTTTATGCCTTTAGCAACTTTCTCATAGAAAATACTGATGCCAGCTCAAGTGTTACAATCTGTCAATTGGCATGTATCACCAACTGAATCCCTGCTTTTTCATTAATATCAGAAAAGTACACAAGACCAGTTCTTCTTAGAGAGAATATTTCCTTATACGCTTTATCGCTCATCGCTAATCTTCCCAAAATTTTAGGGTGTGATTAGTAATGAAATTATCCATGAGATAATTTTTAGTTTGTTGGATCATTCTAATTTAAAACTACATCAACGGTTCTCTAGTACTTTTGTTGCTTTCCTTTTTGCTTTACACAAAATCCTCAGGATCTCTCCACAGTGCTTGTTCCATCAATAGTCATCTCCTATAACAAATGCATCTCATCCTTTATCAGCCTTATTGGCGATGTAAACATGTCGTGGTGAAATCTTGTTGGAATAATGCACCTCAATCTCACAGGTTGAAACCTCTGAAAGGGCCAATTCGGTGTGACATCCTTATTGTCTGACTAACTAAAAGTTGTGCAACCTTGTGAAATGTTCAAGTTGTTGAGACCTTGTTACTATCATGCCGACTAAAGCTATCGCTGTGAATTGTTGTGTTTTATTTAACCTTCTACCGAGTGGGTTGGTCTTGCCGACGGTTTGATTCCTAGCGGATGTCGGGAGACTCATGGCGACTGCAGTTATCGGGGAGACTCTTGGCCAAAAGGTTTTCTTTTGGTATGAATTCTTAATGATGTGAGATGTCTCACCGATAGTGTTACACTCGGAGTCATCGGGGAGAGACTTGAACACTCGGTAAGACCTCTTGGCGAAATCGGTAGTCTCATCGACTATTTTGTGCTTCAGTGTGATGTCTCATCGATAGCGGTAAGTCTCGCCAACAATAGGACATTTTGGTGTAACATGAAGGCTTCAGTATGATCTCTTCATGAATAGCGATAGTCTCGGCGATGGGAATGTTGATGTCTATGTGACTTTGGAACTTCGGTATGACCTCTCGCCAACTAGCGATTGTCTTGGCAATAGTGCTACATGTGATGGATATCAGTATGATGTCTTGGTGACAAGGGGAAGTCTGAGCAATAGTTTGTGAACTTGATATAATGTCTTGCTGATGGTGAGGACTCTTGGTGATAACTACAACCGGTATTGTGGCATTGAGGAGACACGGTTAGTGTCTCATTGACATGTGAACACAGGTTTGAATGTTGTTGACCGATTAGAAGACTATCCTACATGGTTTGTCTTTAACCAATCAAGAAGCAGAATGGGAACCACTAGCAGTTGGACTGTTGCTTCTGTTACTGAGATGAAGATCAACAGACTAGGGTTGACATGGATATACTCTAAGATCAAAGATGATGTTCGATTGGATGAATGGTTGGATGAACAGTTCGATGAGTGATCAGTGTGAATTCAATTATGAGAGTATTGTAACTTGAATACTTTGTACAAGGTTGATCATTGTGTATGCTGCTGTAATTTGACATCAGAAAGATAAGTATGATCTCTATATGTAATTTCATTACTGTAATACAAAGGGGTTTTTCTTGGTGTGGTGGGTTTTTCTCCCGTAAGGGTTTTCCCACATAAATCTGGTGTTCATCTGTGTATGTTCATTTCTCTATTTCTGCTATTTCTTTCAAGTGTATCTTAATTGGACAGTAATTGGAAAATTTAAAGGAACCTCTACATTCTTCCCTGAGGTTTTGACATTAAGAGAGTTTTTTTCGCACCTTAGCTTTCCTTACAAGTGGTATCAGAGCCTGGCCAGTTGTGTTATCCTTGTGGGTACATTGGGTTTTTTATGTCATTTATGTTGAGTGGGAGTCTTGTAGAAGTTTGATAATTCAAATTACAGGTTAAGATGGCAAGAACATCAGGAAAGATTGAAATTAAGAAATTCAATGGCAGCAATTTTGAGTTGTGGAAACTTAAAATGGAAGATCTGTTGGTTGATCGTGATCCTTGGATTGTTGTGTCTGGAACGAAGCCTACAGGCATGAAGCAAGAGGATTGGGACCTTGTAGATAGAAAATCAAAGGGGTTGATAAGGCTCTATTTAGCAGACTTTGTTCTTCTGAATGTTCATGAAGAAAAGACATCTTCCTTGTGGCAAAGACTAGCAGCTTTTTATCAGGGAAAGTCCTTGGTGAATAAATTGTTCTTGAGGAAGAAGTTGTACTCTTTGAGAATGCAAGAAGGAGGGTTTGCTGCTAATCGTTTGAATGCTTTCAAGATGTTGATTGCATAGTTAACATATGTGGGTGTGAAGATTGATAAAGAAGATCGTTGTATGTTGTTATTATGTTCTTTGCCAGATTCTTGGGATCACCTGGTGATGGCTATTGGGAGTACGACATCCACTTTTAAGATGGAAGATGTTGCTTCTTTTTTATCAGAAGAGATGAGAAGGAAATCTTCTGAGATGGTGAAGGAGTCTCTTGTTGTTAGAGGTAGATCGAAAGAAAAAGGAAAGAAGAAGGACAAGAAGTCCAAATCCAAATCAAAGGGGAGATCAAATTCTCCTGGAAAGAATTCCAAGGTGAAGTGCTAGAATTGTGGCCAACCTAGTCATGTATGAAAGGATTGTAAAGAGGAGAAAAAGAAGAAGAAGAAGAAGAATTCTGACAATGATTCTTCTCATAGTGATGTAGATGCTTTCATTGTAGCCTTGGCTACACAGGCATCGGATGATGTCTAGCTGATTGATTCTAGAGCATCTTTCCACATGACATCTCATAGAGACTGGTTCACGAAGTATGAAAAATACGATGGTGGAAAGGTGTATTTGGAAAGTGATTCATCTTTGGAAGTAGTTGGCCGTGGAAGAGTCAGAATTCAATTCCCTGATGGAAGAGTGAAGGGAATCAATGATGTAATGCATATACTAGGTCTGGCTCAAAATCTACTTTTTGTTAGTATGCTAAATGATATTGGAGTGCAACTCACGTTCTCTAGAAATGGCTGCAAGATGACTAGAGGCTCTATGGTGCTAGCAAGAGGTGCTCATATTGGTACCTTGTATAAGCTTGATGCACATGCTATGCAATGCAATAGTGTCTCTGCCAAGTCATAGAAAGCTACTCATGGGGGAAAAGAGGAAAAAGTTCCTAATAGTGTAAACTCTATGGAAGTTAAACTTCCAATAGAAAAGACTATGCTCTAGCATCATAGGCTAGGCCACATTGGAGAGAAAGGTTTAAAATTCTTGAAGAATAAAAACCTGGTTGAAGGGATTGATGATTGTAACCTCAAATTTGAGTTTTGTGAAGATTGTATATATTGTAAACAACACTGTGTTTCATTTTACTCCAGTCCTCACAAGTCTTCTGGTTTACTTGATTACATTCATTTTGATGTTTTTGGTCCTATGAATGTTCCTTCTTTGTATAAGTCAAGGTATTATGTATCGTTCATTGATGATTATTCGAGAAGAGCATTTGTTTATTTTATGAAAAGTAAATCAGAAGTGTTCAATTGGTTTAAGGAATTTAAGAACCTTGAAGAAAATCAGACTGGAAGAAAAATAAAATGTTTAAGGACTGAAAATGGCATTGTGTTTTATTCTTATTATTTTGAGAGGTACTGTAAAGATCATGGATTAAAAGACATAAAACTACACCTTACACTCTGTAACAAAATGGAGTTGTAGAAAGGTTCAACAAGATAGTGATGGAAAGAGCACGAAGTATGCTGAGCAGTGCTAGCTTGGAGGAGAAGTTTTGGGATGAGGAAGTTACTACAACATGTTACTTGATAAATTGCTCTCTTATTCTGCTCTTGTTGAGAAAACACCTTTGGAAGCATGGTCTGGTAAGAAGCCCTCTCTAAGACACATTCAAGTTTTTGGCTATGAGGCATATGCATATGTGCTGAATGAGAAAAGATCTAAATTGGAAAACAAGGCTATTAAATGTATTTTTATTGGCTATAGTGCTAGCATAAGAGGATACAAGCTTTGGAATTCTGATACGGAGAAAGTACTATACAGCAAAAGTGTTATCTTTCGTGAGCTGAAGCCTTCTACCTTGGATCTGCAGTCAGAGACAAAATTAGAAAACAAAAAGGATGTAGTTGAAATTCCTCCGACATTAGATAAAGAGGAATTGAAAATTCAAAATGTACTTGAAACTGAGGAGAGCTCAAGTAGTTCTGAGAGTTTTGAAGAAGAAGAACAACCTCAGCCTCAATAAGTGAGGAGGTAAACTCATGAAAGAAAGCAACCTGATAGGTATGGGTTTTCTTTGATAGATTCTACTTGTTCCTATACTTTAATTTCTAGCACTGATGATCCTAGGACTGTGAAAGAGGCATTTAGAATGTCTGATTCAAACTCTTAGTTGGAAGCCATGAATGAAGAAATGGCATCATTAGAAAAGAATGATACTTGGAGATTGGTGCCCTTGCCTGAAGGCAAAAAAGTTGTTGGCTGCAAATGGGTATTTAAAAAGAAAATAGGTCTCGATGGTAGTGTGGAAAAGTACAAGGCAAGGTTGGTTGCAAAGGGTTATTCCCAAGTAGAGGGAATTGATTATGGGGAAATTTTTTCTCCTATAGCTAAGTTGACGTCCATTAGATTTCTTTTGTCACTTGTAGCAGTGTATGACTTAGAGATTGAACAGATGGATGTGAAGACAACATTTCTTCATCGTGATCTTGAAGAAGAAATTTATATGTCCCAACCTAAGCACTTTGTGGAGAAAGGTAAAGAAAAACTGGTTTGCAAGTTGAATAAATCTCTATATAGATTAAAGCAATTTCCTAGAATGTGGTACTAGAAGTTTGACACTTTTGTTTTGTCATTGGGATTTGTAAGATCAAAATCTGATTATTGTGTGTATTACAAAGTTGAAATTTATCAAGTTCTTATTATTGCTTTCTATGTTGATGATATGTTGTTCATAGGAAATAGTAAGTTAATGATTTATGATCTTAAGTCTCAGTTGTCTGCAAAGTTCAAAATGAAAGATCTTGGTGCAGCAAGGTATATTCTGGGAATGGAAATAACTAGGGATAGGAAGAGTAGAAAACTTTGGTTCAGTAAGAGTAAGTACATCAAGACTATTCTAGAGAGATTTTGTATGACTGATTGCAAGCAGCTAGTTGTTCTAGTTTTGCAGGGAATGAAACTTTTTGTTGAAGACTATCCAAAATCTCCTACTGGGATGAAGGACATGACTAGTGTGCCTTATGCTAGTGCAGTTGGCAGTCTAATGTATGCAATGGTCTGTACAAGGCCAGACATTGCCCAAGAAATGGGAGTACTTAGTCAGTTTATGGCTAATCCTGGAAGGACACATTGGGATGTTGTGAAAAGAGTATTCAGATATTTGAAGGGTACTTCAAAATATGCTTTGTGTTACCATGGGAACTTGGTTGAATCACAAAGGACTCTCAACATTTGAGGCTATGTAGATTCTGATTGGGCAGGCAACATTGATAGCAGAAGATCCACCAGTAGATATATCTTCATGATGAATGGTGGTGCAGTGAGTTGGATCAGTAAGCGGCAGACTGTAGTCACTTTGTCCACTGCAAAGGAAAAATACATGGCAGCAACACACACCTATAAAGAAGCAATTTGGTTAAAATATTTGTGTTCTAACATTGGTTTTGATGTAGGGAAAATAAAAATTTATTGTGAGAGTCAGAGTGCAATTTGTTTGGCAAAAAATCCTACTTTCCATGCTAGAACAAAACATATAGATGTACAGTATCATTTTGTAAGAAATATCGTGGAGGATGGAAACGTCTCTTTAGAAAAAGTGGATACTTTGGAGAATGTTGCAGATGCATTGACGATGCTAGTGAGCATAGACAAGTTAAGGTGGTGTGCCATTTCGATGAGCCTTAGTACCCATGAATTTTAGTAGTTTTGTTGTGCTTTGGAGGTGCCTATGTGATCTTCTTCAAGTGGGAGATTGTCAGAATAATGTGCCTCAATCTCACAGGCTGAAACCTCTCAAAGAGCCAAGTTAGTGTGACATCCTTATTGTCTAACCGACTAACACTTATGCAACCTTGTGAAATGTTTAGGTAGCTGAGACCTTGTTACTATCATGCTGACTGAATCTATCGTTGTGACTTGTTGTGTTTGTTGTAACCCTCTACTGAGTGGGTTGGTCTTGCCGACGGTTTGATTCCTAGCAGATGTTGGGGAGACTCATGGCGACTGTAGTTATTGGGGAGACTCTTGTCCAAAAGGTTTGCTTTCAGTATGAATTCATAATGATGTGAGAGATCTCACTGATAGTGTTACACTCTGAGTCATCGGGGAGAGACTTGAACACTTGGTAAGACCTCTTGGAAAAAGCGATAGTCTCACTGACTTTTCTATGCTTTGGTGTGATGTCTCATTGATAGCAGTAAGTCTCGTCAACAGTAGGACATTTTGGTGTTACATGAAGGCTTCGGTATGATCTCTTGGCGAATAGAAATAGTCTCGCCAATGGGAATGCTAATGTCTATGTGACTTTGGAACTTTGGTATGACCTCTCACCAACTAGAGATTGTCTTGGCGATAGTGCTACATGTGATGGATATCGGTATGATGTCTTGGCAACAAGGGCAAGTTCGAGCGACAGTTTTTGAACTCGTTATAACGTCTTGCCGATGGTGAGGACTCTTGGTGATAACTACAATCCAGTCTTGTGGCATTGGGGAGACACATTTATTGTCTCACCAACATGCGAACATAGGTTTGAATGTTGTTGACCGATTTGAAGACTATCTTACGTGGTTTGTCTTCGAGCAATTAGGAAGTAGAATGGGAACCACTAGTAGTTGGACTATTGCAGCTGTTACTGAGAGGAAGATCAACAGAACAGGGTTGACATGGATATAATATGAGATTGAAGATGATGTTCAGTTGGATGAATGGTTGGATGAACCGTTTGATGAGTGATCACTGTGAATTCAATTCTGAGAGCATTGCAACTTGAATGTTCTATACAAGGTTGATCATTGTGTATGCTATTGTAATATGACATTAGAAAGATAAGTCTAATCTCTGTATGTAATTTCATTACTGTAATACAAAGGGGTTTTTCTTAGTGTGGTGGGTTTTTCTCCCATAAGGGTTTTCCCATGTAAATTTGGTGTTCATCTATGTATGTTCAGTTCTCTGTTTCTACTATTTCTTTCAAGTGTATCTTAATTGGACTATAATTGGAAAATTTAAAGGCACTTGTGCATTCTTCCCTAAGGTTTTCACATTAGGAGAGTTGTTTCCACACCTTAGCTTTCCTTACAAATCTTAGCCCTTGGTTTTGCGGTTTGTCTTTTGATCACCTCCATCCTTTCATCATGCATCACTAATTTGAATTTTGTACCCAGGTTCCTATCAATGACAGGAGATGCAGTGAAGGAATCAGATTTAGACACGTGCACTTGTACAAAAACCAATGGTACAAAAGGAATCACACAAGATCTTATCATATTAGTGAAAATAAACCTTACAAAGAATATCATCGCTCATCGCTAATTATCCTCATATAGTTTGCAAGAAATTAGTGATGAGAGGATTGCAATAGTTACAATATGCATTGCATATTGCTAATGTGGAACCTAGCATTTAAAACATATCTGTGATCACTCGATGTGGAGGAAATTTCATCGTATCGCTCATCACTAATCTAAGTTTATCATTTTATGACCATCCATAATGAGTGATAAGAACAAAAAGCCAAGGCATCGCTTATCACTATTACAAATTTCAAGGCACAAAAGCCATTCGCGATAAGCGATCCCTTAAGGAACATCACTCATCGTACATTTTTTTTATGAGATCTAACAGCTATCTATGATGAGTGATATCAAAGAAAACATTGCTTCATCACTCATCACTAATTCAAAATTTATACTTATGAAGAAATCAATGATAAATGATAAAGTAAGATGGCCATCAAGACTTAAGTGGAAACTTTGAGCATGTGCAGTTAAGTTGTTCTAATTGAGGGGATCCCCTAGGATGACATGGGAATAATAGGCTTGAGAACTTTTAAGTCACGAAATGTAAAGGATGTAAAGGCCAAAAAGGCCCTCTTCTTAACCTTATAATATTAGAAATTCAGACCTAGGTGAGAGGGACTGGTCACTTGATGTCAGTGAATAAAATTAAACATAACTTAGGAAATCGAAGACCGGGAATACATATCACTACAATAATACAATGATCAAGGGTTGTAGCATTTATAGACCACTTCTACAAGGTTTTAATCATCATAAAACCCTAATACAATGATGCGGACATGACCAAATATTAGAAACAACGACCCAATCCAAAATTTTAGAGGCCTAAGGTGGAACTAGGAAAATTTTTGAGGGGTTCCATCAGTGGCTACGATTGGGGACACATGCCTCTTGCAGGCATGGTGAGATCCCAAAATTTTAGGTGAAGCAGACCAGGCACAAGAACAAAACAAAAAGAAATAACATATGTACAAAAGTTACACAAGCCAAAAAGACCTGGAGAGGGAAACCCAATATCCACTCTTCATGAAAAATTCCTCAGAGGTGCAAACTGTAGTATGTACTCTTCAATCTAAGTAGGTTTTACTTCATGTTTGGTGGCACCAGGCCAGAAAAAATTCAGGCCAATTCTTTCCTCTATCAAAAACCAGCATCTTGAAAGAGCTAATATCCTTCCTTCCACATTTTTCCCTTTTATACCACTGCAATAAGATTGATTTCATTCCTACCAAAACAAATGTCAGGCCTCTTCTGAACAAGTGAGAATCTGTCTAATTACAATAATTGCCATTAACATTTCTCACAACTATTCTGATCATAATATTGCTAATGTAATCTTTGTCATTCTTTATTGTATAATCAGACATAAACTGAACAATTTCATCATTACATGACACATATTCATATTGAAAATAACATTTCTTGCTCTCCATCTCATTTTCGTGCTCAATCAAAATTCCTCCCAACTCAATTGGGAACTGAAAGCATTCATATTCTTCCAGGTATCTGGCATGTTGACACTTAATATTATCTGCAACATCTACAACAAATGTGAAACATTCATAGGCAATTCCCTCAAGGAGTACATCAATGTGTTGCTTCATTTGCATAAGGCCACACTCTAACTCTATTTCAGATGTATCATCAAAGTGCTTAACAAAAAGTGGATTATCTCTGTACCAATAAGGACCATCATTTTTCATTTCTAATGAAAATGGAGGCTCATCAAATAAGGTATTTTCTATTGCATTCATTTTTGACATAAAAGCCTCATCTTCATCAACCTGAAAGTCTAATTCCTTCAAGTCATTACTACATTTGAAATCACTGTGATCACTAGAAGAGTAGATAGACACATTTTCAACTTCATTTCTACCCACAAATTGTCCTATATACACATAAAAAATTCTTGTATTTTCCACATAATTTGAAATATCACAGTCAGAAATCTCTTCCAACTTTGTATCATTATCAACCATAATTAGTGGCTTCAAATTCTCATTACAATGCATAACATGATCATCTGAGACTGAACCTATATCATCAACATATTGTATACTAATGTTATCCTCATTTGAAATAAGACTTTCCAACTCTACTTCATATAAGCTGCTATAACCATCAGAACGACAATCAACATCATCAATCTTAAGAGCTGAATGTGCATGAACAAGTCCAGGGTTGATCCCACAAAGTTGGTTTACAATTTCTGGGAGATTATGTTTTTCGCTGAAATCACATATTTTTAGAAAATATAATGATTTACGCATTAAAAAGCTCCATTTAAAACATTCCAATTGAAGATGGTTTGATCAAACTACCTTAGATCAAACCCCCTTGGATAGAACCCCGCTAGTTTTAAACCATACCTATAACAGAGTCTCCTTTACACCTATCCAAATGCTAATAAAAAACCACTTTTGATTTATCTTTTGGAGGATTAAATGAATTCATTTAAAAGTTATTTTTTGTAAGTATGTAGTCCTTATTATAAGCATAAAAAAAGTATAATTTTAAATAAATTTAATTTTGTTATTATATTTATTTTTTATTTCTTGTGAATGTAGGTTTTTCACCAAAAAAAAAGCTCTATGTTCTGCACATGTGGAAAAATAGAAGATTATCATTTATTTATTTTTGAAAAATATGAGTGCACCAGATATTGTAGTCCTTCATCCAACCAAAAAAAATAAAATTGAATTTTGATACATACAAAATAAGTTATTTGTTATATAGTCTGCCTATGTCTAAACTATAATTGGTTTGACTTTGAAACTTGATTAAGGAAAAAATATTCAATAAAACACTATGAAACCAATTGGAAGCACTAGATACGATAGTTACAAATATAAATTAAAAAAAAAAAAAGAATTTTATCCTTCATGGAAAAAAAATTATTTTATATGATGAGCATCTCTCCTTAAAAATGGTGTTTATTGAAATAAACTAGTTTACAAATGAGGTGGAAAAAGAAGTGCAATCTTATTCCAAAAAGACATGTCAGTACAAATCTGGCACATTAAATAAAAGCAGATCTATCCATAATATCAAACAAATTTCTTGGAGACTTATACGCGTAGATCAGCCTCAGCTAAACAGTAAAGAAGCATTTCAAAGTGAAATATTGACTCAATTTAAGACAAATTTATGACCAAAAGAAAATGAACTACTTGGCCATTAGCATTGTGATTTCTTTCAAGTCCTTTTTCATCAGTAAGTGCAATAACAATTGACTGATAATGACAGATCTTCCTTATTCAATGTTTCTGACCAAAGACTCTAAACTCCATGTTCCTGTAGGTGCAGTGCCAAGAAATAGTTCAAAAGAAATGCGGACGTATGAACCCTGTACTCCTATTTTTTTGATAAGATGTGCCAAAGAAACCCAGTTTCATGGAGTGCAATAATTGCAGGATATTCAAACAAGAGAAAAGTCTTTAGAAATCTTAGAACAAATGCATTTGTCAGGCATAGGGTTCATTCAACACACAGAAACAGTCAGCAACAGAAAAAGAAAAAGCTTCCAAGCGAATGCAATTAGTAGGTGTAAAGGCGGATTTCACAACCTCTGACTGAATCCTTTCTACCTGTGCCAAAAGCGATACCATATAGATCTACAATAACTAAATAAATTCATTCAACTGTAAAGTCCAACAGATACGCATTGTGTATGGAAGTGTTGCAACTCGTGAGCCCTGTCTCTTGGGGAGCCAAATACATTCAATGCATGGCTTGATCAAATCTATCACGGATTTTTGTTTTAACTCTGCAGGATGTCTCTTGCGCGCCAAATGTAAGCATACTTTTCAAAATCTGCAAACACTAACTTCAAACAAGGGTTAGTACCTACAAATCCTTCAAAGTAAACTCCTATGAAATACATTGCAAATGCTTTCAAAAATGCAACAAATGATAATAGAAATACTAAAAGCATTATGAAAACAAAAGCAAGCTACCTATTCCATAGTTGGATTGGTGTCACATGTGCTAGTGACCCTTTCCCAATCCTTGATCAAAGCTCAAGATGATAAAATGCAGATGGAGATGATGGATTGAAATGGACAAGATCAAATCTCAAATGAAGAGAGTAACCTTGCATCAAATTGTGGATGATTTGTTTGAGGATGAAGCTTGTACTTAAAGATTTTCAAAATGCTAAGTGTTGAAGAGGGACCAACGTGGGACTAAAGATTCTGCCAATGAAAGAAGGACACTTGTCAAATGGTGATTGGTTGATGTATGTGCAAGATTTGGGAAGAGTGCCCAAGAGGGGGAAATTTTGAATTCAAATTTGCAATAAATTTAGAGAGGGGGACAAGAAAAAAAGAGAAATAAATGCCATGTTTGACTTGTCATGTTGAGGGAAAATGAGTGTTTTAATAAATCAATAAAATTGATTTATTGTGCAAGTGGCTAGATCTAGATAATGCAAGTGGGATGGGATTAGCATTAGATAAGGATTAGAGGATGGTTATGCTGATTTAATGCTGATTAGATGATTTGACTTTCAAGACTTTGATAATTGATTTATTTAAATCAGAAAATGATGGAATATAATTTAAGATTTGATTTAAATAAAGTCCTGATTTATTTAATTAAATGGATGATGCAAGATGAAGGTTGAATGATAATGTTTATTTGAATGATGAAAATGCACTTGATTAATTGATGAATGGTCCTAATGCAACATCTAATTTGACTGAATCCAATCGTATGCATAATGTTAATTTTGCATGTCTACACCCACTTACACTATCCTTGAAAATATTTTAATCTAATATTTTCTTATTCTAAGTCCAAGGCCCAAAACACTATTAGTTCATTTTTTGCAATATTTTCTAACAAAATGACCATTGTCTCATCAATTGGAGCAACGGAGTCAAATATGTAAGGATCAATAATTTACAAACTACTCAATTTAGAGATAAGAAGACTATTTTCATACTGTTTTGCATTTATGAAAACTCACTGTGCCTGAAACATTTACTTCTTATGAATCCTAAGCAATTCCTTACAAAGTTTATAACCCTATTCAATAATTTTAATTAAATCCTTGAATTAAAGCTAAAAATAGAGTAATACATTCAAATGGAACATCTAAAGATAAATGATAACACCATTAGTATTTCTCATTCATAACTTGTAAGGAACATACACAAGAGAGTATTTTCTTTTAGACTAATATTTGCTTCGATATTAGTAATTTCTATAAAACTTATTTAAGATCACTACATACAAGATTACATATCCAAGACAAACTACTAGCCTATTATCAATATTCTATTCAAAATTCCTTTCTTGAACCTAGCTTTCACCTAAAACCCTATTGAGACTTCAAAATATGACCTTTGTAATAAGCCCTGATATCCCTTTTATAGAACAAGAGAGGAACAAGCATCAGGCTTAATTATATTTACATTTTGTTTCATTTGCACTAGAATTTGAGACATCCTCAGTTACTTATAAGCAATCATTAAGGAAAATGGAGGCGTAAAAGACCACATTCCATATTCCCTGAATGAAGATATGCCAGCTCCTCAAAAGGCAGAGTTTGTTGTAACTGTGTTGAATCCTCATCCTTGTTGACCAAAGAAGATTCTCCAATAGCAGCTCCAAAACAAACTTGTATATCATCCAAAAACAACATACACATCGCCAAGGTTATTTAGTCTGGCACTTATCCTACACACTAGCCCAAAAACTTTCCACATCAACACTAGAAATAAGAAATCACATGAGTGTTGAATAGGACAATCCTAACAAAAGGGGCATGGTTTCATCAAATTCAAAAATAGGGTGTAGTCATCACTCTGAGTCATCAACCTTAGAGGATACTCGCCAACATTTTGCTTGTGGTTGGATTGGAGAAATTGTCACCACCTCCTCATCAGAATCCTTTGATGGTACCAGGGAGAGGGGATAATAATCACCTTCTGGATCATTGTCACCTTCACTTTCTAAAGGGTTATTAGAAACCTCACATGGAAAATTACATTCCTCCAGATAATCCTTACAATGTTTTCCCTCCTCTTTTTCCTTCTTTTCATATTCCACCATCCTCTTCTCTTTTTGTTTGACCAACTCTTCTAAAACAATTTGGCTCTGAACACGGTAATCCTCCTTGTCACCATACTTCTTGAATTTCCTAAATCCCATTCTACTTTTTGGCGTATCAAGAGCTCCTTGTGTTTCAATCTCATCCTCAAAAACATTTTCCTTAGACTCAAGCAAATCCAATTCCCTAAACTCTAGAACCGCCATGGCATACCTTACTCATCTAGGACAAGAATGTGTACTTCCTAACTCAAGAAAAATTTAATACTCACACACTTCCTCACTAACCCATGCCTCTCAATTACTACAAAATGAAATATGATGAAGGAGAATAATAGGCAACCTGCATTAAATAGGCAATTTGAAGCATGCAGAATTAATGATCCAGGAACTCCTCGTGCGAGTGAGTTGATAACTTAATAACTCAGTTTCAAATCTGGGCCGTTGATTTTAAAACACTTAAAACTTCATCCATGGTCATCTGAGCCTTGTTTCTATTCCTTTTCAACTTGCTCATAGAAAACAGTGATGCCAGCTCAAGTGTTGTGATCTATCAATCAACATGTATCACCAACCTAATTTGTGCTTTTTCATTAATATCAGAAAAGTACACAAGACCAATTCTTCTTAGAGAGAATATTTCCTTATATGCTTTATCGCTCATCACTGATCTTCCCCAAATTTTAGGGTGTAATTAGCAATAAAATTATCAATGCGATAATGTTTAGTTTGTTGGATCATCCTATTTTAAAACTA
Source organism: Sequoia sempervirens (assembly GCA_007258455.2). Taxonomy (NCBI): domain Eukaryota; kingdom Viridiplantae; phylum Streptophyta; class Pinopsida; order Cupressales; family Cupressaceae; genus Sequoia; species Sequoia sempervirens. The sequence goes on along the minus strand of VDFB02047230.1, from coordinate 320,315,878 downwards.
CATCAACAGTTCTCCAGTCCTTTCACTACTTTCCTTTTCTATTTACACAAAATCCTTAGGATCTTACTACGTTGCCTGTTCCATCAATAGTCATCTCCTATCATGGATGCATCGCATCCTTTATCAGCCTTATCGGTAATGTAAACATCCCACTATGAAATCTCAGCCCTTGGTTCTACTTTCAACTCTTTGATCACCTCCATCCTTTCATCGTGCATCAATAATTTGAACTTTGAACCCAAACTCCTACTAACGACGGGAGATGCAGTGAAGGCATTAGATTTATACATGTACACCTGCATGAAAATCAATCGTACAAAAGGAATCACACATAAGATCTTATTATATTAGCGAAAAGAAACCTTTCAAAGAATATCATCACTCATCGCTAATTTGGAAATTAAGCTTGGAAATGAATTTGTGATGAGAGGTAAAACATAAGGCCATTGCTCATCACTAATTCTCCTCATATAGTTTCCAAGCAATTAGCAATGAGAGGATTGACATAGTTACAATATGCATCGCATATTGCTAATATGCAACCTAGCATTTAAACCATATTCCTGATTACGCGATGTGTAGGAAATTTCATCATATCGCTCATCACTAATCTAAATTTATCATTTTATGACCATCCTTGATCAGCAATAAGAACAAAAAGTCAAGGCATCACTTATCGCTATTACAAATTTGAAGGCTCAAAAGCCATTAGCGATAAGCGATCCCTTAAGGAACATCACTCATCGTGCATTATGTTTAAGATCTCTACCAGCTATCTGCGATGAGCAATATCAAAGAAAACACCACTTCATCACTCATTGCTAATTTAAAATATGTACTTATGAAGAAATCAGCAATGAGCGACAAAGTAAGATGGCCATTAGGACTTAAGTGGAAACTTTGAGCATGTGTAGTAAAGTTGTTCTAATGGAGGGGATCCCCTAGGATGACATAGGAATAATAGGCTCGAGAACTTTTGAGTCACAAAATGTAAAGGATGTAAAGGCCAAAAAGGCACTCTTCTTAACCTTATAATATGAGAAATTTAGACCTAGGCGAGAGGGACTGATCACTTAATGTTAGTGAATAACATAAAACATAACTTAGGCAACCGGAGATCGGGAATACAAGTCACTGTAATAATACAACAATCAAGGGTTGCAATATTTTTAGACCACTTCTACAAAGTTTTAATCATCATAAAACCCTAATACAATGATGGGGACATGACCAAATATAAGAAATGAAGACCCAAGCCAAAATTTTATAGAATTAAGGTGGAACCAAGAAATTTTTTGAGGGGTTCGATCAGTGACTCCAGTTGGGGACACATGCCTCCTGCAGGCATGGTGAGATCCCAAAATTTTAGGTGAAGTAGACCAGGCACAAGAAAAAAATTAAAAAAAAAAGATATGTACAAAAAATACACAGGCCAAAAAGACATGGAAAGGGAAACCCAATATCCACTCTTCATGAAAAATTCCTCAGAGGTGTAAACTATAGTATGCACTCTTTAGTCTAACCAGGTTTTACTTCACGTTTGGTGGCACCAAGCCACAAAAACTTCAGGCCAATTCTTGCTTCTGTCAAAACCCAACATCTTCAAAGAGCTAATGTCCTTCCTTCCACATTTATCACTATTATACCACTAATATAAGAGTGATTTCATTCCTACCAAAACAAGTTTCAGGCCTCTTCTGACAAGTGAGAATCTACCTGATTACAATCATTGCCATTAACATTTCTCAAAACTTTTCTGAGCATAATATTGTTAAGATAATCCCTGTCATTCTTTATTGTATAATCAGGCATAAAGTAAATAATTTCATCATTACATGACACATATTCATATTGAAAATAGCATTCTTTACTCTCCATCTCATTTTCATGCTCAATCAAAATGCCTCCCAACTCAATTGGGAACTGAAAGCATTCATATTATTCCAAGTATCTGGAATCTTGACACTTAATCTTGTCTACAACATCTACACCAAATGTGAAACATTCAGAGGAAATTCCCTCAAGGAGTACATCAATGTGTTTATTCGTTTGTATAAGGCCACACTCTAACTTTGTTTCAAATGTATCATCAAAGTCCTTAACAAAAAGTGGATTATCTCTGCACCAATAAGGATCATCATTTTTCATTTCTAATGAAAATGGAGGCTCATCAAATAAGTGATTTTCTATTGCATTCATTTTTGACATAAAAGCCTCATCTTCATCAACCTGAAAGTCTAATTCCTTCAAGTCATTACCACATTTGAAATCACTGTGATCACTAGAAGAGCAGATAGACACATTTTCAACTTCATTTCTACCCTCAGATTGTCCTGTATAGACATAAAAAATTCTTTTCTTTTCCACATGATATGAAATATCATAGTCAGAAAACTCTTCCAACTCTGTATCATTATCATCCATAATTGGTGCCTTGAAATTCAAATTACAATGCATAAAATGATCATCTGAGAGTCAACCTATATCAACAACATATTGTATACTAATGTTATCCTCATTTGAAATAAAAATTTCCAACTCTACTTCATATAAGTTGTTATAGTGATTAGAACAACAATCAGCATGATCAATTTTATGAGTTGAATGTGCATGAACAGGTCCAATGATACCAAGCTTATTGTTGACAAAGCTTTCATTCCTATCAATATTGTAATCAGGACTACATGGCTCTTGCATGTTGAATAACGATTTCATTAGCTCATTATTTTTTCTATCTTCAAATGAATTACCATACTCATATGAACCATAAGAATATAGATAAGCCCTTTCTGTGACCTCATTATTTTTACAACTAGTTGTCTCATTACAAGGTGAGATATGAAAAAAAATAATATATATTTCTATCTCTTTATCAGTACCATGGAATAGTGCATAAGCTCAAACATTAGAGATGTAAATGCTTTGATACTCAGTTTTAATTTCTGGCTTACACATTTCATCAACATTTGGTATCTCAGGGTAGTAAATTCTTATAGATAGATAACTCCTTTGCATTCCATATTTCAAGTTGTTTTCAATATTCATGGCTATCCCATATTCTTGATGCAAGGTTTTTGGATCCTTAGCTCTCAGCAGATGGCTCATCTCATTATCAAAAGCTCCTAAGTAAACAACCAAACATACTGCATCACTCGGTCCTAAAACATCAGGAATATCCCATAATGTTTTAGCAAATATCCAATTAACTATTGGGACTAGCTCCTCCTCTTCTTTCTCAATGCTCATAAATTTATTGAGCAAAGAACTAGCACTGATTCTTTCACCAAACTGCTCCATGAACACTACTTTGAACTCCTCCCAAGAGTAGACATAGCATGCTCATAAATTAGAAAACCAATCTCTTGAATCTCCTTGTAGATACTGAACATATAACCTCATAATCACATCTTCATGATCTATTTTAAAGTCATCCATTAGATTATTGAATTCTTGTAGATGCTTTCTTGATAATTCACTCTTTGTACCATTGAATTTTAGTAACTTATCTCTGATGTCAGAGGGAATAACATTTGGGTAACCATTAATACCATTGAAATTTATGGCTCTATGTCTTTTAGTGTTGAAACTTCTCTTAGTACATGACAAGGGCTGAAAACTATGCATTGTTATATTTGTGTCCAGACAAGGATGCATAGGTTGATACATTTTCTTAAAGCCTTACCAACTCCTTCAAACTAACTTTGCAGTCACAAGGCAACTAAAATGACCTTAAGCTCTTTACAATTCAAGATTCCTTCTCAACTTTCTTAAGATCTTCTAAATGATTTTCTTCAAAAAAAATTCATACTTCACTTCATAAAAGAGACTATAAATTATAACTTAGAAGTATACAAGCCTATCACTACTATTTCCCTTCGTTAGTGCTTAATCACTCAATAGGGAATCAAAATTTTACAAGACTTACAACTATGGTTTTCACATAAAAATTTGTCTTTCTTGGAAACCAAAAACTAAAGAAAACCTGGATATGTTGCAACAAAGGGTTCTTCTTCCTGACTAGAAATGCTTGCATATCTGAAATGTTCTTCACATCTTCATCAAGTCCTTTGATAGAATCGCCACCTCTTTTCACAGAGGATTGAACTTCAAGTAATATGAAGCTCCTTCAAATATGAATGTCCTTCTGGGTTTTCTCCCATAGCAGAGTCACATATAAATCCTTTCAAACTTGCCACAACAAAACCACTTCTAGGTCTGAAAACTTCTTAATATTTGAACTAGATGTTTAGATTCACTGAACTCTTGACTTTGAAAGCCTGCAACTAGAGATTCAAAATCATCCACAGTAGAGTCACCATTTCTGCTGATGAGTTTTCTAGTAGAACCAAGAAATTCTCTAAAAAAGTATCCAACTCCTATGGTGAAGAACTATAGGGTTAGTGGCCAACACAACGACTATAGGATTTTGTGATCCTTACTCCACTTCAGGCTCAGTGAAACCTAGGAGGGTGATCCCAATTGTGTTTTTGTGAACTATATTTGATTAGTAACACATTTATACACAAATTAATTCCTATTTATTGTAAATAAAATCCTTCTCACTGAAGATTTGGTGGATTTTCGAATGAATTACCATCTATTTGCTTGGAATTGGGGATATTCCCCACTTACACTATCCTTGAAAAGATTTTAATTGAATATTTTCTTATCTTAAGTCCAGGGCCTAGAACACTATTAGTTCATTTTTTGCAAGATTTTCCAACAAAATGACTAGTGTCTCATCAATTGGTGCAACAGAGTCAAATATGTTAGGATCAATAACTTACAAACTACTCAATTTAGAGATAAGCGGACTATTTTCATACTACTTTGCATTTATGAAAACTCACTGTACCTGCAACATTTACTTCGTATGAATCCTAAGCAATTCCTTACAAAGTTTATAATACTATTCTAGCAATTTAATTAATTCCTTGAAATAAAGTTGAAAACAGAGTAATACATTCAAATGGAACATCTGAAGATAAATGATAACACCATTAGTATTTCTCATTCATAACTTGTAAGGAACATACACAGGAGAGTATTTTCTTTTAGACTAATATTTGCTTCGATATCAGTAATTTCTATAAAACTTATTTAAGATCACTACATAAAATATTTTATATCCAAGAAAAACTACTGGTCTATTATCAGTATTCTATTCAAAATGTCTTTCCTGAACCTAGGTTTAACCTAAAACCCTATTAAGACTTTAGAATCTTACCTTTGTAATAATCCCTGATATCCCTTGTATAGAACAAGGGAGCAACAAGCGTTAGGCTTAATTACATTTACATTTTGTTTCATTTACACTAGAATTCAATAAATTCTTACTTAGTTATATGCAATCATTAAGGAAAATGGAAGAGTAAAAGACCACATTCCATATTCCCTGAATGAAGACCCGCTAGCTCCTTAAAAGGAAGAGTTTTTTCTAACTGTGTTTAATCCTCATCCTTGCTGACCAAATAAGATTCTCCAATAGTAGCTTTGGCACAAACTTGTATATCGTCTAGAAACAACATAAACACTGCCAAGGTTATTTAGTCTGGCACTTCTCCTACACACTAGCCTGAAAACTTTCCACATCAGCACTAGAAACAAGAAATCACATGAGTGTTGAATAGGACAATCCTAACAAAAGAGGCATGGTTTCATCAAAAACAAAAATAGGGTGCAGTCATCACTCTGAGTCATCGACCTTAGAGGATACTCTCCCACATTTTGCGTGTGGTGGGACTGGAGAAACTGTCACCACCTCCTCATCAGAATCCTTTGATGGTACCAAGGAGAGGGGATAATAATCACCCTCTAGATCAGTGTCACCCTCACTTTCTGAAGGGTTATTAGAAACCTCACATAGAAAATTTCATTCCTCCCAATAAGACTTACAATGTTCACCCTCCTTTTTTGCATTCTTTTCACATTCCACCATCCTATTCTCTTTGTGTTTCACCAACTCTTCTGAAACAATTTGGCTCTATAGACGGTAATCCTCCTTTTCACCATAATTCTTGAATTTCCTAAATCCCATTCTACTTTTTGGCGTATCAAGAACTTATGGTGTCTCAATCTCATCCTCAAAAACATTATCCTTAGACTCAAGCAAATCCAATTCCTTAAACTCTAGAACCACCATGGAAAACCTTACTTATCTAGGACAAGAATGTCTACTTCCTAACTCAGGAAAATTTAATACTCACATAGTTCCTCACTAACCCACGCCTCTCAATCACTATAGACTGAAATATGATGAAGGAGAATAATAGGCAACCTATATTAAATAGGACATTTGAAGCATGCAAAATTAATGATCCAAGAACTACTTGCACAAGTGAGTTGATAACTTAACAACTTGGTTTCAAATCTGGTCCGTTGATTTTAAATCACTTAAAACATCATCCATGGTGATTTGAGCCTTAGTTTTTATGCCTTTAGTAACTTGCTCATAGAAAACAGTGATGCCAGCTCAAGTGTTGCGATCTGTCAATCAACATGCACCACCAACCTAATCCATGCTTTTTCATTAATATTGGAAAAGTACACAAGACCAGTTCTTCTTAGAGAGAATATTTCCTTATACGCTTTATCACTCATCATTGATCTTTGCCAAATTTTACGATGTAATTAAAAATGAAATTATCCATGCGATAATGTTTAGTCTATTGGATCATCCTATTTTAAAACTACATCAATGGTTCTCCAGTCCTTTCACTGCTTTCCTTTTTGCTTTACACGAAATCCTGAGGATCATACCACATTGATTTTTCCATCAATAGTCATCTCCTATCACTGATGCATCTTGTTCTTCATCAACCTTATCGACGATTTAAACACCTATGATGAAATCTCAACCCTTGGTTCTATGGTCTTTCTTTTGATCACATCCATGCTTTCATCATGCATCACTAATTTTAACTTTGAACCCAGACTCCTATCAATGACGGGAGATGCAATGAAGGCATCAAATTTAGACATGTACACTTGCATGAAAATAAATGGTACAAAAGGTATCACACATAAGATATTATTATATCAGCGACAATAAACCTTTCAAAGAATATCATCGCTCATCACTAATTTGGAAATTAAGCTTGGAAATGAATTCGTGATGAGCGGTAAAACATAAGGTTGTCGCTCATTGCTAATTCTCCTCATACAGTTTGCAAGCAATTAGTGATGAGAGGGTTGACATAGTTACAATATGTATCGCATATCGCTAATGTGGAATGTAGCATTTAAAACATATCCACGATCATGCGATGTGGAGGAAATTTCATCATATTGCTCATCGATGATCTAAATTTATCATTTTATGACCATCTGCGATGAGTGATAAGAACAAAATTTGGGGCATCATTTATTGCTATTACAAATTTGAAGGCTCAAAATCCATTAGCGATAAGCAATCCCTTAAGGAACATCACTCATCACACATTCTGTTTAAGAGCTCTGGAAGTTATCTGTGATGAGCGATATCAAAGAAAACACCACTTCATCGCTCGTTGCTAATTCAAAATATGTACTTATGAAGAAAAATATGTACTTCACATGCACTTAAGTTTTTTCGAATTGAGGGGATCCACCAGGATGACATAGGAATAATAGGCTCAAGAAATTTTGTGTCATGAGATGTAAAGGATGTTAAGTCCAAAAAGGCCCTCTTCTTAACCTTATAATATGAGAAATTCAGACCTAGGTGAGAGGGACTAGTCACTTCACATCAGTGAATAACATAAAACATAGGGTAAACCCATAATAGTGGGTTACAATTTTTTGAATGAAGAAAAATTAGAAATGCCCATCAAAAAATTTAAAATGGTTTATCCCTTCTAATGAAGGGGGTTCAAATGAACCACCCCCCTTCTAATGAACCCCCCCTTCTAATGAACCCCCTCTTGCACCATATAGGGGGGATTTGAATGAACCCCCCTTCTGATGAAGGGGGTTCATTGGAACCCCCTTTTTTCACCTTCCCCTCCACCTATTGTAGCTATAAAAATCTAATGATTTTACATGAATATTTCACCCACATTTTTCCCATATAGCCCCATAAAAACCATCGGGTCATGCATTTTCCACGTTGTGATCCGTATTAGCATAAGTTTGTCTTGGTCTCCCCGAGCCACAATGCATTTTTTGCTAACATATGTTTGTTGCAGGCTTATCAGCATGAGTTCTTAATTGTCACAGCGATTGACATTTACCTATGGGTATATATCGGCATGAGATGGCCAAGGTCTCTCCAATCCATTTTTCTAATAAACATTTGTGTTTCCTATCAGCAAGATGTTTCTGGTGTCATGGAAATTGGTTTTAATCTACCGTCACCTATCGGCAAGACATTCACATGGTTTCGACGATCGTGGAGGAACCTATCGGTGGGAATTTAGTCTTTGGTATATCGTCTCGCCGAGTGCCTTATGTCTCGTCAACCGGTATATGGAGATGCATTGGCAAAGGATTTTCTTTGGGGTAACATCTTGGCGAGTGACCTTCGGTCTCGCCGATATTACACAAGAGGCTCGTCAGTGAGAGGCCTTTTCTTTAGAATAAGTAATAGCGACTTCACATTGTCTCACCGATCGGTGGTCAAAGGATGCATGTATTGGTAAGAGTTAAAGCTTTCAGCATGTGGTCTTGGCGAGTTTGAATTGTTACACTGATCGACAAACACATTAAGGATTCACTTCGGTCGGACATGTTGTTTTCAGTGTGAGGTCATAGCGAATTTACATTGTCACACTGACCGATGGCAAGAAGATACACATCGATATGAGTTAGGAATATCAGAGTGAGGTCTCGGTGAGTGACCTTCGGTCTCCCTGACATTTCATTAGTGGTTGTCGGTGTCAGAGTTGAATTGTTTCAGGGACATAGGATGAAATGATGGCTTTCGGTATGACTAATGGGCATCGATGTAAGATCTTGGTGATCACATCTGGTCTTGCTGATTTGTTTTCTCACGCCAAGATGTAGATTGCATCGGTGTGAAAATGTTTTTGTCTCAGCGAAATAAATGTATCTCAGGGGCTTTCGATGAAACAGGATTTGCTCTTTGAGATATCTCCCCAACTCATATAAGTCATGATGAAAGTGAGTAACGCACGGGGTGACTGTAGCAATTAAATTGCCTTCAGCATCACTACGATTTGTCTCAGTGACTGTTCTAGTGTTGATTAATAAAATTCAAATATTGTGGCTGACATGTGCGTTCACAAAATATCATTGCAGGCCGACATGAAAGGAGCCCAAATTCTATGGAAGGCTGACATGGGATCGCAATGTGATATATTTTTTTGATGCTCATGTATAAATAGTCATTTTGGTAATTTTAAAAGGATCAGTTATTAGATATTCGAGATACAGTAGGAAAATTAGATGGATACAGTACAATAGATTTATTAGATCAGAGACTATGATGCATGTTTTCAAAATGGAGGTATTTATGAAAGTCAATTGATGTTGCTGCACATTTCTGGTATCAATTATCTGTTGAATTTAATGAAAGTATTGCTAAGTTGTCTCCAAGATGGCTTCTTTTTGATTGTTTAAATTAATATAACAAGTTTATATTCAATTCATAGGTGCACATTTGTTGTTTCTGTGTGGTTAATTGATTGGTTCTTTCAAGCAGAGATTAAATCCTTTTAATTGATCACAGTAATCAGAGAGATTCATTTGGATTGTTAAACTAGAGCTTAGTAGTTATAGTATTGCATGTTTATACAAGTTGTAAATAGAATGTATGCCAGATAATTTGAGTTTTCTCTAGAGAGTGTTGCTCATCTTGATTTCATTTGACTCTACATACCTAATAAGGCACTAGTCTCTGCAGTTTCATCATTAAGATTCATTTATTCTCTTTATATATGTTAATTGAGCAATTTAGGATTTAGATTAAGAAGATTTCTATTGTGCTTGAATTCATTTGTTCACTTGCATCTGCCATTGTGAATAAATCATTGCAAGAAGGATAACCATAAGTCAATTCTGCTTCATTCAGAAAGGTACACCCGCCTAGGTCTAGTAGCACCTGAAGAGTAGAAGGTTGGATGCTTTTAACCTTGTCTGTTACCCTAAAGTGTATCAAGAGATTGGCAGCCTCTTGAGGCATTCTGCCTACATTTTTAAGAGCTAACAAATTGATGACTTTGTTGGAGATACATTTAGAATCAGGGCCTTTATCATAGAGTCAGGAACTTTATACAGACTCTGCTAGGAATAAGAAACATCAAGTATTTTCTCATTTTTGATAAAAGTGAGTGGCGACTCTAACCAAAATTTTGCAGCTGTTTAAACATGAATGAAAGAAGATCTTAATATAGGGGAGGTCATACTGGAGCTCCTGCTGGCAGTAATAAGTTGACACACAAAGATAGCAAAGTTGATAGGGGAAAAGGGATAAGTGAGGACATGTGCATGATAGATAAAGATAAAGTATCAAGAGCACATTGTGAAGCATATGATCTCTATGATACATGAAGAAATAGTTCGAGTGTCGAGCCAAGTACTCCAGAAGATCAAAGAAATCCTTTCTCTTTTCTCGATCCTCAAAAATAGGTTGAGTATAGAGCTAAACTAGAGGCTAAACGAATCAGAATTCAGCATGAATATGATTAGAAGATGGAAGGTAACCAAAATGACTGTATTGATCATGAGCTTCCTGAGGAAGTAAAAGCACAGTTTGAATCATAGAGGAGGGAGATAGAGGAACTAAGGGCTGCATTGTTGAAAGCCCAAATTACTTCTCAAACAGTTGATTGCCCCCCAAAGTATGTACCACCTCATAAGCAGGTAATCATAGTGCAGGGCCTTCTAATCCACTTGTGTCTCCTCACCATCAGACAAGAAATCACTATAATCAACCAAATCATCCACCTCATATTCCCACATAGCATACAAATATGTAGCCACCTCATGGTCAGCCTTTTATCCCACAACATAATGTACAATATAACAATCCTATGAACCAATATCAGTACCCTCCTTTTCCTCCCCCGCACCAGTATACAACAATGATTAGATAGTTTGATTTGACAGGGTTTCATCTATACCCTTATCCTATGGATGGTAGCTGGAGAAGTTTGGTACCTAAGTTTACAGGGAGTAATGAAATTACTGTTGAAGAAAATTTAAGGAATTTCAATGTGTTCATCCAAGACATAGGTGTGCCATATGAAGATTTACATATGAGGCTATTTATGATGTCACTTCTTGAGGATGCTAGGGATTGGTTCAATAGCTTGCCAGCACTCTCAATTAATTCTCTCCAAATATTCCAAGACCAATTTCTTGAGCAATATGGGAATCTAAATGCACTAGATGCAGCTCTTCATGAATTGATGTGAATTTAGAAAAATCAGAAAGATTCAATTTATGATATCAACCGAAGATTCAACAAGTTGCAGACTAAAGTACCTCCTCAATCAAAGTTGCTAGATTTTGTAGCATTAAGTATTTATTTAAATGCATTTGATCCTAAAACAGGGTATGAACTGAGAAATAGGGTCCCAAGAGATCTGGCTGAAGCTCAAAAGATAGCACTGACAATTGAAAACAACAAGAAGGTTGCAGATATAATCAATAAAAGAGATAACCCTAGGGCTCCTCAGCAAAGCAATAATTATCAGTACAGACAAGAAAGCACATACAGAAATGAAAGGCCGAGGTTGCATGACATGCCATATAATACACACTGGAAGGATGGAAAACCTATAACAGCTAGGCCATGAAACAAAGAGACTCCTGATCCATTGGGCAAGAAGGGAACCTATATGGTGAGTAACAATTACTTTTATGAAGCTTGTGATAAGCCACATTCCCCAGACTATTGTGTTGTAGCTCAAAGGATGCAAGAGGAGGGAATGTTGATGGAGAATAATGGAGAAGATCACAAAATGTATTTGACTTTAAACACTTTTCACCATGTGGAAGAGAGGTACTCATCTTCAGAAGATGAAGGTTATGAGTATGATGTTTCAAATTAGAGATACAATGTCCATGTGGCTGAACAACAAGTTCTTTCTGATTCTGAAGAAGATTACACAAAGCCACATTCAGTTGAGGTGCCTGCTCAATGCAGTATGAGACTCACCAAAGATGAAATAGAGAGACTAACCGTTGTTGCAGTTGAGGAAGCAAGGAGTAAATACTAGTTGAGAAACATAATAGTAAATGAGAAGGAAGGCGTTCCTAGGGGAATCTTTGTGAAGGATCAGAAGGCAACACAAGGAACTGTGAAGAAATTAGAAAATAAACAGCATGATAAAAGTGGACAAAAGCCTATCCAAAAAGAGGAAGTGAAGGAATTACACAAAGAGATACAAAAGCTTGATCAACCTAGTAAAGGAGAAAAGGAAGAAAACAAAGGAGAAATGCCTGAACAAAAGAAAATTGTTAAAGTGGAAGGATCTTCTTTTGACTTCACTTAGGCATTATCCCAGGTAAAAATGTTTGTCTCACTACTTGAAATGATGAAAATTAAGGAGTACAAAGATAGTGTTGTTCAATTGATAACAAATCGAAATGAAAAACATGTGAATTTTGAAAATAGAGTAGTTATTAAAGTAGTCAATAGGCAAGAGAAAGTAAATATCCCAAAAGTCTGCTTGAGTGATGTGTTAGCAACTCCCCCACAAGTTGATCCTTTTTTCACTACATTACTCATAAATAACAAATTGTTGAGGAATTGCATGATAAACTTTGGTGCTACTATAAATATCATGCCAATAGGAGTTATGAAGCAGCTTGGCATGTGGGTTGATACATGTGAAGGGAAGTGCTATGCAATGGATAACAAACTTGTACCTATGGTAGGCATTATGAGAGGTGTTGAAGTCAAACTGGCTATTTATCCACAGGTGGCATATAATATAGATATAGCAGTAATTGACACTCCACAGTTTGGTATGCTTCTATCAAGACAGTGGATAGTAGCAGTTGGGGGAAACATCCAGTTTGATTTATCTTATGCTACTATTCCAGTGAATGGTCAAGAAGTGAAATTGTATAGGGAGCCAAGAATGAACTAGCTTGTTGACTGTGTACCTCAAGATCAGATCAATTGTTTTTGTGATGTTGATCTTGGAAGTTTTAAGATTGAATTAGCCCAGCTAGAATTAACCAATAGTGATCCAATTGAAAAGCATGTGGCACAAAGCTACAATGAAGTGTGGAAGATGTATTTTGATGGAGCATGTAGCCAAGAAGGTAATGGTGCTATGATTGTTTTTGTTTCACCTTAAGGTATTACATTTAATTATTCTTTTTTGTTAGCATTTGAATGTATAAACAATGTGGCAGAGTATGAAGCCTTGTTGACAGGTCTGAACATAGCTATGAAACATAAGATTAAGTTGCTGGTTGTTTTGGGCAATTCTGAGTTGGTTGTTTCACAAATCAAGTCAAAATATGCTGCAAAACACAAAAGATTGAAACAGTATAGGAATGTTGTATGGGACACAATTGAATTATTTTATGCCTTTTCAATTGAGTGGATTGATAGATCAAAGAACATAATGGCTGGTTTTTTAGAAAATGTGGCACTGAAAAGAGATGATATCACATTGGTTGGGGTGTCACAGATTGAGATCAAGACAAGGCCTATTGTTCTTGATAACATATACAATTGGCGGGTTTTCAATGATGATACTAACCTTTTGAAATTCCTCAATTGTATAGATCAATATGAGGCTCAGGAAATTGACTTCAATGCTTTTGTTGAGGAAGAGGATGGGAAGCAAACAGTGTTTGGCAAGGATATCTTACAGCTCAAAACAAATAAGCTTCCTAAGAGCTTGGTGGCATTGGAGAGGCTGTATGATGGAAATGATCGGTCCCTCATGAAGCAAACACCAGTCAAAAGAGAAGATATTGAAGAAGTTAACTTGGGGACTGAGATAGCACCAAGAAAGGTGTACATAGGAAAGATGATAAGCCCTACAATTAGAAGAATGTTGATAGAGTTGCTGAGAAATTATAAGCATGTCTTTGCTTGGTCTTATGAAGATCTAAAAGCATACAGGGAAGATTTGTTTCAGCATGAAATACCATTGAAGCCAAATGCTAAACCATTCAGACAAAAGCAAAGACCCATAAATCCAACATTGGAGCCTAAAATGCAAGAAGAATTGACAAAGCTCAGAGATGGGGGAATCATCAAACCAATCAGGCACTCAACATGGGTCTCAAATTTAGTCCCTGTGAGGAAGAAAAATGGAGACATCAGATTATGTGTGGACTTCAGAAATTTGAATATGGCATCCCTCAAGGACAATTATCCTCTACTCGATATGGAGGCTATATTGCATAAGGTGACAAGGTGTGAGTTGTTGTCTATGATGGATGGATTTTTAGGGTATAATCAGGTTAAATTCAAACAATTTGAGCAATATAAAATAGCATTCACAACTCCTTGGGGAACGTATGTATATATAAGAATGCCATTTGGTCTCACTAATGTAGGAGCTACTTTCCAAAGAGCTATGGACATGGCATTTGCTGATTTTATCAATGCTAACATGGTGGTGTACCAGGATGATTTGGCTGCTTATTCAAAGAAGGTTGAAGATCATGTACAACATCTGGAGAAGGTATTTATTAAAGCTCTAGAATATGGTATCAACTTAAACCCAAAGAAGTGTCATTTTCTATCACAGAAGGTAAGCTTTTAGGACATATTGTTTCAAAAGAATGAATTAGGATAGATCCTGAGAGGGTTGAAGCTATTGACAAAGTTCTTGTTCTCAAAACTATTAAGGCTATACAATCATTCTTTGGAAAAATTAATTTTTTTAGGAGATTTGTTTCTAATTTTGCTGAGATCATTAAACCCATATCAAAAATGTTGAGGAAAGGATAGATAATGGAATGTACTGCAGAAGCCTTGGAGGATTTTATTTCTATCAAAAGAGCCATCAAGGAGGCTCCTGTCCTTAAATCTCCAGACTTTGCAAAGCCTTTTCAAATATTATCATTTGCTTCAATGCATACTATTGTTGTTGTTATGTTACAAAAGAATGAGGATGGTCATGAACAGCCTGTGTCTTTCTTTAGTAAGTCATTACAAGGGTCTAAATTGAAATATGACATAATGGAAAAATAGGCATTTGCATTAGTAAAGGCTACAAAAGCTTTCAGGCCATATCTAGTTGGTGCAAAGGTGATTGCTTATGTCCCTCATGTTGTTGTCAAATATATTCTGACATAGTCTGAAGTAACAGGAAAAAGATGCAAATGGATTAACAAGATCCAAGAATTTGACATGGAGATATAGATTACCAAATTAGTAAGAGGTCAAGGCTTGGCTAGGTTGATGGCAGAATCAAATGTTGAAGCAAATCAAGTTTGTAATGTTGATGAAGGGACTACAATTGCTAGCATTGAGCACACTCTTTGGTATACTAATATCATGCATTACCTTAAGTACACAAAGTGTCCAGAAGGATTGAGTGACAGCCAGAAAAGAACTTTGAAGTTGCAGGCATCTAAATATGTTTTCATGGATAGAGATTTGTTTTGGAAGAATAGGGATGGTATACTGTTATTGTGTTTGGACGAGTTTCAGGCCAAGCATGTTCTAATTAAAATGCATGAGGGAGTTTATGGAGGACATTATTAAGCAAAAAACAACTACACACAATTCTCATGGCAGGTTACTACTAGCCTAAGGTTTTTAATGATTCTTTCACACATGTAACAAAGTATGAAGCCTGCCAGAAATTCTCTAGAAAGTTGAAATATCAAGGAGCCTTGCCACTTTGACCCTTGCAAGCTGATGCCCATTTTCATCAATGGGGAATCAATTTCATTGGAGAGATACAGGAAAAATCAAGTGGAGGATACAGGTGGATACTGGTTGCCACTGATTATTTTACTAAGTGGGTGGAGGCGATCCCAACTAAATAGGCTACAAGCAAAGTGGTGACAAATTTCTTGATGGATAACATTATTACCAGATTTGGTGCACCACTGAGGTTAATCATAGATAAAGGGATGTGTTTTAGGTCAGATGAATTCAAAGGTTTCTGTGACACATATGGCATTACCATTTCTTATGCAGCTCCTTACCATCCACAATATAATGGTCAAGTAGAGTCTAGTAATAAGAGTCTTTTGAAGATTATAAGGAGGATGTTGAGTCAAAACAAGAAAGCTTGGGATTCAAAATTGAAACTGGTTGTGTGGGCTGATAGGATTACTATTAAGAAAGCAATTGGAAAATCCCCATTTGAATTGGTATATGGAGTATAGGCCAGGATGCCTTTGTAGAATTTATTGCCAGTCTACAAGTTTGTCCTTCAGGAAGATTTGGATATTCCTGAACCTATGGAAGAAAGAATGGAGCAACTAGCTAACTTGATGAAATAAGGAGAGTTTCCCAAAATCAAAACATGAAGTTACAGACACTGATGAAATATCTATTTGACAAGAAGGTAAAGGATATAAAATTTGAAGAGAATGACTTGGTGTTGATGTGGAATGCAAGGTGTTAGGAGAAGGGTAAGATTGGTAAATTTGAAGCTTTGTGGCTGGGACCTTTTGTTGTTGTTGGAAAGAAAGCTGAAGATTCATACTATCTATAGAATATGGCTGGTGAAGATCATGAGTTGCCTATTCATGGGAAATTCCTGAAGCATTTTTTCTCTTCAACAACATAGATGATTAAGGGTTGCCAATGCATGGACAACTCTTGATGGTCCTCTTTAAAATTCTTTTCCATGCACAGTAGTTTAGGATTCTAGTTCATCTCCATTTTGCATTCTCTTTCCTTTAATTCCATCCTACTGCACTTCCATTCTGCTCACTGGTTCATCATTTTGTGTTTGGTCTACTCACCCAAAGATCTAGATCCTTGCAATGATCTCACTATCATTCATCCCTAGATGGAGCCACTGTTGGAGTTGTAAAAATTTGATGGTTTTACATGAATATTTCACCCACATTTTTCCCATATAGCCCCATAAAATCCATCGAGTCATGCATTTTCCACATTTTGGTCTGTATCGACATAAGTTTGTCTTGGTCTCGCTGATAGACAATCCATTTTTTGCTAACATATGTTTGCTGCAAGTTTATCAGCATGAGTTCTTAATTGTCATAGCGATCAACATTTACCTATCGGTATATATCGGTATAAGATGGCCAGGGTCTCTTCAATCCATTTTTCTGATAAACATCTATGTTGCCTATCAGCAAGACATTTTCGGTGTCATGGCGATTTGTTTTCATCTATTGGCGGCTATCAGCAAGACATTCACGTGGTTTCGGTGATCGTGGAGGAACCTATCGATGAGAGTTTCATCTTTGGTATATCATCTAGCTGAGTGCCTTATGTCTCGTCGACCAGTATATGGAGATGCACCTGCAAAGGATTTTCTTTGAGGTAACATCTTGGTGAGTGACCTTTGGTCTCACCGATATTACACAAGAGGCTAGTCAGTGAGAGACCTTTGCTTTGGAATAAGTCATAGCGACTTCACATTGTCTCACAAATTAGTGGCAGAAGGATGCACGTATCGGTAAGAGTTAAAGCTTTCGACATGTGGTCTTGGCGAGTTTGAATTGTTAAACCAACAGACAAACACATTAAGGATTCACTTCGGTCGGACATGTTGTTTTCGGTGTGAGGTCATAGTGAATTTACATTGTCACACCGACCAGGGGTGGGAAGATACATATCGGTATGAGTTAGCGATATTAGAGTGAGGTCTCGGCGAGTGACCTTCGGTCTCGCCGACATTTCATTGGTGGTTGTCGATGTGAGAGTTGAATTGTCTCAGTGACAAAGGATGAAAGGATGGCTTTCGGTATGACTAACGGGCATTGATGTAACATCTTGGCGATCCCGTCCAGTCATGCTGATTTTTTTCTCACACCAAGATGCAGATTGCATCAGTGTGAAAATGTTTTTTTCTCAGCGAAATAAATGTATCTCGGGGGCTTTTGGTGAAATAGGATTTGCTCTATGAGATATCTCCCCAACTCAGATAAGTCACGGTGAAAGCGAATAACGCATGGGGTGACTATAGCAATTGAATTACTTTCGGCATGACTATGATTTGTCTCAACGATTGTTCCAGTGTTGATTAATAAAATTCAAATACTATGGCTGACATGTGAGTTCATAAAATACCATTGCAGGTTGACATGAAAGGAGCCCGAATTCTGTGGAAGTCCGACATGGGATCTTAATGTGATATATTTTTATGATGCTCGTGTATAAATAGGCATTTTGGTAATTGTAAAAGGATCAACTATTAGATATTCAAGATACAGTAGGAAAATTAGATGGATACAGTACAATAGATTTATCATATCAGAGACTATGATACATGTTTTCAAAATGGAGGTATTTATGAAAGTCAATTGATGTTGCTGGACATTTTTGGTATCAATTATCTGTTGAATTTAATGAAAGTATTGCTAAGTTGTCTCCAAGATGGACTCTTTCTGATTGTTTAAATTGATATAACAAGTTTATATTCAATTCATAGGTGCACATTTGTTGTTTTTATGTGGTTAATCGATTGGTTATTTCAAGCTGAAATTAAATCCTTTTAATTGATCACAGTAATCAGAGAGATTCATTTGGATTGTTAAAGTAGAGCTTAGTAGTTACAGTATTGCATGTTTATACAAGTTGTAAACAGAATGTATGCCAAATAATTTGAGTTTTCTCCAGAGAGTGTTACTCATCTTGATTTCATTTGACTCCGCATACCCAATAAGGTACTATTCTCTGTACTTTCATCATTAATATTCATTTATTCTCTTTATATCTGTTAATTGAGCATTTTATGATTTAGATTAAGAAGATTGCTATTGCGCTTGAATTCATTTGTTCATTTGCATCTGCCATTGTGAAGAAATCATTGCAAGCAGGATAACCATAAGTCAAGTCTGCTTCATTCATAAAGGTACACCCACCTAGGTCTAGTAGTTCCTGAAGAGTAGAGGGTTGGATGATTTTAACCTTGTCTATTACCCTAAAGTGTATCAATTGATTAGCAGCCTCTTGAGGCATTCTGCCTGCATTTTTTCCTATTGAAGCTTGGGAAGGAGGTGAAAATGGAGTCAACTTGATAAACCAAGCTAGATGATTGTAGTGATCAAAACATGCTTTCCAACATCTATAAATTTAATATATTTTAGTTTTTAGTTTTACTGTACATAGGCTTTTCACCGAACATCAAGTTTGATGAAAATTCATTGTGGAAAAATAGTAAATTTAAGGAAAAAAATTTAAAAAATATATATGCACTAGGTATTGATGTCATCATTCCAACAAAAAAATAAAAATTGAATTTCAATACATACCAAAAAAGTTATGCGAGTTGAAGTGCACCTATGTCTAAATTATAAATTTTTTGACTTCAAAACATAATTAAAAGGAAAATATTTGAAAAAATGATATGAAACAAAATGAAAGTACTATATACTTGCGTTACCAACCTAAATTCAAAAGAATCAGAATTTTATCCTTTGTAGAAAAAAAATTATGTGAGCCAAAGTACACACCACTTTTTTAAAATGTTGTTTACTATTAAAAACTAGTTATGAAAGGAGACACAAAAAAATTACAATTTAATTTCAATTAAAAAAAAAAAAACATTTAAAATATACAGAGAAATTCTCACAAATCACTAGTTTACATCATTTTCAAATTCGTAATAGTTTACCTACTATAAGTGTCAGAAAGTGAAGTTTTCTCTCGAAATGTTGATTTCAATGTCAAGTTTGGCCAACAAGTGTAACCCATTATTGTGGGATGACCCCATAACTTAGGCAATTGAAGACCGGGAATATAAGTCACTACAATAATTCAATGATCAAGGGTTGCAACATTTGTAGAGCACTTCTGCAAGGTTTTAATCATCATAAAACCCTAATACAATGATGGGGACATGACCAAATATTAGAAACAAGATCCCAAGCCAAAATTTTATAGACTTATGGTGGAGCCAGGAAATTTTTTGAGGGGTTCCATCAGATGGTGAATTAATCACACTATTAGTATAGAAAGTTAGTTTTCTTCAAATTTGGGCACCCAGTACCTTGAAACCTATTTTGACAGACTTCGTAAAAAATAGGACTAATTTGCCCAGAATGGTGAATTAGTCCTAGTGGGATTTTTTCAGTGTACTCTGCAACATTCTAGACCTCCATCCAACCACTTTCCAACTTTTAGGTTCACACTTTCAGTTTTACTAGTTTCTATATTGTTTCACAATCATTTCTAGGTCATTTTTGCATATCATGATTTGTTTTCAAACAAGTTACATTTCTTAGGTTTTGCATTCATAACTCATTTACTTTTTTAGTTTATTACATTTAGATCATTATAGTAGCATACTTCAGTCATATTTCATCTACTCCTACATTAACTTTGAGTGTGACAATTGCCCATTTTGGCCCTTCTTTCTCCTTTTAGGTGAAAAACCCTAGAAGTGCTAGAAAGGATTAGGGTGCCAAAATCCATTGTTACATTTTGGTGAACCCTCCTTTAGAAAACTTTCTTTTATGATTTAGGGTCCTTCATTTCCTATATTTTCTTGCATTAACTTTGCATTGCATTCTAGGGTTTCAACTTTTTTCATTAGTCAAAGTGTATATAGTTTGCATTTTTGTCTTTCAAATCATCGAAAAACACCTAAAAAATTTGATTGCATTTAGTCTTCAAACCATCCAACATAGAAATCATCAAAATCAATTGCAAATTTTTGAAAATTTTGAAAAAAACCCTTACTCGGACTCATTCGCCATTCTGGACGAATTAGTCTATGTCCATATTTTTCACTATCTGGCACAACATCAAAAACCTCATTTGTGTGCTTCCTAAGCCTCCTAGTATCATACAATATAATTCCATAAATTTTCTAGAACATTTTTTAAATGTATTTAGGCCAAAAACATCATTTTACACTACTCATTCTTCAAATCACTTCAATTACAAACATCATTAGATCTGAAAATGCTCACATTTCTAAAATTTTGCATAACATTGATAAAAGTACTTTTCACATTTTCATACATCATGTTTCTATTCATAAAAATTTGCATTAGTTTGGTAAAAGTGTTTTTCATTCTTGCATATACATTGTGTACATTCTTCAAATCTTGCATAAATTGGATAAAAATGTTTTGCATTTTTGTACATACATTGTTTATATTGTTGAAACATTGCATGAAATGGTTACAAGTGTTTTTCATTCTTGTTCACACAATGCTAGTATCTTACATAGCTATACATATTAGGAAACATTCCCTATCTTATCCCTCTAAGAGTGTTTAAGTGCAAGAGAATACAACCTTGGACATTCCTAGTGATCATATTTGTTCTTCCCCTAATATCTCTCCTATCGATGAAGAAGATATTTTGGTGTTAGAAGAACCAATCAATGAGAATTTTTAAAATCCAAGTTGTTTCTCTCCTCTTACCTCTTTTCGTGGACAAGACATTCATTACCAACATAACACAACCATAGATAATCATGACACTACAATTTCTTCTTCTCCTAGTATTTCTCATTGCTGTGAAGATGATACTTTGATGTTAGAAAAAATATTCCATGAAGGTCATGATAATTTTAGTTGTCCCCCTTCACCTAAAAAAACCCTTCTTGGGCAATAAAATTCAACCATTGATCATTCTCCTACTTGTGATGAAGTCCTTTTAGAAAAACCAACCTTAGAATGTCAAGAAAATTCAGTTTGTTGTTCTCCTCAAAACCCTCCTCCTAGGAAGGATATCATGATGTAAGACAAGAATAACAATAATGATATAGACCCTAACTTGCTAAGGGATGTTAACATTCTTCAACCTGAACTCATTCTTTACCCCCCTTCACACCAACCTCAAACTCAAAACAAACCCGAATTAATTCTCTACCCACCTAACAATGTTTCGCAACAACTGAGTCATAATACCATTGCTCATACATATAGCAGTAGAAATAATTTGCAACTACCACAACCAATCCCAACAACCTTAACTTTGTATAATCTCATCTTACCAAACCCTCCTCGATTATCTCTATAAAGTGGAAAGGAGTGCAATCTTGTTGAACAACTAAAGAATATTGTTGCTAAAATCTCATTATGGGACCTTATTCAAGCCTCCCCTCACTATCACAACATGATTCAAGTAGCCTTGCAACAAGTTCCTATCCCTTCTAATATGCAACCAAATGATATAGCATCCATGATTCAATCTATAAATGCTGACATTATTTTCCACCAAAGTGAGCTCCCTCCTTTGGATGTACAAAAATAAAATGAATCTTTTATGACCAAAGCTCAATACAAACAAAAAGGGATTAATAGAACTCTTGTGGATACTAGTTCCACTCTTAATTTATGTGGAGTGCACCTTCTCAATAGAATTGGTGTCGATAAATCAAACATTCGACCTGATCCTTTTATCCATCAGGGGATTTGACAATATAAGCAAACAACTGCTTGGTGTGATCACTTTACCTATTATAGTTAGAGTGGCCACATTGGAAACACCAATCCATGTTATGTATAATGATCTTGCATATAGCCTTCTCTTAGGTAGACCATGGATTCATGCAATGAATGGTGTACCTTCTACTCTTCATCGCAAAATGAAATACATCTACAAAAACAAAGTGTACACACTTGAAGTTGACCCTCATCCAAATAGTTGTTTAAACATTGAGAAAAACAAAGAGAATCCATTGAACACATTAACACCAACTACACAAGTGGACCTCATCCAACATCTTGAACCAGTCACAAAGCTCTTAGATGATGATTTTGGTTCCTTAGACTTCACACCCACCTCCTTTAGAGAATACCAAATCATACACAAAGACTCTAGCAAGGGAAAAGAAACCGCAGTTTTGTCAACACAAAACTCATAAAACCCTTCACAAGCATGCACCTCAACCACTTTAGAACAACATACATCAGGTTACACAACAACCTTTGATGAACTTAATCATGACCAACCATTGACTTCAAAAGCAATGAAGAAGCTTTATGGAAAAGGTTATGAACTCATGAAACAACTTGGATATAGTGGAAAAGGATGTGGTGCTCGAGAACAAGGTATCTGCAACCCTATAGAGCCTAACACACAAAAAATGACTCATGGTCTTGGTTATTGTTCTTTGATCGAGATAAAAAATCCATCCCTTAACATCAATACTATCACAAAACATCCTTCTAAACCAACATTAATAGTAGTACATCCTAAGTTGATCGACACTACTAGTCTTAATCTTTCTCCTGAACCAAAACACACAAAGAACTCTTCACTTAACATCAATATCATCTCGCATAGCACTAAAGATTTGCATTTGATAGATTTCCCCCCTCCTATAAAGGAGAGAACAAAATATCACACTCTAAAGAGTCTTGCATATGTATGACATCTTGTACTAAGCAAGAAACATCTTTTTCAAAAACTACAAGACCACCTTCTCCCATAGATGAAGAGGGTATCTTGTCGAGACTCATCCAAGATCACTTGATAACCCTTTCTCAAAGAACTCAAAATAAATGCTATTACGAGACTCCATTTTTTGCATACCATAGAGTTCATGGTTATTTCATTAATGAATGCAAGGCTTTGAGTAGTAAAATCCAACATCCTAAGGAATTTGGTAATATCCCTTATGTGGGGGCACCTAATTCCTCTAATTGCTACTAATTTTCACTCTACCATGCATCTTATCACTCATTTTGTCTCACCCTTGTCCTGAACTAAGTGGGGGCAAGGGGATAAGTAGCCTTTCCCTTGTATGTCACTCATTGTTGCCTCCTTTGGCTAGCTAATAACCTTTCATGAACATATAAGAGCAAGCTTGGGATGTGGATGACATGCCTTAAGTTGGCTCACATGTGACATACTACCTTATTCATGACATAGCTTATCGGAAACATATGAATTGGCATAGGGCTTTTTGAATAAGCTCTCATGTCTTCTTCTTCTTTAAAGAAATTGCTCACAATAGTGGTGTTCAGAACCACTTTAAAGTGGGGGCATACATCGACACTCACATTTCATTGTGTGATTTTTTTTTTTTTGTGATCCCCTCTCTTGGACACATTTGGCACAATGTTCCCCAAGATGAGACCTTGCACTTGTACTCTCTTGGAAACAAGATGAGACCGTTTGCACTTTTCCTCTCTTGGAGACATTAAGCATGATGCTCCCTAAGATGATACATTGCACGAACTAAGAAAAATCCCTTTGAACAAACCTTACACCATTTCACATTTACAATGTCCATTTTTGTGGCACCTGATTAAATTTATCAGGAGGTATAACTTTGGTATGATTGAGCGGGAAGCCCATTCTGAGGCACAACTTTCCCCATAGCCACCTACATGTTTGTGAGTGCATACCATTCATGAGTGTATGTTTCTTACCTTTTGGTCCTTCTCACCTGATGGACAACCATGGGTTCCATCGCCCCAAAGTGAGTATGAATTTTATTTTTGGGACAAACAGCCTAGATCTAATCCACAACTAGCTGGACAAACGATTGAAGCTTGATCTAACTTTTCCTTTTCCTCTTCCTTTCCTTTTTCTCTTTCATATGTGTGTTCATTTTTTCTTATGTTACTTTTCCATGGGATCTTCATCCTGGGGGCTTGATCATCCCTCTTGATTATTGTTATCTCATCTTGCTAGCATAAGTACATTTGGATCTGCTACGCCCTTAATATTATTGTACATCGGGTTATGAATAGTCAGCTTGTGGCTATCTTAACTCTCTATTAAGTCATATTATCATTAGTATATTTTTATTTAGTATTTAGGTCGGCCTAAGTTTTATATAGGTGTGGCTAAGTCAGCCTAGGTGATATCCTTGGCATAAATTGGTATATATAGGAGGTTGTGAGTCTTATTTCATCATCAAGTTGTGAAGTGTGTTCTCATTAGAGATATTTGGAGGTTTTCCCCCTCGAAGTGGCTTGTTATTCTTAGTTATTATCAAGTATTTTCAGCATATTTCATATCATATTCTTCTATTGTGCAAGTTATTTCATAACAAGTGGTATCACAGCATGATCTTGGCACCATAGAGGCAAGGTTTTTCTCAATTTTGGAGGCAATTTTGGGAAGAGCATATCTTTCATATTTTGGTGAATTTTATTTGATGTTTAAAGGGTTTTTGAAGAACATATTGAAGAAGCTACAGTCCAAATTTAAGAAGAATTGGAGTAGAATTAAGCGAATTATTGCAGAATTAGGGTTTCTACACTATTTTTTTTGGAATCTACATATCTCACACATATTGTTGAATTGGAGTCTAATTTTTATTGGGTTTTTGAAGACTACTAAAGGATATTATAGTAAAAATTTGAGAGAATTTAAGTTTCATTTGTGTGATTTATTTCAATATTAGTGGTTTCCATCATGACAGGGCCTGCAACAAGGGGTAAAAAGAATGTTGTCACTCCGGGGAAGACTCCTGATAAGGATGGTGAAACAATCGAGGATATTACACATAATGAAGAAATCAATAAGGTCAAGGAAGAAATTTCCTCAATTAAGATGGATATGTCGGACATGCGAAACATGTTAAGCACCTACATAGTTGAATCAAGAAAGGAGTTCTCAAGTGGCCAAGGTGAAAATTCTAGGTCAGCTACTACTGACACAAGCTTTAGTACTCCTATGGGATCTAGGAATTTGTTTCCAAAGGTGGATATGCGAAAGTTTGATGGTAAGGATCCTCTAACATGGATAAACCAAATGGAGAATTTTTTTGAAGTACACCAAATCCCAAATGGACAAAAGGTCGTGATGGCTTCCTTATATCTAGAACCAAATCAATTCATTTGGTATCATTTTCTTTGCACTCATCGAAGAAAAAAGGGGCTCACCGTCTCATGGTAAATTTTTATAGAGGAACTCCAAGCACAATATAGCAATAGTGTCACAAACAACTTCTTCAGCCAGCTAGCTAAACTTCAACAAACAGAATCAGTTAAGGATTATATTTAGCAATTCCAAAATCTATCCTTAAGGGTGGATACAATTACGGAGGAAAACTTGAATGAATTATTCTTGGGTGGTCTCAAGGATCACATTCAACATGAGGTACGCATGTTTAGCCCTAGTTCCATAAATGAGTCTTTTATCTTAGCACGCAGGGTAGAGGAGAAATATTTGATTCCTAAGAAGCAAGGGGCTAATGTGACAAGAGAAAGGATATTCAACATAAGCTACTAAGTTGACTCCACAAAAAATTGAGGAGAAAAGAGAAAAAGGTTTGTGTTTCAATTGTGATAGCAAATACAGTCGAGGACATAAATGTAGTGAAAAGAAATTGTTTTATATTGAAGGTCCCAATGAGGAAGAAGAGGAGGAACCCATACTAGAAGATGAAAGGGAGTCAAATGAGGAATCACATGATTCTCAACCAATCATTTCTTTGTCATGCACTCTAGGTTTTAGTGCTCCACAAACTCTCAAGGTGGTGGGGTTCCTAAAGAAGCTAAGTAACAAAGTGTTGATCGACTCGTAGTACTCATAATTTCATCAACAAAAAGTTAGCTACTCGCCTAAATTGTTTCATATATCCAACCAGAGTTTCAAGTTTTGATTACAGATGGTGGTACAGTTAGTTGTTCAGGGAAGTGTCATAGCATTAAATTATCCATGGGAGATTATCAACTTGATACCCCAATGTATGCGATATCCATGGGTGTAGCAGATATTGTTTTGGGAGTATAATGGCTTACTACATTAGGAACAATTGAGATGAACTTCCAAGAACTATTCATGAGATTTCAATTAGAAGGAAGGCTAGTAGAGCTAAGGGGGTTGAAGGAAAAATCTCCACAAATGGTAAGCTCTCATCAAATGCAAAAGTTGCTTAAGAAAGGAGTGGATGGATTTGTGGCCCAACTATGTTCATTAGAAGTCTCTCAATCTATTACTCCTACTCATCCTAGATTTGCAAGCTATAATTGATCGTCACTCAGTTGTTCTTGGAGATATGCCTAAAGGACTTCCTCCTAAGAGGGATCATGATCATGCCATCAAGTTAGTCCTAGGGAGCCAACCACCGAACATCAGGCCTTATAGGTATCCACACATACAAAAGAGTGAGATAGAAAAAATTGTTGAAGAGATGCTAGAGGCAGGAATCATCAGGCATAGCCAAAGTGCTTACTCCTCGCCAGTGGTGATGGTACGTAAGAAGGATGATACTTGGCGCATGTGTATAGATTATAGAGTTCTCAACATGTACACTATTAAAGATAAGTTTCCAATTCCAGTCATTGATGATTTGCTAGATGAATTAAATGGAGCTATGTTTTTTACCAAGTTAGATCTTAGATCTGGTTATCACCAAATTTAGATTAAGGAGGAAGATATTTGTTAGACACCATTTCGGACTCATGAGGGTCATTATGAATTTTTGGTGATGCCATTTGGTCTTACCAATGCACCATCTACATTCCAAAGTTTGATGAATTCCATTTTTAAGAAGTTCTTGAGAAATTTTGTGTTAGTATTCTTTGATGATATATTGATTTATAGCAAGACTTGGGAAGAACATTTGCAACATGTGGACCAAGCATTACAAATACTTGAAGATCATAAACTCTATGCTAAGCCATCCAAGTGTGCTTTTGGTCTTACAGAGGTGGATTATTTGGGACACATAGTTTCACATGAAGGAGTAAAGGTGGACCCTAACAAAATTAAGGCTATCATGGAATGGCCTATTCCAAAAACCATTAAGAAACTGAGAGGATTCTTGGGATTGATAGGGTACTATAGAAGATTTGTGAAGAATTATGGTAGTATAGTAGCACCTCTCACCACTCTATTGAAGAAGGATTCTTTTCATTGGAACGAGTCTGCCAATACAACATTTGAGAGATTGAAGGAGGCTATGTGTACAACTCCAGTACTTGCCACTCCTGACTTCACCAAGGAATTCATTGTGGAATGTGATGCTTCTGGAAATGGGATAGGAGTAGTGCTCATGCAAGAAGGTCGACCAATTGCTTTTGAGAGTCGTCAATTAAAAGGTAAGAATCAACTAAAACCTATTTATGAGAAGGAAATGCTAGCAATACTCCATGTAGTGAAACAATGGCGGCCTTATCTATTGGGTAGACATTTCAAGGTTAAGACAGATCATGATAGCCTAAAATATTTTTTGGAACAATGACTATCTTCTAAAGAGCAACAAAAATGGGTCACTAAGATGTTAGGATATGACTTTGAGATTGTATATAAGAAAGGGAAAGAAAATATTGTCGCAGATGCACTGTCAAGGAAGGATGACAAAGATGAAGCCTTATTTGTGGAGGAAGCCAAAGCAAAGTGGCAAAATGATGTTGTGACAAGTAATCTCATCGAGTAATTAAAAAGTGATCCTAGTAGTTAGATAAGTTTTGTTGGAAGGGAGATACTCTTTGGTATAAAGAGTGTTTGTATCTCTGCAAGAATTCCAACCTTAAAATCAAGATTCTCACAGAGTTGCATGAGTCTCCAGTGGGTGGTCATTCAGGATTTTTGAAGACATATCATCAATTCAAGCAAGATTTCTTTTGGGAAGGGCTAAAGGGTGATGTTAAAAAATTTGTGGTTGAATTTTTGGTGTGTCAAAGGCATAAAGGGGAGACAATTAAGACACCAGGTCTCTTGCAACCCTTATCTATTCCTAGCCAGCGTTGGGAAGAGATATCCATGGACTTCATCACAGGGCTTCCCAAATCTAAAGGTCATAATGTCATCATGGTGGTAGTTGATTGGCTCACTAAATATGCACATTTCATTGCATTAGCACATCCTTTTACAACAAGTGCAGTGGCTAAAGCTTTTTGGAGAATATCCAAAAGCTACATGGTACACCTAAAGTTATTGTTAGTGATCGTGATCCTATCTTCACTAGTCACTTTTGGAAAGATTTATTCTCATGTTTGGGTACTCAATTGGCTCTTAGCTCTTCATACCACCCTTAATCAGATGGGAAAACAAAGGTTGTTAATAAGTGTTTGGAAGGATATCTACCTTGTTTCACTTTAGAGAAACAGTCCCAGTGGGTAGATTGGCTACCACTTGCAGAATGGTGGTATAACACTTCTTTTCATAGCTCATCAAAAATGTCTCCATTTTTGGCACTTTATGGATATCATCCTCCTTCCATTACATCATCAATTAAGGTGTCCCCAAGAGTTCAGGCAGTAGAAGACCACTTGCTTCATCAACAACAAGTACTTTCAAGACTCAAGGAGAATTTAGCCATGGTACAAAATTGAATGAAACAACAGGCAGACCAACATCGTAGTGAAAGAAGTTTTGAAGTTGGGGATTGGGTCTTCTTGCGATTGCAGCCTTATAAGAAAATCTCACTAAACTAGCAAAGAAAGAATAATAAGTTGTCTCCAAAGTATTATGGTCCATACCAAATCATGCAGAAGATTGGTAGTGTTGCTTACAAGCTTGAGTTGCCACCAAAAACAAGGATACATCCAGTTTTTCATGTTTCCTGTTTGAAGAAGGTAATTGGGCATAATATTCCCACTCAAACAACACTTCCCAAGTTTGATGAAGAAGGGAGAATCATTTTGGAACCAGAGTGCATTCGTCAAACACGCACAAAGAAGCTAAGGAATAGAACTATCACTGAGTATCTCATCCAATGGAAGAATTTACCAATTGAAAATGCCACATGGGAAGATGAGGAATTCATTCAAAAGTTTCCAAACTTGATTAGCATTGAGGAAAATGCTTCTTTGAAGAAGGGGGGGAATGCTATGCCCTTAATATTATTGTACATCGGGTTATGAATAGTCAGCTTGTGGCTATCTTAACTCTCTATTAAGTCATATTATAATTAGTATATTGTTATTTAGTTGTTTAGGTCGGCCTAGGTGATATCCTTGGCATAAATAGGTATATATAGGAGGTTGTGAGTCTTATTTCATCATCAAGTTGTGAAGTGTGTTCTCATTAGAGATATTTGGAGGTTTTCCCCCTCGATGTGGCTTGTTATTCTTAGTTATTATCAAGTATTTGCAACATCTTTCATATCATATTCTTCTATTTTCCAAGTTATTTCATAATAGGGTCCCTCTCGATATGCATGGCTACTTTAGTGTGAGTTTGAAGCAAGTTCATCCTCTCACTAAAGTGGGGACTAAATGTACTATAGAAAAATGGATCTTTGGAAATTTTCACGGTCATTTGGATCTTTTTCCTGTGATGCTTGGCCTCTTTTTCTTCGATTTAATGTTGTAATGTGACTTATACATTCACAAATGTTAGGTCTTGAATATTTAAATTATTAAGAATTTATGATGTCTTGCAAGAGTGTTGTAAGGTGTTGTAACACATCTTCACACTTTTCTAGAACCTTTTCATTATAATTCATCTAAATATCATCTTTTCTATTACTTACCAAGTCCTATTTAAAAGTGATGTAAGGTGTTGTAACAAACCTTCACACTTTTCTAGGATTTTCATCAATATTTACACCTTCCTTCTGCTTTAATGGCCCCTTTATGCACTTATAGGTCGTATTTAAGTGTCTCCTTAAAAAAGAACTCAAAAAACATTATTTAAATTATCACAATTCCTGAAAACCACTCAAAAGTCTTGAGTGGGACTAATTTTCCATTAGGGGTGAATTAGTTCCTCTTGGCACTTGAAATTCAAGATAATTTCAAATTAATTTTGGATTTTTATTCATTAAGACTTAAGGTTGGCCTATGATGAGGTATTTTCAAGAATTAGGGAATAATTGTGTATAAATACATGATTTTCCCTCTCATTTCACCCCATTCAACTAACTCATTCATTATTCATCTATCATTCATTTTATCATTCTTCTCAAGAAAGCTAGGACATCAAGAGATCATTCAAGATCATTTTTACACATTCAAAGGTTGAATACTCATCTATTACTGTAGCAAATCAAGATCAATCATCAAGGCAAGGTTTTTATTCCATTGTTGGATGTTTCATTACTTTGTTTCATCATTGTGGTTTAATTACCTAAAATGGGTTTAACCAAGGCAAACCCCCATGCCCTAACATTCAACATTTTTCTCTTCCTCTTTGTGTGATTGCAGATTTAGGTACCTTGAAGGCTTCAAAAAAATTGAAGAATAGGTTGCAAACTTATTGAGTTCAACTCCTTCTCAACTAGGTCAAGTCATCCACAAGAAGTCATCCAAAGTGTCGTAAATCAGAATTTCAGATTTGAGTATATAAGGAGCAGAAAGAGCAAAAAGAAAGCTACAGATTCCAACTTTTAGTTTTCAAAAATTCAGAGGTAGACTAATTCACCATTCGTGGTGAATTATTCCCACTACTAGTATAGAAAGTAATATTTCTTTAGATCTGGGCACCCAGTACCCTGAAACCTATTTTGGCAAACTTTGTCAGAAATAGGACTAATTCACCCAGAATGGCGAATTAGTCCTAGTGGGATTTTTAGTATTCTCTGTAGCATTCCATACCTCCATCCAACCACTTTCCAACTTTCAAGTACACACTTTCAATTCTACAAGTTTCTATTTTGTTTCACAATCATTTCTAGGTCATTTTTGCATATCACTATGTGTTTTCAAACAAGTTACATTTCTTAGGTTTTGCATTCATAAGTCATTTACTTGTTCATTGTATTACATTTAGATCATTACATTGGCATACTTCATTCATATTTCATCTACTCTTGCATTAGCTTTGAGTGTGACAATTGCCCATATTGGCCCTTCTTTCTCCTTTTAGGTGAAAAACCCTAGAAATGCTAGAAAGGATTAGGGTGCCAAAATTCGTTGTTACACCAACCAAGATCTTGCTTTGGGACTTGATTCAAAAATAACCGACATACCACAAGATTCTCCAAAAGGCTTTGCAAAAGATTGACATTTCACTTTCTATTAAATTGAATGATGTAGAAGCCTTGTTTGATTGTATGTAGGAAACAAAGTTGGATATTACATTCCCTCAACATGAATTACCTCCACATCAGGTCTAAGAAAAATATGGGGATTTAATTATTTTATTGATCATTAATAAAACTAGGATTATGTAATGCCCTTCCCATTTTCATCTTGTTAATGTGAGATTAGTGTTTCAGCTTCATTGTTTCCTCATAATTGTTATGGTGACTATTTTATTGCTATGATTGGCATGTATGAACCACCACATGTTCGAGATGAGATTCCTCAACATGTTAATTTTTGGTGTTTTTTACATTTACATTACTAAAGTTTATTGTTATGCTTCAGTTGAGTGATATGTATTATGTATGTTGTGATTAAATGCAATCTTGATTATTGGCATTCAGAAGGAATGATTATATAATGATTTATATGATGGATGTATAGATTTAATTTTATGCTTATATGTGTAGTAACGAAAAAACTATCCCTTTTCCTTACTTAATTTGGGAATAATTAATATTAAAATGAGATTAATTATGCCTTAATTTAATGTTGTAATGTGTTTTACACATTCACATTAAGTTTAGGACCCCTCTTAATAAAATGGACTTAATAGTGCCTTATTTAGGGTGTTTCAAAGTGTTTCTTTACACTTTCACATTAATCTAGGAATTTATTAATTAATTGAGGTTAATTGTACCCTTTAATTCAAATCCAAGCCTAATTAATTATATATTCTGAGGGATAAAATCCAACACTCTTAAATAATATTACACAACACTTAATTTTGCAAGGTATGTGCCCTAGATTAGTGAGCTAGGACCCATTTTCCACTTGGTGATTGGGTCCCCACTAGGTCCTAGGACCCTCTTTTTACATATCATTTCATATTTCCAAAGTGTGTCATAATTAAGTGTGCTAGGATCCATTTGCACTATGGAAAATGTGTCCTCACTTAACCCTAGGACACCCCATTGGAATACATTTTTGGTGGTATTTTAATGATTTCAAATCCTAGAATTGATGTCGGCTTGTGTTATTTGAATTTCGTGATTTAATATTAAGTTATATATAAATACAAGGTTGTTTCACTTAGTTTCATCTCAAAAAATTTATGAGAAATCAAGATTACTTCACAAGAGCATTATAGAGCATTCAAGAGAATTCAAGAATGAATTCAAGGGTAGATTATTAAAGTTTATTGCAGAAATAAAAGATCTATTTCATCATGTCAAAGTCATCCATGTTGGGCTAATGTGATTTTGTAGCATTGAAGATCAATTCAAGCCTATTCAAGAATTGTTTCATGTAAAATTATATTATCAAGATCTACATAGATTAAGGCCATTTCACGCTAAGTTTCAAATTTGAAATCCAAGGTTCAATTGAGGATTGGTGAGTAGTGACATTGTTTTGTTCATTCATCTCTCCTTTTATGCAATGTTTCATTACAAGGTTTAATTACCAAAATGGGGTTTGACCAAGGAAAATCCCTATTCCCTAACAATCAAAAAATTTCTTCTCCTTTAGTATGTGATTGCAAGTTTTAGGTTGAAGATCAAGTGGAGATAAAAAGTTGTCAAAGTTATCATCTTTCTTGCAAGATCATGGAAAGAATTCTATAGAGTGCATTTCCGACTTTTGTGATCTAAACACCTAGGATCTGGGAGTGCATACATTAAAGAACAAAACTTGGGAAGTGATTTTCTAGAACCCTAGCTATGACCCATTCACCACTGGGTGAATGAATCCTTAGTGAGGCAAGCACTTTTTGTAATAGTTGCACATCATTTGACCCTCTTAAAACTTTCCTTTTGATTTATATATTGGTTAGGTTTGATTTTTTATTCTTATTTATATATATTGGTTAGGTTAATCCATCTTGGATCACACACCCATTTTTCTATGTTTCATTTTGGTGAACTCGACCTTTTGAGCATTCTAGTTTTTTTATTTTGTAGTCTCTTTTCACCTTATATTAGATCTTGCATTCATTTTCATTGAATTAGATCTCATTTAGGGTGTCTAGTTTGCATTCAAATTTCCATCTCCTCTAGGGTTTTTAGGATTGCATTGTTAGCATTCTTTAAATCTGAAAAATACAAAAAAATCAGTCATCTTGCATATCATTTACATCATATAAACATGTATTTGAAAATTGAAACAAAAATTGCATATCAAACTAGGTCTTTTAGTTTATCATTTTGTCACATTTTCAACTTGCATTTCACATTGCATTTACAAAAAATTGAAATTGAAACTTACTGTAGCATATCTGAATCTGGAAATCATTAGAAAAGACTTGAAAATCTGTAAAAATCAATTTGAAAACCCTAATCTATGACCCATTTTCCATAGGGTGAATGAGTCCTTGTCAAGGTTACAAATTCAAAAAGTTTTCATAGTGTAGACACTAAAAAATGTCATAAGTCCGCGAGCGTCATTTTTTCTTGGTCATTGTTCTTCGATAATTGAATAACTTTAATTATTCAATTAGGTGTGACTACATTCCTCTATAATTAAATAGTTTTTAATTATTTAATTAATTCACCTTCTCATCTTTATTCTATGTTGATCAATTAAAATTATTTAATTATGTCGCTAATATATCCATTTCTTCAATAATTAAATAAATCATTTTTTATTTAATTATTTATCTTTCATCTATAGTCAAATAATAATAATAATCATTACTTGACCTTTTATTCTTCTATAATTAAATAATTGTCAAAATTATTTAATTGTGTTTCATTCCTCTCTTTTGGATAAATAATTCAAATTAATTATCCATGTCTAATTTCCATCTCTCCATTTAAATTTAATTAAATGCTCCTCTTTTCATTTTCTCTAAATAAATAATTTGGATAAATTATTTATTTTCCATTCCACTTGTCATTTTCCTCCATTTTAAATAAATAATTTAAAATAAATTATTTATGCACCACCACCTAGTCAAAGATGCTCTGTCATAATCCTCTATCATAACATTCATTTCTATCATAGCTTGCATGTCTTGCATGTCTGTCATAGTTGTCAGGCATCATAGCCGTCAATGTCATAGCTTTTCCATGCATGGCATATTCTTGGTGCATCAATTCTAGACCGTTGATCTTGGTATCTTTTCTAAGACTTAATCTCAACCATCCATTTTGTAACATCTCTCTCATGCATTCTCATCCATTGATCTTGAAATCTTTCTAGAAGATTAATCTCAACCGTCCATTCCAATGGTTGTCTATAAAAACAACCTTCCTTCTCCATTTTTATTTTAACAACTATTTTTCTCCAACTTTCTTGCTACCATTTGCAAGTTTTGCACAAGTTTTTCAACAAATCTGAGGGAAAAGTTGCATAACAAGAAGGAGAGCAAGAGAAAGAATCAACCATAATGGGGAGTGTTTTCTTTTATGTTTTATATTTTTTATTCTCTTCATTATTTGTTTTCTCTTGTTTGGATGTAGTTTAATAGTTTAGAAGTGTTAGCTATCACTTTTATCTATTCTATTTGAGTTCTAACTGTTAGAGTAAAGGTTTTAATTTAATCATGTTGATTAAATTACCTTTATTCCTCTCTTAAGATTTCACTTTAGTTTGCATTTTGTGACATTTAATAATTATATTAATTATTAAATGTCTACCTATTAGGGTTTCTTTTAGGGTTGCACAATATCCTTTTATAAGGATTCATCATTGTAATTTATCTCTCTCTCGGATGAATACATTTTTCAGCTTTCAGAGCACCCTTGCTTGTTTGTCTCCATCTCTTCTTTCTGTGACAGGTTATTTGCATGCAGGTGATCTTTGGGGTCTATGAAGTTGGCTTTCTCAACTTCTACATGGTATCAGAGCTCCATACCTGCTGCTTCCTGTTTGTCTTCTGAAGAATTTGGAGCTATGAGGGTTAGATCTGGCTTTCAGGTTTTCTGGTTGTTTTTTTTGAGGATCTGGGTAACTCCATTTTTTGGGTGAATTTTGGGCCCAAACGGACCTCACAGTTGGATTCAAAGCGGTCAAAAACCCATATTTTCATATATGGCATGACCTATTTGGGCATAGTTGAACTGGGAGGAAAAAAATTTTGCCCAGGGGTCGTACGGCCCCCAGGCACGTTTTTCGAGGCTTTTCTTGCACGAAAATCAATAAAAAATATTTTTAAAATCAAAATTTTCTTTGATTTTGGGCACTCACAGTTTAAAAGGGGGAACCACCGAGCGGCCACCCCTACACCGCCCGGTGGCCACCCCTAGCGGCATGCTCAGGAGGAGCCACCGCCGCTCCACCGCTCAACAACCAGCGCTCCGCCCAGGCGATTAAGCCCTCCGCAGTGTTATAGCCCCTGCCGACGGTTCCATTTGCGCCCAGGAGCCGGCCCTTAGCCCCGACCGCTTCACCAGCCCCTCCAGCAGTCACATCTGTGACCAGGGGGTCCGCCGGTTGCCTCTGCCCCCTAGTCCGCCCAGGCGACCAGGGGCTATTTTTTTTAGCCCCCAGGGCATCTGGAGGACCTACTTGTGCTTTTCAGCTACCTTCACAAAATCGGGTATAACATGGGCGTATGATCTCCGTTTTTTTAAAATGAGATACCGTTGGAAAGCTGATTTTAGTGCCGATCTGATGGTGTAGGTGTAATTTTCAGTTTTTTTCGTTTTGATGCATTTTTTCTCAGTCAAAGTCATAAAAAAATTTTGCACTCCCGGAGCCATATCTTTTGCATACGGACTCCATTTTTCACAAAAAAATAGGCATTGGAAAGGTGTTTTTTGCTCTTTCCAGATCTGTAATTTAATTTTATAGAATCTACACCAGGTACTTTTTATTTAGTATTTTGTGTTTTCACACATCTGTTAGTTACTTGGATGTTTCAGCACTTGGAAATGATTTGTTTGCATGGGATGGCTTTATTTGATTTTCTTTATCAGTATTGAGGTCAGTTGGTCTCAGATTTATTAATTTGAAGAGTTATCATGGGTTTTTCTACTCACCCCTCAGTTGTTTTTCTGGAACGGGGTAATTATGAGTCATGGGCAAAGGGTATACTTACACATTGTAGGTGGCTTAATATTTTGCCTTATTTGTATGATCTCATACCTGCACCAGCAACTTCAGAGGGAAAAATAGCCTGGGATATCATTAGAAATCACATAGTAGGAGTTATTTTGTCTAGTGTTGATTCTGACACTGTGTGGGCTATATCGAGCATTTATTGTCCTCACTCACTTTGGACATGTCTTTGGGAGATCTATGGAGACATCAGTATTTCTCCATTCCCTGAGGATCCTGCTTCAGATTGTCTTGTACCCATTGGTTGGAGAGAGAACACACCCTTTGATCATGATACTTTAGAGGAGCTTCAGTATTTAGACAACCTTACATATTCTGATGAATCAAAGGATTGTCTCACAGTTCCTACTCTTCAGACTGAGATTATGCATGCATCAGCATCTCCTGTTGTTCCTAATCAGTTTGACATTTCCACATCTTTGGCTCCTATTGATTCAGTTAAGCAGGACATCATCCATCTTCCAGAGATAACACCATGGGATTCTTTTTTCATAGACATTTCATTCTTGTTTTTTGAGTCTCACATTGCAGATCTGGAGGATTATTTTGAGGATTTTCAGCTCCTCTTTGTTGACAGCCATATTCTAGCTGTTAGCCCACCATCATCTGTGCATTCAGAGGTTGCAGTTTTTAAGTCTTCCGTTCAGTTTGGATTTGACATCTTTTGTTTCAGTTCAGATAGAGAGATTCTTCAGCATCCTATCATGGCACACATCTTGAGACATCTTGGTCCTTGTCTTTTCACAAGGTTTCTTCGACATTGTCCTTTGGATCCGTTTCTTCCCAAGGGGAGGAATATTGTTTGCTGCTTTAGGATATCTTTCTGGATTCTACATCAGGCATCTACCATTGTGACAGGAGTTTCTTCATTGTGGGGGGGCCTTCTAGTCTCTTTCTTTTTCTCCTATGGAGACCATTGTACATGTACTTATATGATAGAATTTGTCTATGGGGGGTATCATGTTATCCACCTCCTATCTTTTTTTTCTTAGTGCATTGCATGCTTTCATCTCTTTTTGGAGTAGAGTTTTTCCCATGAGGTTTTCTCTATTTCTCCACTTTACAAAGATTTGGTTGTAATTGGGTACTTGATCAGGCCTAGTTGCCGAGACCCTCATTTTACTTTCTTGCATTGTAGTTACCTTTTCTTTCTTGCATATGTTTGTAGCTGCACTTTTGCTCATCTTAAGGGGGGGTGTTAGAGTAAAGGTTTTAATTTAATCATGTTGATTAAATTACCTTTATTCCTCTCTTAAGATTTCACTTTAGTTTGCATTTTGTGACATTTAATAATTATATTAATTATTAAATGTCTACCTATTAGGGTTTCTTTTAGGGTTGAACAATATCCTTTTATAAGGATTCATCATTGTAATTTATCTCTCTCTCGGATGAATACATTTTTCAGCTTTCAGAGCACCCTTGCTTGTTTGTCTCAATCTCTTCTTTCTATGACAGGTTATTTGCATGCAGGTGATCTTCGGGGTTTGTGAAGTTGGCTTTCTCAACTTCAATACTAACCACATCTAACATTTGGTGAACCCGACGTGAAGTAGAGAAATTTGTGTTCTTGTTTTTTTGTTGTTTTACAAATTACAGCCAAGAATGCATATGAAATCCTGTCATCTTCATTTGAGCAAAAAATAATGGATGCATCAAATATTTTTAAATGTTTTCTAGGTTTTGTAGGTCTCGTTTTCAGCTTTCCAGAACATTAAACAGTTTGAAATTTCATTAAGATTTGAAAAAGTTATGGCCATTTTACTGATTGCAGTTTTTTAAGATTTAGTTGTTAAAATCTAATTTTTTTTTTCTTTTTGTTTATAATACTTTTATTATGTAGGATTTTGCAAAACTTTTTTTGAGTTTTGAAGCTTTATGTCTTAGATTTCCATAGATATCTACAATTTAAAGTTTTGTTTAATTTTGAGAAAGTTATCACTTTTTTTTAGTTTGTTGTTTTCATTCAAGTTTCTTTTTGGTTTACTAATCTTTTGTTTGTAGCGTGTGGCTTTTGAATGGAGCTCCCAAAAAAAATTGCTTCTTTTGGAGCAACAAAAAAATTGAGCTCTTAGTTTTTAGTTTTCTTTGACTTATTTTTCTTAGTTTAGTTTAGTTTCTTCATTTTCTAGTTTAGTTATTTACTAACTTTTAGTTTAGTTTTTAATTTCTTGCTCTAACTTAATTTTTTGCAGTTTTCTCATTGGTCCAAGACACTTATAAAACTACTAATTTGTGGTTTTGCAGCTCCATTAGTCGAAGACTCATTTTTTACAATGTGTTTATGATTTCTAGTTTAGGAACACTTCTTTTGGTGCATTAAAATGAACATGTGTTTGATTTTGTCTGACTGTGCTTGAAGGTGATAGGTGATTATGCTCTCACCTTGTGAAAACTAGGTGATCAAAAAATCAGACCCACCTTATTTTTTGTCACCCTCATGACTTAATAATTGAAGTATCCTCTCCCTTTTCACTTTCAAGTGATCCTGGGTGTAAGAGAAGCGGTTATTATTTCTAGAAATGGGCCTGCCTTAAGGGAAAAAGTACTCACCTTAAGGGACGACTCAACTAGTAACAGGCTAAAGCCAAGCCACTTCCAACCGGGATATAAAATGGGTGCTTGAGGAAAGTTCAAGTACCACGAGTGCGGATGTGTCACATGAATAGAGTAGTACTCCCATAAACCCTATTGAGTGTAAACTCTTTAGGCTGGAGTGCCACCTAATTGGTGATTAATCTCTCGCCCCATGTGTGGCCACTCGAACGGATGCCCTAACTAAACACCTATTGTTTTAGAAGCCAACCATTTTCAGCCGTTGCTTGGTATAGTGTAGGGTACCGTATCATGCCCGAAGATACTCACTACTGAATCCCTTGAGTAGAGATAGTAGTTCTTGGGAAGTGATGACCCAAGAATTTGAAGTTGGTGTGCTCGAATGACATTAATGAGTCATGGAGGGGAGCCAATGGCACCAAAATTCTAAGCTATCCGCTCTCGAGAAGGAAAGGTGTTTAGCACCAATCTGGGGTATATCAGTGGGCTATATCAAGTATACAAACCCTTGGCCTATTAGGATTGTGCTTGTCTCATGAGCATTTGCATACACCAAAACATTGTGTTTGTCAAGTGTTTTCTGGATTTTCAAATAGTATTCACCACATTCACAAATCTGAACACAAATAATTGACTTGAAACAAACACCACACCAAGAAATTTGTAACATCCCAAACCTTGCAAACCTCAAAAGGTCCAATAACACAAACATCTCACATGAACCTATCACTTGGATTTCTTGGGGTCATCATCCTTCAGTTTTGATCTTTCAATCCTTGCATTCCACCTAGTCCTTGCATATTCATGGTCCTTACATATTCATATCCCTTTCATCCTAGTTCTTGCATGTTCCTAGTCTTGCATACATAGGTCACATTACATAGTCCTTGCATACATATATCATTCCACCTAGTTATTTCATGTTCAACCCCTTTTTGCATATCAAGACCATCTCACCTAACCTTTGCATGTTCTAAGAATTTATCCCTTTGCATATTCATCATCGATCAAATGAAACCTTTAGCTTGCACTTAGGCTACTCTTCCTAGGTCTTGAAATCAAACTATTGGCTATCTATCACCCACATCACTTGAGGTTCACCATCCTTGAGTTAGGGAAACATACCATTATCCTTGAGTAGGGAAATCCTTTTTGGATTCCATCATCTCCTATGTACCCTCTCTTGATCATTGGTCCTTGTGTATATCCATCATAGCACAAGTAAAGCCTTTACATCATGACCAACTTTGGACCTAGAGTTTCCTTTTAGCTTTTTCATTCTTAGCTTGTCATATCATACCATACCATTTTTCATATCCCATCCTAGAATCATATCATTTTCATTTGCATCCTAGTCTTAGGTCTCATACATTACCTTGGATTGAAAATCATAACAAATCACCTATGACCCCTAGAACAAGAGCAAAAATGTTTCAAGAAGAAGGGAACCCTTGGGGAAAATACTTTGATGGGGAAGATCACATTAGTGTTGCAACTAGTGAAACAAGTGAAAATGATAGTGAAGAAATAACACAATCCACCATAAATGAAGCTCTCAACGATAATAGATTCACTAAACTTCTTACAGAGGTAGTCAAACGTAACCCACAACAATACTTCAAGGCCCTTGTTGATGAAGGAATCAAAATGCCTCCTGATTTTGACATATCATTACTCACAATGAATGACCAGCCTAAATCTAGTGAATCTAAGAATCCCAAAACAAACAATGATGGTAGGATCAAAGATCATAGACCCTTTTATCTACAACCTAGTTATAAGTGATCTTTAAAGACATCAAAACTTGCACCTACAAATGATCCTATTTTGGATGAGCTTAGAACATTAAAACAAGAATTGGATACTCTCAAGAACAGTAAAACATCGACTCACAAGTTCTGCATTGAAGACATATGTCCTTATCCCTTCGATCCAAGCATATCAATGCCACCTTTTCCTAACCATTGGGACATACCGAAACTTGACAAATATAATGAAAAAGGAAATCCTAAGAACCATTTAAGACAATTTTGTTCCACTACCATGGAATTTGCAGTTGATGAAACATACCTTCTGAGATTATTTCCTCGCAGTCTCGTAAGAGAATCAATGGAATGGTTTTCACGATTAGCCCTGACCATCAAATCTTTTCAAGAATTGGCTAATAAATTTGTCTCCAATTATAGTTTCAATTGTGACCTTAAAGTGACCATGACAAATCTTTTCAACACCAAACAAAAACAAGGTGAATCTTTTGTGCCATTTTTACAAAGATGGAGACATTTAACGAAATGATTGCATTATTCCATTCCTGAACAAGAATTGGTTGACCTCTTTTGTCAAAATTTGAACAAAGAAATCAGAAGGGAACTTCGCCTCAAATGCTTGGATTCCTTTGATGAAGCCATAGAAATGGGATTTCGAATTGAACAAACCCTCATTGACGATGGAATTATTAAACTTAATAATGACAAAGATCAAAAATTGAATTCAAACAACAAGACTCCTTTTTGGGTTAAGAACAAGAATGTAGTCAATGACGGAGTTGTCGATGCAGAAACAACTAAAACATCATCCCCTATTTACAATCTCAAAGGTCTATCTTCAGATAAAGAAAAAGAAAAACAAAGAAGTTTCCCTAAACAAAATTTTACACCATTGGGACAATCACTTGAATCCACATTAAAAGAACTTCTTGAAATTAATATTATAACACTACCCGAAATAAAGGAATATAATCCACAAGTCAAACCCCCATGGTGGAATGAAGATCACTTTTGCGACTATCATAGACACAAAGGACATAAGACTAATAGTTGTAATAAACTTCGACATTTAATACAAGACCTTATTGATGATGGTAAGATATCAGTTGATGGACACACTCCTTCTAGTAAATCTGATCGTGAGGTGTTTAAAAACCCTCTCCCTAAGCATGACAAGGATAAAGGAAAGGCTCTTGAATCTGGTGATGGTGTAAACTATACTACTGTTAAGTATGACTATACCATACATAACATCAGCGAGGTCGATAATTATGTCAACACTTTCATCATAGAAGGAAAAGAACCTGATTGCAAGGTTACTACCCACAAAGGCATTGTTACCCTTAAAGGTCCTAATGCAAAACCTACTACACCCTCTTCGCAATACAACCTCATAGAGCACTTAGGAAAGACACCCGCACAAATTTCTATACTCGAGCTGCTACACCTATCTCTTGAGCATAAAGCTATCTTAGATAAAGAACTTGCTACTACTACAGTTCCTACAAACCTACATGTAGATCAATTCCAAGCTATGGTGGGACACATCACCTCTCCTGATACTCTCACTTTTACTGAAAATGATGATTCATCGCTTCGACAACCACATAACGTAGCTTTACACATTGATGTCCTCATCCATAATGTTAAGATCAAGCGAATTTTGATAGACAGAGCAGGCCTTAATATTTGTACTCAAGAATTGATCACAAAGTTAGGGTTCTCTAAAAATGCAGTTGATCCAAGTAAAAAGATTACCATAAAGGCATATGATGAAGAGGAATGCTCATCTAAAGGATCAATTACTCTACCAATTAGAATTGGCCCTATGGTAAAGGATGTGATTTGTCAAGTCCTTGATCTCCCACTAACCTATAATATCCTCCTTGGAAGACCCTAGATTCATGCAATGCAAGCAGAACCTTCTACATACCACCAGTGCATAAAATTCCCCCATAATGGTGTTGAAATCACAATACGAGGAGATCCAAACCCTTTCATGTATTTCCATAATCTAAGCCCTAAAACTAAAATCACAATCCCAAGCAATCGTTAAGCATTTCCTTCCCAAACATATGTTGATCCTGAGTCCTTAAGAGCATCTTCCTCAAAATCCAATGCAGTCGAGATCAAAATACAGGTAAAAGAACAAGGAGTGGGAGAATATACCTTGAATCATGCCCTTTGCATTGGAAAGCTACCTTTATCTCCCCAAATCTATGGAAAACCACAAATGACTAAGACCACATCAGATGCAAATACCACAGTGATTTGTAAATCAACTACTTTCAAAAAATGGGGAGCCCTTTTATAATGAAACAGAAGAAGTTGATCTCCTAAACTGGTTATACAAAGATGAAGATACAGAAAAAGAATGGACTGGAATAAAGATACCTATTGAACAATATGGTAAAG
Source organism: Sequoia sempervirens (assembly GCA_007258455.2). Classification (NCBI taxonomy): domain Eukaryota; kingdom Viridiplantae; phylum Streptophyta; class Pinopsida; order Cupressales; family Cupressaceae; genus Sequoia; species Sequoia sempervirens. Next base: position 320,272,178 of record VDFB02047230.1, on the reverse strand, counting down.
GATTTGATATTATGAAACAAATGGGATATGATGGTAAAAGTCCTCTCGACTTATAGAAATAGGGTATCTTGGAACCAATACAACCTACTCATACACAAAAAGTCCCTAGTTTAGGATATGATGCGTAGAAAGATAAGACCTTGAGTACCGCGTGTGCTTCAAGTAAGGAAGTAGAGTCCTCTAATGCTACAAAGACAAATGAGGAAAGTGCCATCAATGACTTCATTGACATTTATGATTATGATAGTGTCCCTACCCCAAAACCCGATCATGATATTTGTACCCTTGAATCCATTCAAAATCTTAACTCGAATCATGACTCTTTACCCTTGGTTCACCCTGAACTCATTGATTTCGATCAGAAGGGACCACCACAACTGGATGTATTTGAAAATGATGAGGCAATCATAAACTTTCTAGGAGCACGAGAAGACACACCACTTGAGGATCATAAAGCAGGATTCATCATAGAACTCAATAGTTCAGCTTATTTTGGGGGGAGTGCCAAGCCTTTCAGTCGCAAAATTATAGAAAATATAAATAGGTCTTCTAGTGAAAACTGCTTTGCGGCACTATTAGACCCAAAAAAAGTAAAAATAAAGGACATGTCCAAGGGTGAAAACCTCTCTGAGGCACTTGAGGATGGAGGGCTTGACACACTTCCCTTAGCAGTATATCATGAAAAATCATCTATGTTGGTGGAGAAGATAGTACCAACCAATCTGGGCACAGAAGAAAAACCAAAGATAATTCATTTAGTAGAATCATTAACACCTGGAGAGAGAATAGAGCATATGTAGTTTTACAAGGAAATACAAGTTAACTTTGCATGGTCCTATGCAGATATGCTAGGACTTGATCCAGATCTAGTAATGCATCACTTGTCTTTACCACCGGGGGAAAAACCTATTAAACAAAAGTTGAGAAAAATGCACCCACACATTGCTCTATTGGTAAAAGTTGAATTACAAAAGTTGCTAGATGTGGGATTTATCAGACCTGTTGACTATGCTGATTGGATTTCAAATTTAGTACCAGTTTCAAAGCTTGATGGAGGCATTCGAGTTTGCACAGATTTTAGAGATTTAAACAAAGCTTTTCCTAAGGATGACTTCCCACTTCCAAACATTGACATGATAGTGGATTTGATAGTAGGGCACGAAATGTTATCCCTCATGGACAGTTTCTCAGGCTACAATTAGATTAAAATTGCTCCTGAAGATCAAATTAAGACAGCATTCACTTGTTCTTGGGGAACCTTCTATTGGAATGTCATGCCCTTTGGGTTGAAGAACACGAGCTACCTACCAATGTGCAATGACCACTATCTTCCATGACATGATGCATAACTATTGGAAGACTATGTAGATGATTTGTTGGGAAAATCCTACACCAGAGTAGGACATCTAGAGATCATGGATAAAATTTTCACAAGATTAGAACAATACAAGGTCCGATTGAATCCAAAGAAATGTGCATTTGGGGTAACCTCTAGAAAACTCCTTGGATACATTGTCTCATCTAAAGGAATTGAAGCTGATCCTACAAAAATAAAGGCTATACTTGAAATGCCTCTGCCTAAGAATATCAGATAGTTGAGATCATTACAAGGAAAAATTTAGTCTATCCGCCATTTTATAGCACAACTTGCAGATAAATGTCAACCCTTCTAGCATCTGTTACACAAGAATGTTTCATTTAGATGAGACAACAAGTGTGAACAAGCTTTTCAGAAAATGAAAGAATATCTTATGACACCACCAGTATTAGTACCTCCTACAGATGACAAACCTTTACTTCTATATATATCCACAACCACCACGGCACTGGGGGCACTTTTGGCACAACATGACTCTGAAGGAAAGGAATGTGCAATCTATTACATCAGTCGTACTCTAGTGGGATATGAGCTCAATTATAACCCTATTGAAAGAGCATGCCTTGCTATAGTTTTTGCATCACAGAAGCCGAGACATTACATGCTTACACACCGGACAAAGCTCATTGCAAAAATTGATCCTCTTAAGTACCTCTTGAACAAAGCAACACTCATAAGACGATTAGCTAAATGGGTGATGATTCTTAGCGATTTTGATATTGAGTATATAGAAAGAAAAGCAATCAAAGGACAAGCTATCGTAGATCAACTCACCGATGCTCCAATCATAGATGATCATCCTCTTATTACAGAGTTTCCTGATGAATCAATCTTCAACATGGAATCTACACATCTATGGACTTTATATTTTGATGGCTCCTTCACACAAGGTGGTTCTGGTGCTGGAATTCTCTTTGTCACTCCACAAGGGGATTGTATACCTAAAGCTTATAAAATACAGTTTCCATGTACCAACAATATTGCAAAATATGAGGCATTACTTTTAGGGCTTCGTATAGCTGTGCAATGGAAGATCCTTGAGTTGCGTGTTCTTGGTGACTCTCAGCTAGTGATTAGACAAGTTAATGATGACTATAAAACAAAAGATGAAAAATTGATGCCTTACAAAAGAATGGTGGATGATTTCAAGGCCTATTTCACATTAATCTCTTTTGAGCAGATTCCTCGAGATAACAACATAGCTACTGATGCAATGGAAACAATTGGTTCACTTGTAGAAATTCCAAGTAATGCCACTTACTGTGAGTTCCTGGTAGAACCTCTTTTGGAACCTGCTTACAATATACCACAATCTAAAATGATTTGTCTCATTGTTGGTCCTAATTCCCAATGGTATGGGGATATTTATACCTATCTTTGAGATAACACCTTGCCATCAAACCTATCCAATAAATCTCGTAAAACCTTTATCCATCAAGCTTCCGGCTATGTGATCTTAGCTGATACCCTTTACTGTCGAGGTCTCGATGGTACTTTACTTAGATGTCTTGAGCACGATGAGGTCAAAACTACTTTACAAGAAGTACATGAAGGTATATGTGGGGCACATTCTAGCGGTCCTACCTTAGCCAAGAAACTCTTGCGTATGGGTTATTATTGGCCTACAATGGAAAATGATGCTTATCAGTTTGTTAAAAAATGCAAGCAGTGTTAAAAACATGCAGACTTGATACATGCTCCTGCACAAGAATTGCAGTCTCTTGCTACACCATGTCCCTTTTATCAGTGGGGACTTGATCTCGTGGGAAAGATCCATCCACCTTCATCCAATGGTCATAAGTTCATTCTTGTTGCCACTGACTATTTCATGAAATGGATTGAAGTTGTTCCTCTCACTCATATCACTGGAAAACAAATAGCCACCTTCATACTAAACTACATCATTTGTCATTATGGCGTTCCTCTATCCATCATCACAGATAATGGTCATCCATTCAAAAATTAGGATGTTCGCGAACTTTGTGAAAAATTCCATATACAACATCATTTTTCCATGCCTTACTATCCTCAAGGTAATGGCTAGGCTGAGGCTTCTAACAAAACCATTCTCAAAATTCTTAAAAAGACGGTCAATGAAGTTGGTCGAGATTGGCATATTCAACTAAATCCTGCACTGTGGCCTTATCGCACAAGTGTTCGCACTCCCACAGGTGCTACCCCATATGCCCTTGTATATGGATCTGAAGCCATCTTTCCCATTAAGGTCGAGTTTCCCTCTTTGCGCGTTTCTTTGCGCAATCAAATCAATGATGAATATCGAGTTTCTCGTTTGCAGGAGTTGGAATTGTTGGATGAACGAAGACAAACTGCTTTCAATCATCTTAGAGCATACCAACAACAAATGTGTCGAAGTTATAATCAGAAAGTGGAACCGCGTACATTTGAGGTTGGGGATCTTGTTCTTCGTGAAAATCCTCGCACTCAACAAGATAGAGAAAAGAAGGGTAAATTTGAGCCTAATTGGTTGAGTCCATACGTTATCACTGATGTGTATGGATCTAGGGCATACCAGTTATCTACTCTGGAAGGTGAATTGCCTAGTGATCCCATCAACAGTATGCACATTCGCAAGTTTTATACCTAAATGCTTCAGAGGGTACAATCTTTTCAAAATTCTTGAAAAAAATACAAAAAAAAAAAGGGAAAAAG
>VDFB02047230.1:320151831-320268030 GCA_007258455.2 Sequoia sempervirens | reverse complement strand
TGAGGACCTTATCATTGAAACAAAAAAAATAGTTAGTTTATAACTGCACACTCAATAAAATCAAATAAGGACAATCATATATGTTATTCATGACAACATTTTGATTTAATGACAAGGTTATCTTAGCGATATTAGATGTATTCTGGGATTATATCCTCTATATGCGTGGTATGGAATTTTTAAGTGATGTTGAATTATCATGAAAAGCCTCTTAGGTGATATGGGACTAGCCAATTGGTGATTACTATCCTATAAGAGAACAATGGTAGAGTTTTACATGAAATGATCTTAATCTTGATAATAGCATTTATGACACTCCTACCCTTGATGAGATAGTCCTCTTAGTTTTTGTGCTTGACTTTAATTGATGTCTAACAACAAGTTGGAAACCTTCATAATTTAGTACCTAAAGAAATAAAGTATGCATCTACAACCTATTGGAAACCGTTGTAAATCTATCTCCATACATAGTTGAAGAGGTATGCATCTACAAACTATTTTATCTTAATTTCCTAAAATGTTAGGACACATTTACCAAGATTTTCATGTAGAAATAAAGGGTTTTCACAAGTATGATGTTTCCTTAACATTGAGATTCAAGATTAGGTTGTAAATCATTACAAATAGGTAACCCTAAGGTTTAAATCTAACATTGAAAGAAGATGCACCAAAAATATTTCCATATTCCAACACCAATTACATAGTAAAAATCTAGTTTTCTCTTTGTAACAATAATAGGTGGACTTTTCTATCATATATGACATGTGTCAAACCTTGTAATAGGTGTTAGACACCAAAAAAAAATCTCATATATCTTTAATAAGGGTAATGGATCCTACTTGACATCTATAACTCTATCATGATAGCTAGGTGAGGGTTTTCAGCAAATACCAAACTATCAATTTTAGCCCTGAAAGTGTTGAGAAAATATAAGGTGATTAATGACCTACTAAAGGGAATTTAATGATGCATTCAAGTTATGCCATATATCCAATGATCCTTGTTCAAACCTTCATTCTAAACTACCTTCTTTCCATCCATTAAATTTAAATTCTTGACACTAGATGTTATTTTGAGATATAATAAAGGGTTTCAATACTTCAAGGAGGATTTGTAAAGGTTGTAGATACTCCAAAATAGCTTCCAAGCTATTACCAAGACTATTTAATGGTTTCATGAGAGTTTTAAGGGGTTGATTTCATGGTGAACATTTAAAGAATTTTCTAATGTATGAATGATAGCAAGATAACATGAAATTGCCATGATTATATTCTCGACACTCAAATTCTATAATTTCAATAATCTTTGCCATGTTTTGTAAGATCAAGTAGCATATTACATTTCTATGGAAATTTACTCATATATATATATATAATTTGTTATTGATCATAAAAGCTTAACTTGACTAATTTTAGAAGTATCCTCAAATTGAGGATGAAGAGCTTGTACACACTATAAATTTTATCTTTTTTAAAATTAGTAAAGAGATTGATAGTGTTATACAAGTTACTTTAAATTTGAACAATTGGAGAATTCAACTTGAGGATTTCAAATTAAACATACAATTGCAGACAACTAAATATGAAGAAACTCAAACCCATTCCTGGGAACTTTCCTTGAAAAATTCAAACCCATTGATACATTATAAAACTTTCTTTCCAAGCATAAAGAAAGGAAACTATTTAAGAATTTTTTCAACACACTCACAAAAATATTCATGGAAAGAATCATTTCATATCTCTAACCCACAACAATGAAATGCAAATTCAAGTGGTGGAGACAAACTTTGACAACACATTGAAGGCTCTTACAAAATCTATACGTGTGCCATGTGAAGAGCACATGGTCTTCAAAGACGTTCCAAAATCATAAATACACCTTTAACAAATACATGAAAATATCTAATATGAATGGCCAACTAGGGCTTTCTAGAAGCCTTTAGATTATTTTGAACATATCTACTATTATCGATGAGCCAAAATTTATATTCACAAGAAAGAAAAGTAATTTATGATATTACACTAGTTTAATATTCATACAAATCCAATTGTGCATTTCTTAAATTGAAATTAACCACTTATCCTTATCACATTAAAATCTATTATTCATTGTCGATTTCACTTTTATAATCATTTCCACATTGACATTTGATATCCTTGGGATCTTTATCTCTAATTTTGATGATGGGTATAATTGCAATAATTAAACTAGCATGTTTTGAATAGTTATCAAACATGTCTATAATTTAGACTACCAAATGTTCTATGTTGTGTGGAGATTTTATAATCAAATTCTGACATTTTTTTGTTTATTAGATGGATGTGAATTGGTCTCGCATCATGGATGAAGTTGTTCAACACCCCCCTAATGGAAAGTCCTACAAACACCTTTCATGGGAGACATATGTCCTTAAAGGCTCACAATTATTTTCAGCTTGGATTGAAATTGATAGATTGAATGACTTTATTGAGGGAGAAAGCTCAAGGGACTCCTACCCAACCTTTTTCAACAAGAGTCATATAAAGAAACGCTCTCCTAATTCTAATAGAAAAACTAGGATTAATAGTTTTTTGGAATACAACATGTAAGAATAATATGTTAACTGCATATGTTCATCCTCACAATTGTGAAGTGCAAGAGTTTCTATATTCATGGTTAAACACATTTATTAATAGTTTGAAGATTCTTTATGATTTTCATAGGTATTGGTGTGTGTATGGACCAAATGACTTCAGGGAAAAAGATGCAACACCTTTCGATCCTTCTTCAGTGCCTAAATTAGGGAAGGGTAGTAGACCTGGTCGTAAACATACACAATGTGGTTGCACTTGTCATTTTAGCACACGGGTCATGGTTCGTAAGCCAAACCATATGTTGATATGGTACCACCAAGTTCAACATGTGGACAAGGAAGAAATACCTTGTCATGGTCAAATGAATAATGAGTTTTTGGGAACAAGGTCCTTCTTTGTACCATATATTATTAAACAATTGCATCAGTGGGTGGAGTCATTGTTATTGCTTGGCATGCCTGCAGATGCAATCCATAGAAAACATAAACAAATGGTGCATGAGAAGATGACCATGTTTGAGGGTCAATATTCTAGGGATTTGACAATGGATGATATTGTGAATAGTGATTGTAAAATTAAGACACCAAGCTACATGTTTGATAATAATGATGCTCTTTCAGTACAACAATGGGTTTTGGCAAACCCTGACAAGTGGTTTGCATATCAAGAGTATAACACCATTGTTGTTGATGGAGATGGTAAAATCCCATTTGTTTTGGGAATTCAATTGCTAGAGCAACTTGATTGGATGCTTCAACATGGCCACAACAACATATCGGCTACGGATTCTACATTTGGTACATTGATGATCTCGATAGGGAAAATGAATGAGACAAGGATCATACTCAATATAATGAACACAATTTTGACATGGTTGTTGACACAGAGCTTGGAAGCATGCAAGATACTATTGCAAGCACACATGGTTTTATTGAAAACACATAATATAGTGTCATTGCACTTGTTTAATTGTGCATTAGAAGCATTTTTAGTACTTTGGAATACCATAATGTTATTTTGAATGTCACAAATATAATTGGAATGTCGGTTAATATCCAATTAATAGAATTGGAGGATATGAAAAACTATTATGGTGAATTGGGACCTATCTATTAAACTATTTTCTTTTTGGTGTATTAGAGTTAAATTATATCAAATGCATAAAACAAGCAACTATGTATCAATTTATGAAATATTTTAATGTGTATCAATTTTATGTCTTTCGATATGCTTGGGATCTTTACCTCTAATTTCTTAGTTGTTCTTCTTTATGTCTAATCTCCTTTCATTATTTCCAGAAAGCTACAATATTGTGTTCTCTATAATGCAAATTCTTAAATTTTCCTTCCTCTCCATTTCTTTAATCTAGTTAGTAGCTAGTGAGTTAATTATTAAATGTTCCATATGGTTGAAGCACAAGAGTTAGTGGTCTTATGACCAACTACATGTCCATATTATCTGATGATTTTGTCTTTATTGGGGATCCTTTTGTTTTCCATCTATAGATGAAGCTAATGGAAAAATTTCTTGGAGTTTTTGCAATTTATTTTTGTCATCCAACTAAAGAAAATAATATCTAGGTCATAGTTTCATGCCATTATTAATATATGGGAGTTTATGAAAGGGTGTCTTTCCCTTTCTTTTGCTAAATTGTGTACATATAATATTTGGTATAATATATGTAATTTTCTAAAATGTGTGACAATATATATATTTTGGTATAATAAAAATGTGAAAGCTAATAATTATTTTGATGCAGGTGAGCAAGATGTCACACAATGTGCATACATGGGTGTCTAGTTGGCTATCCAACTACACTAACATCTTCCATGGAATGTTCTCCTTCGTATAGAGGAGTTGAGTGTCCCCTATTGGTTGAGGGACAAGATGGAATGTTATTAAACAATGTTAAACATATATGTTTAATCTTACAAGATAAATGGTTCACTATATGAAGCCCCTTGTTATGTATGAGTGAGCATAGATGATTTCAAAAATAAGGGTGTTGAATGTAAAGTTGGTTGCATGTGTATATACATGTTTTGAAAGTATATATGGAAATCTAATTCTAATATTTGAATATTTAATGTGAAAAATAGAAAATGATGATTAGAATTTACATTGCAATTTCTTTGTGAAATTTCATTTTAATAGCATTTTTCTATGTTTCACAATAACCTAAGTACTAGGTTAAAAAAATGTATATGTATATTTCCTATTACTACATTTAAAAAAGTTTTTTATCTGTCATCTTCTAATGGATGTCCATACCCCATTTTCATTTTGTCACAAGAAAGGAGGATGTTTATCTAAGTATTTACAACCACAACAATAAACAAAACTCTTCTATATTTATCTATAATATACAATAAAAATCCCTCTTCCACTATGTTTTGATTGATCTCCATGGCTTATTCCAAAGCTCCCATTTTGACACATGTAGGAAAAATACTTGCAAAGTTTGTAAAATGTTACTTTATAGCTGTCAATTGCATTTTTATCTACCATAGCATTTCCAACTATACTATCTGACATAAATCCTCTTTCCATTATGCTTAGATGGATGTTCATGATCTGTTCTAAAGCTCCCATTTTGGTATAGGTAGGGAGGATGCTGGAAAAGGTTGTGGAATTTGGCTTTACACCTGCCAATTACATTTGTCATAATGGTATTCCATGAGATGACATCTCTGAAGCATTTTTTCAAACAGTTCATGTGCCTTGTCTATGCTTCCATGTCTACCTGGGTAGTTACACTTGCCTTGTCTATGCTTTCACATTTTCCATGCATGGACAGTTACACATGCCTTGTTTATGTTTCCACATTTTGCATACATGTTTACCTGGGCAATTACAGCCACAACATTCGATAGATTTTTCTATCCTTTATCTATAATATATGACAAAATCCCCTTTCCACCATGCTTTGATCAAAGCCCTGTTCCAAAGCTCCCATTTTGGCACAGGTAAGGAGGATACTAGCAAAGGCTGTGAAATGTGGCTTTACATCTACGAATTGCATTTGCTTGAATGTTTCAATAGCCTTTTTAATAAATCCATGTTATGCATATCCTGCAATCATGGAGTTCTATAAGATGATTTCCTTTTGAGGTATTATGTCAAGACTCAAAACAGTTCATGTGTATTGTCTATTCTTCAACATTTTAGATACATGTCTATCTGACAAAAATCCTCTTTCCATTATGCTTTGATGGATGTCCATGTCCTGTTCCAAAGCTCCCATTTTGGCACAGGCAGGGAGGTTGTGGAATTTGGCTTTACATTAGGAATTGCATTTGCTTGAAAGTTTCTGAAGCCTTTTAAGCAAATCCATCTTGTGCATATTCTGCAACCATTGCAGTCCATGTTAGCACATTTCTTAGAGGCATGTTGTCTAACATTCCAAGTGCCTTTCTATTTTTCCTCATTTTGCATACATGTCTTCCAAGGTAGTTGCAACTACAACATCTAACCAAATCTTTTTATGGGTTTCCCTATAGAGCAAAAATGTAACTGAATAAAATCTATAAATTTACTTGAAAACTTTGAAAGGGATGCAATGTCATATATTACAAATAAATATAAATGAGCCGCACAGATGAGTTGCTCTTCCTTAGAATGATTATCAAAAAGTTGCAGAAATTTCTTGACACAGATAACAGACAAACCCTCTTGGTAACACTGCAAGTAATGAACAGGAGGAAGAGTTGGTGAGTAGGACAATTAAATGGAATGGCTGCAAAATAAATTTTAAAATTCTATTAATATTATTACAATTTATGTTGATTGCTCATTTAAGTGGTTAAGTGCAATTTCTTGTTTGTTTTTCCTCACAACGGCTCATGTTTCTGGCTTCAACGCGCAGCAACACTGTTCAAATTCCACACGCAGGTCACATAGCAGTCACATGTCTACCATGGCAGTTGCAACTACAATATCTAATAAAAATTATTTATCCTTTATGCTTTAATCGATGTCCATACCCTGTTCGAAAGCTCCCATTTTGACAGAGGCAAGGGGGATGCTGTCACAGGTTGTGGAATTTGGTTTTACACCCGCCAATTGCATTTGCTTGAAAGTTTCTAAAGCCATTTAAACAAATCCATTTTCTGTGTATCCTGCAATCAGGGCATTCTTCAGACAGTTTATTTGCCTTTGTGTATTCCTGTTCGAACACACAGCATCCGCTCAACAAGAATCCGTTTCGTCGCTTTATACATGGTGTCCATGTTATAATTGCGCGTGGGGATATTGAGGAGCTTCTCCATTTCGTAGGGATGACCAGAAGCTGATCAAACAATGCTCAAAAGGGGATCCATCTCTTCTCCAACTCTGCACTCCTTCGAAACGGTGTAAACAAGAACGGTAACGGGAATTGCATATTCGAGAACGGAATCCCTAAACGGTGGAAACGATAACGGTAATGGGGACGGCAACAGGGACGGCATACGCGAAAACAGAAAATGCAACGATACGGGAAAGGTCGAGTTAAGAGGGAAGGGTGCGGTTAAGAGTGGGCCCGGCCACCTAAGCAAGTCAATGCTTAGAGTGTGCCGGTTAAGCCCGGCCGTCTACCATTACAGAATTCATCAGAGGCTCTATTTTAGCCGATAGGCTATATTATGTGGGAGCTTTCAGCCGGGAAGTTGTCTCACGCCCGGAAAAATGGCCAGAAAACAAGGACGGACGACGGGTGAAAGCAATGGTTTCTAACCCTAATTTTTATCCCTGCTGGCAGTTATCTGTAAGCCCACCTCATTGTTGCTAAACCTGCTACGGAGCTGTTTGATCACCGCCAAGATTTGTTGTGCAGCTGCTACGGACCTGCTTCATCAAAGGTCGATATTTGTTATAAATATGCTTCAGACGGGTAGGGTTTCGTAATAGTTTTCTGCAAACTCTGCCCGTTTTGGCTCATCGCCATCGTTGACAGTAAGGTTTTGGGAATCTGTTGCATTTGGGTGCATCGAGATGTTCTTTCTTAGAGTAACATTTAAGCATTTAGACTGCAAACCTGGACTCGTATATGAGCATAGATGGCACTCGTATATGTTCTTTTCATTCAAGATCTCTTTGCAAAGCTTCAACAGTCAAGCCTGAATGGTGAACGTGTCATTTCAACCTGTTATCTGGAGGTTTAAAACAATGTGGTGAAGGATCCCCTGTCACCTGGCAAGCTCTTGTTCTCATAGTACTTTGTAAGCCTTCCCCAACATCTCTGTTTGAGCTAAGCATTATTCTCATATACTTTTGATTAACTTTGGTAACTGATCTCCATTTCAAGGATCATGAAGCGCCATACTCGTATATCTAAAGTTATATTTAGAAATCTCTTCGTAATCTGAGCCACACTCTTAAATAGTTAGCGCCACACTTTCTTTTTATTCCTCTATCAGATACCAAAATACCCGTACTCCCATCCCAAAAAAATTGCAGCAGAGCAGAGGGCCTCAACGATTTTTGTGAATAAAATACATTCCTAAGGATATAAAATACTGGCTAGCAATATATATGGGAAACAAAAATACTGGCTAGCAATATTTTTGTGGTTTAACATTTGGGTCCTGGTGACCAGTGGTTTAACATTTGAGTCCTGGTGACCAGCTTTTAAAAATAAAAGACAAAAAATCTCACTTGGTAAAAGAGGCTTTAAAAATAACAAAAATTCAGCAGATTTATAAAAGATGAAAAAGAACAACAAAACAAACTATTTATGGTGAATTACTGTAAAAGTCATGAAGGTTTTCAATAAACTTTTTTTATGGGAAACTGTTCAAACTACAATTTTTCAGAAAGAACCTGATTAATCAGGGATTTGAGTAAACATAAACCACATCCCATGTTCATCCACAACTGGAGATTTGATGGTATGTGTTCTGATTTTGCAAAGCAGGCAATGCAATTGAGATACTTTACCATTCATGTCTTGTACCACCAGAAGCTAAACATATTTCCGTCTCACACATGAAGAACTTCATTTCCTACTGGCATAGAGGAAGAAAGACACACATTGATCTTAACCACCATTTTGTATCCTCCTCCTTTTTGGCTTTTCTTAAAAAGTAGCTCCTGTATCCTATGAGGTAAATGGTTGAATAGCCTCATTTCATGGAATTTCAAAGGCTCTTTAGAAGAACTTTTGTATACTAGGCTTCTGTGGAACTTCCCATGTATTTACCCTGCATTAGTCTTAATTAATTGAACCCTGTTCAAGCCATGACATGTGAAAAATTATATTAAATCAGGACGTAAAGCGACATAAAATAGAAGGTCTGAGGTCAATCTCAACAACATTGAACTACAAAATAAAATTACGCACAAGATTGATCTTGGGCCTTGACCCCTGAAGGTTTTAGAAGATGAAATCATATATATAGAGTATAGCTAACTAGCATCTTATACATGCATGCCATCACCCTTCTAGATATGTGAACAAATTTGAAATATAATCGTAGCAGAATTTTGAAGTTTTACATACAAATTGCAGGACTTGGGCATGGAAATACAAGAAAGCTTTAATGGCAAAAATATACACACTCAGCAAAACTGCAGATTTTCTTTTCTCCAGCCAAATGCTCTCCTTCGAGGTGAAATGGATTATGGGTGAGGAAATTGATTATATCAAAGTCCACTCCAAGACCAGTGAATAGCTTATCCTTTGTAAAACAATATTACTAAGTGTTGTGACCTTTTCACACATTGCCCCATTGCAAATGGGGACTCTCTTGTTTTTTGCTTTTTGGGTTTTGCCTTGGCGTCGCAACTGCTTATCACCAGTCTTTTTGCAATGAGGAGTTTCAATTTCTAAGAGTCATCTGAGCCAAATTGAGATTTTAAGCTCGAATCAATGTCTAGACACCACAGACGGACTTAGAAGGTCCGAAGGACGAGGATCGCCTGTGCTTTCATCCAATTCTAACACTTCCTACTTTTTAGGGTTTTCACTCTAGCCCCCTATTTTTTAGGGACTTTATTTTTGGCACTTTTGGACTATTCTGGGTTCCCTATTTTTTAGGGGAAATTTTTTCTATTTTTAGAAAGTTTCTATTTTTGGAAGTGTTTGAAACCCACCAACCAAGAAAACTGTGTTCTAATCCTCAATTTGAATTTTTTTGAAAAATATTGAAAGATCTTCAAAAATCAGACTTTCAGATGAAAAATCATGCAAAATCATCAAAAATTAGTCAAAAATCACATAAAATCATTGAAAATCTAGAAAAATCCATGAAAAGGTCTGAAAAATCATTAAATCCATGGTGGAAATTGCCTAAGTATGGAGGGATGAGATCATGAGGACATGGCAAGAAGGCTGGAAAGTCCGCCAGCATGAAGAATGGAGTGGAAATCCATCTAGAAAGTCTGCCCAGCTTGGAAAGCTAAGTGAAAAGTCTTCTTGGAAGTCCGCCAACCAATGACACTTGGAAAACTTCTTACAAAGTCCACCCAGCTTTGAGATGGGAAATGGAAAACCTGATGGAAAGTCTGCCATAGGGAGGAAAATGGAGTGGAAAGAGCTTGAGAAGTCTGCTACCCTTGGAGATTGGTTAGGGAAAAGTCTCTTGGAAGTCCGACTCAGTAATGTAGAAACCTTTATGAAGTCCGCCATAATGAAAAGCAATTGGAAAACTCCCTTGAAAGTCTTCCCAGCTCTAGATGATCATTTGGAAATTCTTCATGAAGTCCGTCTTGCTTTGGAAAGCTAAGTGGGAAGTCCTCTAGCAAGTCTGCCCACCTTAAGAGCTTGGCAAAAGGTTTAGAAAGTTCACCAAGCCTTGGAGATAGGTAAATGAAAAGAAGGGATAAAGTCCACCTAGAGTAAGTGGAAAATCATCTTGAAAGTCCACCACAAGGAGATTGGAAATGACAAAAACATTGGGAAGTCCGCTCAGCCATCTTGCAAGGTTGAGATAAAGTATGCCCAAGCCAAGGCCAAGAGGAAAAAGAGAAGATTCTAAAAAAATAACTAAGTATAAGTGCCTTGGGAGGAAATTCCATGAAATTTGACAAAATTTGGTAGAGTGTTGAAGGTAAAGAAAAATAGCAAGGAGGCTCGAAAGTCCGACCAGCATGAAGAAAGATGGGAAAGTCCCCTTGAAAATCTAACCTCTTGGTGAAAGGTAAATGGAAAAAGCTTGAGAGAGTCTACCCTCCTCATGGAAAACTCTCTCCAAAGTCCACCATCAAGCATGTGGAAAAGAATTATCCAAGTCTAACTTGGAAAATAATGCCTCAAGTCCGCCCAAGAAGACAATGAAAGGAATTTTTTTTATGAAGTCTGCTTGGACTAGAAAAAAAGTTGGCAAAGACAACATGAAGTCCGCCTTGGACTGGGAAGAGAATGATAAATGGAAAGCCAAGTGGGAAGTTCACACTAAATTCCACCCTTGCACATGGCAAGACCAACAGGAGGTCCGCCAAGATTTTGGCATCATGAAGACAACATTAGGCACATCATCAAATCTGCCCAACTTATACAAGCCAAATTCAGAATTGAAGGAAAATCCACAGGAAAAGTTCATTTGAGCATAGAAATGGCCAAAATCTTGAAGGTGTTACAAAATAGCCAAAATTTAGCTAAGTGTGGGAAATTCTTCATAGGGAAGGTTCCAATTTCCTCCATTATTCAAGGCACTTGAAGGAATTCCAGAGCAATCCGGGAAGGAAATAACTTCAAGTATAAATGTGTGTTCCAAGTTGAGACTTCCAATACAGGTGAGAAGAAATCAAAATCTCAAAGGAATCCAAGATCAAAGCTAGGAAGAAACACGCACAAAGGACAAAGTCATCGGCAAGGAAAATATTCTAAGGAACAAGACCAAAGTGACCAAGGAAGACATCCAGCACGCTGAGGTGGCACCTCGTCATCTTCCAACCAATCAAATTATTCCAAATCAACATGCAACAACTTTCTATTACACTATTGGTTCATATTTAGCAAAAAGGACAAGTGTCCTCGAATATAATTTTCTCATTGGTCGAGAAGTCTAGTTAGTTATGACAAACCCTAATTAGGGTTTTATTTTGTAATCTCGGTCGTTGATCCTAAATCAATCTTGGCCATTGAATTTTAATTGGGGAGCCTATAAATTGAGCTCACCCCTCATTTGTAAAGTATGGGAGCATGTTGCAAAACATGTTGAGATAAGTAATTGTTGTGTATGACTGCCAAAGTAATAAGTAATGCATGCATTGTTTTGATGGTGATTACTTCTCTTATTTTGGAGTTTGCATGGTTCTTATCCCTCATCATAGTTTAGATTTTATTTCATGTATGTTAGATGAATGCAAGATTTGCTAAGTGTTGATTATGGTGAAACTTTTCCTCATACTTTCTTTGAATGGATGATTTTCATTTAATGCGTAAAGTTAGCTACCTGAGTTTACTTTGTGGATGCTTAACTTCTATCTGGATAAATATTGTTTGATTTGATGGTAGTTATTCATGATGTGAAAATCATAAGCACACTCCCTCGAAGATTGCACCCACTTTGTGTAGTTGTCCTAAGCGTGGTGAAGCAAAGCGTGGTTAATTGGTTTCACAAAGTCAATACCGTCTCTTGAATTCTTAGGAAGTAGATTAGAACTTCTAAACCCTTATCTCCTTTTTTAGTTTGTTTGATCCAAGACCCAAACAATAGAGCTTCATTTCCTAAACCTTAATTGTGAATTGAACAAGCCTAGCATAAGTCCCTTTGTGTTACCAGCATATCACAACAACCATTGAGCTTATTCGCATGTCAAGACCTGACATGAGGAACCTTGGAATCACCATATGATCTTCTCACAATCTTAGCATACGCAGTGGTTTTTCAAGAGAGGATAGGGTGTCTTTGGGCATTTTATTCTGATGTTTGGTGTGTCACAAAATACGCATCAACACTAAGTAATATGATGAAGAAAGGCCAACTTCAGAGATAAAATTATATCCTTTGAAATTTGGTCAATGTAGTTATACAACCAAGAATTGATGTCATTTCTTATATTTTGTCATGAATTTTATTGTAGCTGTAAGCAGATTGTCTTTTGACCAGGATTCTCTAAAATTGAATTGAGTCACATAATTGTTCTGGAACATAATACAAAAATTGAATCTTATTGGATATAGGGCTTGTTAGTCATATTTGGTATTTTTTACATTGTTGGAGTGTATGTGCATCATAGCAAATATGAAATAAAAGAGGGGATGATCATTAAATATGTTAGTAAAGATCATGATTATAATTCTAACCATAGAGGTTGTAGTTAGATTGTGAAGTGGAAAATTATTAGTAGGGGTGTACTTAGCAAACAGTTGTGTTAGAGGACCATGTGAATTGTTCCTTAATTTGATCTAGATTGTGTGAGTTTAGATAAGGAAGGACCTTTTATGTTTGTTTTTTTTTTTTGGCCTCTTGGTTTTCTAATAGGAATTTAGATAGTAGGGTGGTTGCTTCCTAATTTGAATTGCATTATGTGAATTTAGTTAGGAGAGGTATCTTTCAAAATTATTTTGGTGTTTTTAATGAAGGTTTATGTATGCCCTGATAGTATTGGTGCCTATGTAGCAGATCACCAGAAGTGGGGCTGATTTTGAACTTGTATGGTTAAAGATAATAGAAAAACAGAGGACAGAGAAACAGAGGAGGTTTGGACTTTATGTTTGAAAAATAGAAAAATATGAAAAGGGATAGAATTTTGCTAGTTTATGGAAACATATGAATCAAAACAATGTTGATTAGTGGATGGTTTAACAAGAAGCCCCCAAAAATTTGAGAGCTTTTTTTGGTAATTTGAAACATTATGTAAGAAATTATTTAGGTCAAGCCTTATTTTCAATACTTTGTCTGAAATCTTGAAATTATTTAATACTTTCTTAAAACTGTACAAAAATGGGTTAGTTTTATAAAGATTTGGTGTTTCCTATTTGGTCGCATAATTATTCAATTTTATTATAAATTTTGTAAGCCAAATGGGGCCTGAGTTATAGCTTCTCATCCATGCTAATGAGGTTTTGGGTTTGAAAAATAGAAGAATGCAACAAGGGAAGAAGAACCAAATATCTCTTTAAATTCACTATCAAATATTACCTGCATATCAACTGTGTTGCTCCTTTGATAGTGGAAGAAATGAGATCCTTTCCTCCATTTTTTGCCATTGTCCCATTTGAAACATGTATTTGCACAACAAATATCTAACAACTTTGGAAAACAAAGAAATAATGCCCAAAATCAAACAACAAAAGATGCAATTGCATTCCATCAGATGACATTTTGTCAAATAGTCTCGTACCTTGTTTGTGCTTCCACATTTTTCATAAATGTGTACTACAACATTTCCAACTATAGTATCTAATAGAAATTCACCTCCATTATGCCTAAATGGATTTTTGTACTGTTGTGACCTTTTCACACATCACCCCATTGCAAATGGGGACCCTTTGTTTTTTCTTTTTGGTTTTTTTTGCCTTGGCGTCGCAACTGCTAATTACCATGTTTCTTTTACAATGAGGAGTTAAAGTTTTGAAGAGTCATCCAAGCCAAGTTGACAATCCAAGCCTAAAACATGGCCTAGACGTCATGGAGGTGCTTAGAAGGTTTGGAAGATGAGGATCGCTTGTGCTTTGAGTCAATTCTAACACTTCCTATTTTTTAGGGATTTTTATTTTTTTTCCTTTTTTTCATTTTTGGCATTTTTGGACCAATCCGAGACTCCTACTTTTTAGGGATTTTGCTTTTTCTATTTTAAGAAAGTCAACCTGGGTCTCACGGGTCATGGAGTCAACATTTCCATCTTTAGAATCAAAGTTTAGGCCTTTGCAATGAAAAATCAAGAAAATCAAGCAAAAAGAAAGTAAAAAGCAAGGAAAAAGCAATGAAAAATATGAAAACTCAAGTAAAAATTAATCAAAAAGCATGCAAAAATCAAATGAAAATCATGAGAAAGTTAAGAAAATCATCAAAAAGCAATGAAAAATCACAAAAAATCAAGTCATATGGCGAGGGTATGATGATCCAAAAGAAGGACAAAGAAAATGTCAGACACTTCAAGAGGTCCACTTGGAAGGTAGAATGGATATGGAAAGCTAGCTAAAAAGTCTGACATGCCTTGAGTAGCATGGAAAGACATTTATTAAGTCCACCAAGAAGTGGAAAAGGCTCTAGAAATTCTGCCTTGCATCATGGAAAGAAATTCATCCCTTGCATCATGGAAGCTTGGCAAAAAGACTAAGAAGTCTACCCTATCTTAGAATCAAAAATGGCAAGATAGCTACAAAGTTCAACCTAGGTGAAAGGAAAATGTCCAAAGCATGCCAAAGTTTGACTTGGGCTAGAAGAGAACGTCCAAGACTTGGGAAAGTCCACTCATGCACTTGTCAAGAAATTCGCCCAAGCTAGAAGGCACAATGGCAAGGAAGTCTTAAACTCTGACATGGCCTAAGGAGTAACATGTCCAAACATTAATGAAGTCTGACTTTGGCACAAGGAAGAGTAAAGTTCAACCTAAGCCTAGAGAAGAAAATGTCTAAGTGTTAGCAAAGTCTGACCTTGGCATGAAAGAAATAAATTCCAACCTTAAGAGACTTGTCAAAGGGACTTCAAAGTCCGCCATAGGGATGATAAGAAGATGACAAGGAAACTCCAAAGTCTGCCATAAGAATTTCAAGGAAGCCTCAAAGTCTAACATAGCTTGGAAAAGGAAATATCAAGCTAACTCCAAAGTTTGACCTAGGTGAAAGGAAAATGTCCAAGATGTTATGAAGTCCGACCTAGGTCGTGAAAGAAAAATTTCCTAGTGCTAGCCAAGTCCTCCATGCCAAAAGAGGATATGGAAAAGAAGCCAAGTCTGACCTTCCTCACAAAGCAACTTCTAGGATTCAAGAAAGTCTAACCTAGGTCAAGATAGAAGCAATGTCCAAGCTCAAGTGAAGTCCACCCAATGGGAAAAACTCAGAAAATTGACTAAGTGTTGGTACCTTGAGGAGGGAAATTCAGAAAATTGGCTAAGTGTTGGAAAGATAACAAGATGAATGAAGAGGAAAATAAAGAGGAAGTGAATAAAATCCTTGTCCAAGGATGGAATTTTTCCTACATAGCACAAGCCAAATTTAAAATTGAAGAAAAATCCATAGGAAAAGTTCATCTGAAACCTTGGCTAAATGTTGAATGGTCCACATGAAGGTAATACAAAATGAAATTAAGTAGCCAAATTTTGGATAAGTATGGGAAATTCTTGATAGAGAAAGTTCCAATTTCCTCCATTGTGGCAAAAGCATAGGGGAGTTTCTCTCCAAATCCAAGGCATTTGAACGAATTTCAAAGCAATCCAGAAAGAAAGACTTAATAACTTCAAGTCTAAACATGTGCTCCAAGGAGAGACTTCCAATACAGGTGAGAAGAAGAAAACAAAGTCTCAAAAGGAATCCAAGATCAAAGCGAGGAAGAAACAAACACAAAGGACAGAGTCATTGGCAGGGAAAATATTCTAAGGCAAGAACATGGAAGAACGAACAAAGTGACCAAGGAGGGCATCCATCCTGCTGAAGTGGTGCCTCGACCAATCAAATTGTTCCAAGTCAGCACGTCCAGATTCAATGAACCTAACACTCCACCATGGAAAAAATTTCTATTTTATTGTTGGTTCATATTTAGGGAAAGGACAAGTGTCCTTGAATGTAATTTTCTCATTGGTCGAGAAGTTAGTTATGACAAGCCCTAATTAGGGTTTTATTTCGTAATCTCAACCATTAATTTTAAGTCAATCTTGGTCATTGAATTGTAATTGGGGAGCCTATAAATTGAGCTCACCCCTCACTTGTAAGGCAGGGAAGCATGTTGCAAAACATGTTGAGATAAGTAAATTGTTGCATACGACTGCCAAAGTAATAAGTAATGCATTGTTCAAATTGATGGTGATTACTTCTCTTATTTTGAAGTTGGCATGGTTCTTATCCCTCATCATAGTTTAGATTTCATTTCATGTATGTTAGACGAATGCAAGATCTGATAAGTATTGATTTATGGTGAAACTTTTGCTCATACTTTCTTTGAATGAATGATTTTCATTCAATGCGTAAAGTTAGCTTGAGCTTACTTTGTGGATGCTTAACTTTTGTCTGGATAAATATTGCTTGATTTGATGGTAGTCATCCATGCCGTGAAAATAATAAGCACACTCCTTTGAAGATTGCACCCACTTTGTGTAGTTGTCCTAAGCACAACAAAACAAAGCATGGTTATTGGTTTCACTGAATCAATACCGTCTCTTGAATTCTTAGGAGTAGATTAGAACTTCTCAACCCTTATCTCCTTTTTTCAGTTTGTTTGATCCAGGACCCAAACAACAGAGCTTCATTACCTAAACCTTCATTTTGAATTAAACGAGTCTAGTGTAAGTCCCTTTGTGTATTACCCGCATATCACAACACCCATTGAGCTTATCCACACGTCAAGACTTGACAAAAGAAACCTTGGAATTGCCATATGATCTTCTCACAATCTTAGCGGTGGTTTTTCAAGAGAGGATAAAGAATCTTTGGACTCTTTATTCTGATGTTCGGTGTGTCACAAAACACGCATCAACATGAATTGGTGCAAGAAGGAGGTTCGGGCATTAGGTTGTTTATTTTCACTAGTGGAGAAATTTAGCTGGATGGAGCCAGTATGAAGTTTGAAATGCCTAATTAGAGATATATTAGATCTCTTTTATGTCAAAAAATCCAAAAAAAGTGAAAAGTTAAAAATTCCAATAAAAATTAGAGATTTCTCAATGGATGGGCATCCATTCCATATTTCTTGCTCTCAAGATAGTCTCATGGATATTGCTTAGATTCAAGAAAAATTGAATGCATGGTTGCACCCCAGGAATTTGTCTAAGTTTTCTTTTCTAGGAAGATGTCGAATTCATGAAACAACCAAACATGATGAAATGAATTTCTTGACATTCCTCTCAAGGATAGAGCTTGTTCTCCAAGGAAGTTTTTTCTTTTGGGATGTTCCCAAGCCAGGAGTGTTGGATGTAGAACCTAATGATTATAGCATTCTAGAAGTTATATATGAGGCCTTCACAAGGTTCATACTTAGAATCCAAAGTTAGATAAAACTAGGTAATGTTCGCTTGAAAGGTGTTTTTCTCCCTCGTTGGTGTCGGATCCACAACGAACCTCATCCAGAGTTCACTTGCACAACATGTGAAGAGGCTATCAACTATGCTAGATGTCACCTCAAATTACTAGAGTTACGATATGGATTCTTCAAGAACAAAGCATGGATTGAATATGTCAAACAAACATTTTTAGCATCAAATGATGAATACACCACAACGTCATCCAACAGCAGGGAGAATAAGTCACAATAGGATAATATGGTTGAGCTTAGGGATCAAGCCGATGAAGATTGTTCCTACATCATGCTAGAACAAGAGGCCATTGGAGTAAAGATCAAAGAAGCAATGGAATACATCCAAGCAAGAGGAACCACCCAAGGCAATTGTCAACATACGAAAGTGAATGAATATATAGAATTGCAAGTTATTGAAGATCATCAAGAACTAGAAATGGAGGACCTGGCTCAAAGTAGAGATAGTGTGATATATTTCCAATGTTCATTCATCCAAGGAGGAAAACATGAAGAGGGAAGCAATTCCAGTACACTTCAAGAAGGAATGGTCCTTGATGAAAAGGTTCAATCATGCCCGCTCAAGATGGAATAAATGATAAGCAGTTTGATGCAAGATGATATGTTTGACGATCAATGGGCTACCAAGAGGGAAGCAAAATATGAAATACATTTCGTATCGGTGCTTGATCCATTGTTTATAGTCATGGAGGAATTGCTTGATGAAATTGAAGAAAATGAAAGGCTACTTGATAGACAAGCAACTATGACAGATATAGAAAATGAAGAAAAATTCAAGTTGGGGATTGATCCATTATTGGAGATTCAGAAGAAGCCAGTGCATGAAATAAGTACTCCAAATTTCCAAATTCCCTTTTGAATCCAATTCCCACCACACTCCACCCAGCTTGGAATGTGATGTTGATCTCCATGTTTCAGATGGAAGTGGTATGGTTCACCATCAACTTTGACCTCCTGATGAAGCAATGGATGACAAGAAAGAATTCATGTCTGCGAATGAAGACCACCAGGTTGTATCTTTCCCTACTGTTGATTACAAGAAATATCATTTTGATTATGGAGATTTAGGAAAGATAACTTGTTTATGGTTCAATCATGGTCTAGATGAGTTGCCCCAATTACTAATCTTTCCTAAAGTTTTGCTTGAGTTTCAGATTTGTCCTTCAAAAGAATATTTTTCTAAGTTTAAAGATAAGTTTGCAAGACTTTGCAATGTGACCGCTGCTTTGTTGTTACTGCACATCATAAGGAATCATACTAGGAGTTGTATATACTTAGGTCTTTTGACTGTTGTTTGCTTAAATTTTTATTTATTTTTCGTTTAGAGTAGGTTTTTATTTCCGCTTTGTTTGCTTTAGATTAGTTGTTTTGCTTTCTTAGTTTAGTTTGCTTTCCTATTTTTTTTGCTTTCAATAAATGGGCTCCCATTTGTGAAGGGTGTTATATCTTAAGAGCTCTAGCATCTGTGCTAAATCATGTTTAGTCCATTTCTTGGATAAATATTTGTGGAAAATCTTTGAATCCTAGGTTAATTATTTCTAAAGTATCTTGAGGTTAAGGTCAATACTTGACTAGAAGGGGAATCATCTATTGTATCTTGACAGTGAGTCTTATAGTTATTGTATCTCTCACACTTAATAAATTATCTTCAAGTCATTATGGTTTCCTAGGCGAATTCATGGCTAAATAACAAAAAAAATCAAAAGTCTTACTTCAGTGCCACTATAATGCTCAAACCCATGTGAGCTTCATTGCTTACAAGCCAAAGTGTGGAAATATGTGAAAAGAAAAGAAAAAGAAAAAGAAAAAAATGAAAAATGAAAGATCATAACACTTGGCTTTGGATGTGTGGACATCTCTATAGGCGTACACTCAATAACAATGAAAATAAAAATAATAAATCATCGGAAGTAGAGCAATCTCTGTGAAATTATAGAAGATAACCTCGCTGGGGCTATGGAAACTCACTGGCAGTGAAGCTCTATCTAAGGATGCCTTTGGAGTTAAGAAAAAAAACACAAACAACCATGATGGAACCAAAGAGCCATATTGTTCTTACGAGATGGAAATCAACGCATTTTCACACACTCATAATTGGAGGATAAAGGGTCTTGATACAGTTTAGGATTCATCTTTCCTTTTGAGTACTCTTCTTAGCTAAAGGGTAAGTTAGCTAGAATTAATCTAAGATTCAGGGAACACCTTTGAAGTAGATTCTATCTTTGAAATGTTCAGGAACATTTATTCAAGTTGGCGCTAGATGTTGTGACCTTTTCACACATCGCCCCATTCCAAATGGGGACCCTTTGTTTTTGTTTTTTGGTTTTTTTTTTCCTTGGCATCACAACTGCTAATTACCATGTTTCTTTTATAATGAGGAGTTAAAGTTTTGAAGAGTCGTCCGAGCCAAGTTGAGATCCAAGCCCAAAACAGTGCCTAGACATCATGGAGGTGCTCAGAAGGTCTGGAAGATGAGGATCACCTATGCTTTGAGTCAATTCAGATGACACTTCCTATTTTTAGGGATTTTTTCTTTTTTCTTTTTTTTCATTTTTGGCATTTTTGGACCAATCTGGGACTCCTATTATTTAGGGATTTTTCTTTTTCTATTTTTAGAAATTTCTATTTTTAGAAAGTCAACCTGGGTCTCACGGGTCATGGAGTCAACATTTCCATCTTTAGAATCAAAATTCAAGCCTTTGGAATGAAAAATCAAGAAAATCAAGCAAAAAGCATGTAAACAGCAAGGAAAAGGCAATGAAAAATCTGAAAAATCAAATAAAAATCAAGTGAAAATCATGAGAAAATCAAGAAAATCATCTAAAAGCAATGAAAAATCATGAAAAATCAAGTCATATGGCGAGGGTTTGATGATCTAGAAGGACAAAGAAAATGTCAGACACTTCAAGAGGTCCTCTTGGAAGGTAGAATGGATATGGAAAGGAAGCTAGAAAGTTTGCCATGCCTTGAGCAGCATGGAAAGACATTTATGAAGTCCACCAAGAAGTGTCAAAGGCTGTAGAAAGTTCTCCTTTCATCATGGAAAGAAATTCATGAAGTCCGCCCTTGCATCATGGAAGCTTGGTAAAAAGACTAAGAAGTCTACCCTACCTTGGAATCAAAAATGGCAAGCTAGCTACAAATTCCAACATAGGTGAAAGGAAATCGTCCAAAGCATGCCAAGGTCCAACGTGGGCTAATAAAGAACGTCCAAGACTCAGGAAAGTCCACTCATGCACTTGTCAAGAAGTTCGCCCAAGCTAGAATGCACAATGGTAAGGAAGTCTTAAACTCTGACATGGCCTAAGCAGTAACATGTCCAAACATTAATGAAGTCCGGCTTTGGCACAAGGAAGAGTAAAGTCCAACCTAACCCTAGAGAATAAAATGTCTAAGTGTTAGCAAAGTCTGACCTTGGCATGAAAGAAACAAAGTCCGACCTTAAGAGACTTGTCAAAGGGACTTCAAATTCCACCATAGGGATGATAAGAAGATGGCAAGGAAACTCCAAAGTCATCCATAAGAATGTCAAGCAAGCCTCAAATTCTGACATAGCTTGGAAAAGGAAATGTCGAGCTAACTCCAAAGTCCGACCTAGGTGAAAGGAAAATGTCCAAGATGCTATGAAGTCCAACCTAGGTCATGAAAGAAAAAATTATGAGTGCTAGCAAAGTCCTCCATGCCAAAAGAAGATATGGAAAAGAAGCCAAGTCTGACCTTCCTCACAAAGCAACTTCCAGGAGTCAAGAAAGTCCGACCTAGGTCAAGATAGAAGCAATTTCCAAGCTCAAGTGAAGTTCGCCCAATGGGAAAAACTCAGAAAATTGACTAAGTGTTGGTACCTTGAGGAGGGAAATTTAGAAAATTGGCGAAGTGTTGGAAAGAAAACAAGATGAATGAAGAGGAAAATAAAGAGGAAGTGAATAAAATCCTTGTCCAAGGATGGAATTTGTCCTGCATAGCACAAGCCAAATTCAAAATTGAAGACAAATCCATAGGAAAAGTTCATCTGAAACATTGGCTAAATGTTGAATGGTCCACATGAAGGTATTACAAAATGAAATTGAATAGCCAAAATTTGGATAAGTATGGGAAATTATTCACAGAGAAAGTTCCAATTTCCTCCATTGTGGCAAAAGCACAGGGGAGTTCCTCTCCAAATCCAAGGCACTTGAAGGAATTTCAAAGCAATTTGGAAAGAAAGGCTTAATAACTTCAAGTCTAAACATGTGCTCCATGGCGAGACTTCCAATACAAGTGAGAAGAAGAAAACAAAGTCTCAAAAGGAATCCAAGATCAAAGCTAGGAAGAAACAAGCACAAAGGACAGAGTCATTAGCAGGGAAATATTCTAAGGCAAGAACATGGAAGAACGAACAAAGTGACCAAGGAGGGCATCCAACCTACTGAAGTGGTGCCTCGACCAATCAAATTGTTCCAAGTCAGCACGTCCAGATTCAATGAACCTGACACTCCACCATGCAAAAACTTTCTATTTTATTGTTGGTTCATATTTAGGAAAAGGACAAGTGTCCTTGAATGTAATTTTCTAATTGGTCGAGAAGGAGTTAGTTATGACAAGCCCTAATTAGAGTTTTATTTTGTAATCTCGACCATTGATTTTAAATCAATCTTGGCCATTGAATTGTAATTGGGGAGCCTATAAATTGAGCTCACCCTTCATTTGTAAAGTAGGGGAGCATATTGCAAAACATGTTGAGATAAGTAAATTGTTGCATACGATTGCCAAAGTAATAAGTGATGCATTGTTCAAATTGATGGTGATTACTTCTCTTATTTTGGAGTTGGCATGGTTCTTATCCCTCATCATTGTTTATATTTTATTTCATGTATGTTAGATGAATGTAAGATCTGATAAGTATTGATTTATGGTGAAACTTTTGCTCATACTTTCTTTGAATGGATGATTTTTGTTCAATGCGTAAAGTTAGCCTAAGCTTACTTTGTGGATGCTTAACTTTTGTCTGGATAAATATTGTTCAATTTAATGGTAGTCATTCATGACGTGAAAATCATAAGGACACTCCCTTGAAGATTGCACCCACTTTGTGTAGTTTTCCTAAGCGTGGCGAAACAAAGTGTGGTTATTGGTTTCACTGAATCAATACCGTCTCTTGAATTCTTAGGAGTAGATTAGAACTTCTCAACCCTTATCTCCTTTTTTCAGTTTTTTTGATCTAGGACCCAAACAATAGAGCTTCATTGCATAAACCTTGATTGTGAATTGAATGATCCTAGTGTAAGCCCCTTTTTGTATTACCAGCATATCACAACGCCCATTAAGCTTATCCACACGTCAAGAACTAACAAAAGAAACCTTAGAATTGCCATATGATCTTCTCGCAATCTTAGCATACGCGGTGGTTCTTCAAGAGAAGATAGAGCATCTTTGGACTCTTTATTCTAATGTTCATTCTGTCACAAAACAAGCATCGACATGTACCCTATTCAAATGCTCCCGTTTTTATACAGGTAGAAAAGGCATTGGAAAAGGTTGTGGAATTTAGACTTATGTCGGTTGATTTCATTTGCATGAAAGATTAAGGACTTTTCAACAAACCCACTTCGAACATATCCCTGCAGTCATGATTTTTCATGAGGCCACATTTCTTTTAGGCAGATGGGAAACAATTCACGTGACTTGTCAATGCTTTGACATTTTGTGTGAATGTCTACAGGGCACTTTCTAATACAACATCTGGCAAAAAATTCCCTTCCATCATGCTCTGAAGGATTCCCTTCAATATTACTGAAGATCTTAGGTGCTTATTATTATTAGTGCATGTCTATTGTGCTAAATTGCTTCATTTAGCATCACCAATATCTCCACATGAAAATTGTCCCAATTTAAAGTGATGGGAATAGTTCACATATCTCATAATGCTCTCAAGGTGGGAAAACAACCTAAAATTCATGGACATATAATTGTACATTCGCAAAAACTTAGAACATGATTGAAAACATATTCAGATTTGGAGCAGTAGTTCACTTAGAGATCGAGAACAACAAATTTCTACCAGAACTATGGCTTTTGAACTCCACTTTTTAATGGCATCGTGTGCTAAAACATCATTATGTTCAGTAGGTTCCAACATCCAAAGAAGCATAGCTCTCTTTCCAAATATAAAAAATTGTGAGATAGACTCTTTTCATATGCAATGGCTTTAAGTAGTATCCTTAAAAAATAGCATTAATTGGAGGTGTATGTTGTTGTTCGGATTGAGTGATTGTTTTATATGCTTTTAGTGTCTTTTAGTCCAAATTTCACCATCATAGTAACAATATAAGATTGGGGATTAAAAACCAAAATGGTTTATGGAAAATGTAGAAGCATAAATGGCTATTAAATGGCATTGAGAAGACACATTACAATATTCTTTAGCTGTATTTGGGCACCAGCTGAATAGAAGTATACAACTTCAATATTTCCAAAAAGTACAATCTAGAACAACATAGATAGCTAATTGCAAAGTTCTAGAGAATGCAAGAAGATGTTTGATATACAATTGATATTCATCATGAAGCACCAAAATTTCAAATGTAAATATCGACACTTGACTATACATAATAATTTTAGTTCACACGGAATATCCCAAATGTATTTTTCTTATAGATTTCTACCATCTACAAAGACATAGTCAATAATGTTCAGCAAATCATATAATACTATCAGCGTATTCCTTGTAGCTCCCTCGGCTGCAAGTGCTAGTCTAATAATGGTTCAAAAGTGGGTTCAAATGAGAACCATCCTAGACAGCTTCAATCCAAGGTGGCGATTAGTACACATGGTAGGTCTACAACTCATATGAAGTCCTCACAATGGGGGTCTTCAACAACTGACAAATATTAAACACAATGAATGACAAGACTTCCAAGATAGACCACTGTATCAGCAAGGTTTAAATCTAGATCCCCATGCTAGAAAGCAACAAAGTGTACATGAGCTCTTATCCTCTTCTGGTTTTGCTACCATATGGTGTGAAATAAATGGGAGAAATTGAGCTTCCGGTTCAATTCTCATGCCCAAAACTGAATGGTTCATTTATTTATTATTCAATATTTTTATATAATTATTTCATATAATTTATAATGTATATTATTAAATTATTATGATCCATTAAAAGGGTAATGAGAATTTGAGATGACAATTTTTTCATGTTTTGAAATTGATTATTAATTGTCATAAGATGTTCTTTTAATGATATATTATGAAAATATTATTTTAAGGATGTTATGACAAATTTATGACAACTATAAGTGTTAAAAATAGAAGAGATTTATTTAGATGTAAGAATCATCTTGCATGAATTATTTATGATGAATTATAACAAGGTGGGAATTACATATTATTCTTGAAGATTCAACATGTACGACAGAAACGAGAATTTATGCCTCCACTTTTTGCAGCTATTTTTAGGTATGTATGGGAATTTTTGCACCTAGTTTTTTCCTATGGCATTACGCCCTATTTAGAATACCATTTGTTGTATCTTGTTTTGTATTTTCTTATATATTGCGGTTGTGGGATAGTATTTTATTATGTTGATTTTTTAAGTACACAAATGCTACTAGAATGTTAGAATTATTTGTTGAAAACTATTGAGATCATATTCCTATGAAGACTTGCATTGCAAGTGTGTTATAATTCTTTATAAAATTCACAATACATTGTGCAAGCTTTCAAGTGTGGGGTTTTTCTCCCAAAAGGGTTTTCCCCACATAAATCTCTATGTTATGGTTTCATGATTATTTTAGTTTTCTATGTGTTTCTCTTTTTACTATAATGAGTTAGATAAGCTTTGAAGTTATTTGCATAATCTTCTGCATAGATTAGTGTAGGAAATGTATTTTGTACACTTTTCTTCCTTACAAGCGGTATTAGATCCTGACCAGTTGTGGTTCTAGTTGTTGGGTAGAAGATTTTTTTAGCTAATCTATATTAAGTGAAAGCTTGTGTAGAAATAGAGCTTGATGGTATTTATTGTAGGAAGTAAAGATGGAAAAAACATTAGAAATAGTCAAGATATAATTTTATTTGGTAATGGCTTTGAAATGAGTAAGCTAAAGATGGAAGATATGTTAATTGATTGATATTTGTGAGATTTTGTTGATGAAAAAGTTCAAAACCTATGAATGCTATTTTTGGTTGCTTAGTATGATGTTATGGCTCGCATAAATTAAAACGCCTAATCAGATTATGCTTTATAGACTATTTTGATCAATATCCACAAAGAATCCATTACAAAAATATTGTGTAAAAAAATAGGTAGGATCTACCAAGCAAAAATATTAATTAATAAAGTTTTCTTGAAAAATAAATTGTATTCTTTGAGAATGGATGTTGGACGAATTGTAGATCACATAGAAGCTTTTATTATGTTAGTGGCTCAATTAATATTAGTTGGTGTAGAAATTGAAGAGAAAGAGAGATGCCAAATTTTACTTTATTTTTTTACTCACAGGATTCTCTTGTTATGGCTATAGGAAGTATTTCTATAGCCTTGAAAGTTGAAGATGTTGTAGGTTCTTTAATTTTTGAAGAAATGAGAAGGAAAGATTGAATCAGTGTCAAGTAGACCCTAAATGTACAAGGAAGATCTATAGAAAAATTCAACAATAATGAGAAGCATGAAAAATCTAGACCCAAATCCAAGGGGACATCCTAATCTTCTAGAAAGTCTGAGTAAAATTTTAGAACTATGGTAAACCTAGGCCCTTTTGAAAGGATTGTAAAGAGGAAAATAAAAATAAGAAAAAGTATTATTCTAATTTTGAATTTAAGAAGGATAGTGGTGCATTAATTGTAACTTTGGAAACTTGTGTAGGTAATAATGAATAATTAATTGATTAAAGTGCATATTTTCATATGACCTTTAATAAAAATTAAATTTTTATTATGAAAATTTTGATTGGGGTAAGATGTACTTGGGTGATGATTCTTATCTAACCATTTTTAGTGTGGTAAAATTAAAAAAAAAAAATTATATGGAAGGATTGAATGGTTTGATGGTGTGTTGCATATCCCTAGGGTAGCTTCTAACTTTTTATCTATGAGCAAACTAATAGATGTCCAGGTGTGAAAGTTATCTTTTTTGAAACCACTTGTAAGATGGTCATAGGTGCTATGGTGGTTGCTAAAGGTGTCAATATTGACACATAGCACAAACTTGATGCATTCACAATTGAGTGCAATGATACTTTTGTGATGACCAAATCTAAGACTACTTTATTTGATAAAGAGGTGATTACTACTTCTATGAATGTTTTTTTTTTGTTTTTGGGTACATAAGGGTGCTCATTCTAAATATTTAAATCTTAAAAAAAAATTCCCATAAGAACTTTGATTCACCTAATGAAATTTGGACTAATTACTTGGTTCCAAGTTCCTTCTCTTTCCCCTATTTCCCCTTTCTTTATTTTGGTGCATCGAAACTTTAGATCTCCCAAGGAAATTTTAGTCTTATTAGAACTTCGAGTCCCCCTACAATGTTTGGACCAAGTACATTGTCCCAAGTTCCTTCCCTTTCCCTTAGTTCCCCTTTGCTCATTTTGGTCTATCGAAACTTTAAATTCCCCAAGGAAATTTTGATCTCGTCGATACTTTGAGTCCCCCAAGGACATCTGGACCATGTCCTTGGTTCTAAGTTTCTTTCCTTTCCCTTACTTCCCCTTGCTTGATTTTGGTCCATCAGAACTTTAGATCCCCTAAGGAAATTTTAGCTCATCATAACTTTGGATCCCCTAAAGAAATTTTGGTCCCATCGGAACTTTAGCCCAAGTACAATTGGACCAAGTCCTTCATTCCAAGTTCCTTCCACTTTTTTTATTTTGGTCCATCAAAACTTTGGATCGCCCAAGAAAATTTTGGTATCGTCAAAAATTTAGATCCCCCAAGGTCATCTGGACCAAGTCCTCGGTTCCAAGTTACTTCCCTTTCCCCTACTTCCCCTTTACTCATTTTGGTCCATCAAAACATTGGATCGCCCAAGGAAATTTTGGTTCGTTGAAAATTTAGATCTCCCAAGGAAATTTTGGTCCCATCAAAACTTTGAGTCCCCTAAGGAAATTTGGACCAAGTCCTTTGGTTCCAAGGTCCTTCCCTTTCCCCTACTTCCACTTTCTTTATTTTTGTTCATAAAAAATTTAGATCCCCCAAGGGCATTTTGGTCCCATCATAACTTTGGGTTCCCCATGGACATTTGAACCAAGTCCTTGGTTCCAAGTTCTTTCCCTTTCCCCTACATCATTTTTTTCATTTTTTTCCATCCAAACATCAGATACCCAAAGGATATTTTGGTCTCATAAGGACTTGAGGTCCTCCAATGACATTTGGACCAAGTCCTTTGTCCCAACTTTGTTCCCTTGTCCCTACTTCCCCTTTCCACATTTTGGTCCATCAAAACTTTGGATCCCCTAAGGAAATTTTGGTCTTATAAGGACTTCAGGTCCCCAAAGAACATTTAGACCAGGTCCTTGGTTCTAAGTTTCTTCCCTTTCCCTTACTACCCTTTTATTAATTTTCATCCATCAAAATTTTGGATCCTCTAAGGAAATTTTGGTCTATCAAAACTTTAGATCTCGAAATGAACTTTTGGTTCCATAAGAACATCAGGTCCACCAAGGAAATTTGGACCAAGTCCTTGGTTCTAATTTCTTTCCCTTTCCCCTACTTATACTTTCTTCTTTTTGGTTCATCAAAACTTTAAGTCCCCCAAGGAAATTTTGGTCATGTCAGAAATTCACGTCCCCCAAGGATATTTGAACCAAGTCCTTTGTTCCAAGTTCCTTCCCTCTCATGTACTTCTCATTTTTTCATTTTGGTTGATCTAAAATTTTAATACCCAAAGGACATCTTGGTCTTATCAGAACTATGAGTCCCACAAGGACATTTGGACCAAGTACTTGGTCCCAATACCTTACCTTTTCCCTACTCCTTTCTTTATTTTGGTGTGTCAGAACTTTAGATCCCTACAAAAAGAATTGATCTCATTGGAACTTTAGGTCCCCTAAGGAAATTTGGACCATGTCCTTGGTTCCAAATTCTTTCCTTTTCCCCTACTTCCACTTTTCGTATTTTGGTCCACTGAAACTTTAGATCCCCCAAGGACATTTTGGTCTCATAAAAACTTTGAGTCCCTCAAAGAAATTTTGGTCTTGTTGGAACTTCGGGTCCCTCAAGGACATTTGGACAAAGTCCTTGGTTCCAAGTTCCTTCCACCTCCCTAACTCTTGTTTCTCATTGATGAGTGCATGAAATGACACTTTAATTAATTCTTTTTATGTTTTAAAATACTTTATTATATATTAATTAACTATGTTGGTGGTAGACTATATGCTTGAATGTTTGTTTGATTTTGCCTTATATTTAACTAATCGGAGTATATATGAGAAATGGTATTTTGCATTAAATTTCTTTCTTTTTGAATGATGATTAATGATGAAATGTTTATGCAAGTTGAGATCTTTTGATGTCTTAATTGCATCCTATCTTTGAGGATTTTGTTCGGTTGATTAAAATGTTGATATTATGAGACTTGTGGATGTGTTAAACTTCTTGTTTAATGGATTTGAAATTTTTCTTGCTCCTGATCACTCCAGCTAGCTCCTGATGAATGTTTCTAAGCTGACTTCTTCAGTCAATTTGAAAACTTCCTATTCAACTATTATCATGTGGCAGATTTCTTTATGACACTTTTGGTTCTGTTTAAGTTTAGTTGTTATCATTTTGCATCTTGGTAGGTTGCGCTAGTTTTTGTATTCAAATAAGTGGATATTCTTATAAATATCCATCCTTACTTTAGTTTAGGAGTGAGTTAATATTTTGCTTTAGCATTGTAATGTGGATTATCTGCACTTTTGTACTACTTGCCTATTTTGGCCAATTGGAATGAAAATAAGGAGTTGATCTGAATCTTAGTGTTTAAGTCCCACTAGAGGAAGAGTAGGGCCCACTCAACTGAAGGGGGTGACTTGTGTTAATTTCTTTGATTCAATTAATTTTTGCACTGTTCATCTCATTTGGAAAATTGGAATATAGATTTATGTTAACCATTGCTAGTGAATGTGAATGATTATATTCTTAGATTAAAAAATCCTTAGAATAATTCATTATGCTTTACTGCAGATTTATATTCACTCATTTTCTAAAGATTTAATTGATGTTCATAGAATTAGATTCATTGGTTATTTTAAAATGCATGTAGTTGTAATGGAAAAGATAATAATGACTTACAGAAAGATAGAACTAAAGCTTTGTTTGAATTTGTTCATGGAAGTTAGTGTTACTAATTTTTAGATTAATGTTTATTTTCTGCAAATGTAATTAGATCCTTTTCTACAAATATAAATAGTTTTCCTTTCCAAGTACATTTCAATTCCAAGTTTTAGATTAAAAGTAGATTCATTTTTTAGCTTAATTTTTCCATGGATAAATTACAAATAAGGGAAATGAAGTATGAACTGAGTTATTGGGGTCTGCGCAATCATTAGTTAAGAGATAAATTAGGATTAAGTCCTTGGAATTAGTTAGGAACCCATTGTTTAGATTGGCTCCTGAGAGCTCTTGATAGCTCCTGACGGAGCTAAACCACAACCAAAAGTCATTATTTATAGTGCAAAACCCCCAATTTATGGAAACACCCTTATCGCATACAACTCTAAGACACACCCTGTTCGATAATTGATAAATTAAATGATGCAGGAAGTGACATTTGTAGACACCTAAAAATGACCTAGGCCTGCAAGCTTCATTTTTACCACTTTCGTCCTAGCATAATTAATACATTTAATTATGTCCTTGGTCCACATTCGACTATTGATTAAATAATTCATAATTATTTAATTAATTCATGTCATTTTATTCTTGATGATTATTAAATAAATAAATTCTATTTATTTATTAAATACGTCATTAATTGTCCGTCTTCCCTTAATTAAATAAATTTCTTAATTTATTTAATTATCCTTTGTCATATATTTCTTCCGATTATTAAATAAATAAGTTTTATTTATTTATTTAATGTCACTAACTGTCATAATTAAATGAATTGATTAATTTATTTAATTAATTAATCTTATCTTCTAAATTAAATAATTAAATTTAATTATTTAATTGCCAATTTAATATTCCTCTCATTTTAAATAAATCAATTATTTAAAATGTCATCACAATCTTAACTGTCAATCATTTTGGTAAATAATCTAAAAAAGATTATTTATTATCTCATAAAATCCATAATTTGAATTAATTTAATTCAAATAGGTAACTAATCTTCCAAAAATCAAGTAATCGGGCAGATTCTTGATTTTCCAGATTTGATCTTCAGTTCAGTCTTTATCTTCTCAATTTTGAAAATCTTTATTTCTTTAATTAATTTATCTCATTTATTCTCCACCGTTGATCCAATTATCTGAGATATTATTTTGACCATTCGATTAATGATTTTTCCTTAACCCTAATTAGGGATTCTTAGACTTAATCTGGACCTTTCATTTTAGGTTCTTGTCATCAATTAATCTCATCTGTTCACTCAAAATTGTGTTTTCTATAAAAGACAAGTTTGCTCATAATTTTGGGATCCGACAACTTCATTTTCAAATTTAGGCATTATAGTCATTTTAGTATTGGTAATTATTATTTCATTTAGCATATTGTCATAGTCATAGGCATTATTCTATCAAATTCTTCAACATTTGCATAGGACTTGGACATTATCATAGGATGCTCATTTGAAATCTGAGGGCCTCATCGATTTGTTGCAAACTAGAAGGTGTAACGAAGGTCAACCATGGAAGATGAAGATTTTTGGTAACATTGTTCCTTTTATTTTCATTTTATTTCCTTTGTGCTTTGTTATTTCATTGGATTTTGACGTTTATTATCTAATAAGCTAACAATCTAATTTTCCATTGATTACATTGGTGAACCCGACATATTTGGACAAATAAAAAATCATTTTTGGAGTTGGTTTCTTTTTGTTGCAGGTTTTGTTTGCTTTTTGTTGCAGGTTGGCATCATTGTGGATAAAGCCGTAGTTTCCAAAGACACGACCATAACTTTCAAACAGCTATGTATTTTCTCACGAATTGTTTTTTGCAGCTTGGGGACAACATCATGCACTTTCATTCCAAAAATTAGATTTTTTGGATGTGTTTTTAATTTTTTATAATTTTTTTTCTGTTTTTAATAAAAAATTAATTTCAAGAGAAAATCATCAAATTTTTTAGATATGTTTACATTTCTAGAAATATCTCTGAATTTTAACAGGGGTCTACTCTTTAGTTTTTAAATTTTGATGCGGGATTATTAGTCAAAAAAATAGATTTTTTGAAATTGGGGTTTAACAAATATTGGCTTAGATCTCACTCATGGTTGTAGATCTAATCACAATTTTTTTTTTGCAGATTTGGAATGATGTCAGACGACTCCAGTAAAAAAAACAGAATTTTTAGAGCTGTTTTGTATTTTTTGTTATTTGTTTATGATTTTTCATAAAAAATTAATTTCTGGTGCAAAACAGCAAATTTTTCTGATTTATTTATATTTTTGGAAACCTCTTGAGATTTTAGACAGGGTTTATTCTCTGTATTTTTTATTTTACTGTCAAATTTTTTTCTAAAAATCAAATTTGTTGTGACTAGCTAACTCTCTAATAGTTGTGACTAATCTTCGTTTGCAGTGTGTGGTGGTTACTATTCGTGTGTCGGAGATCATTTCATAGAAGACTACTAATTCATTGTCTACAGGTTCGAATGTCAAAGATGGAATAAGAAAACAATGTGCTTGTCTTTTTATAGATTAGCAAACATTTCATTTTGGGGCACATAAAAAGAACTTTCATGTTTGCTTTGCTTGACTGTGTTTGCAAAATGGTAGGTGAGTATGCTCTCACTTGGTGAAAACTTGGTGATCAGAAAATTAGACCCATTTTTATCTGTTATTACCCTGACTTGGTATATCGGAGTATCCTCTCCCCTCGCGCTTTCGGGCGATCTTGGGTGTAAGAGAAATTGTTACCAACTCTAGAAATTGGGCCTGCCTAGGGATTTCATCACCCCAACGCGACTCAAACTAGAAACGGAGCTAAAGCCAAGCTACCCCCGACCGGTATATAAATGTAAACCTTAAGGGAAAACCGAAGGTTGCGAGTGCGGATGTGTCATACGGACAAAGTTGTACTCCCTTAAACCTTGTTGAGCTTAACCTCTTCAGGCTGGAGTGCCACCTTAATGGTGATTAATCTCTTGCCCCATGTATGGCCACTCGAACGGGGGTTCCGAACTAAAAACCTTTGTGTAGTAAGCCAAAAACCTTCTATTTGCTAGCGCAGCACCGGTCGGTGTGAAGGCATCCAAATTTTCACAGTTTGTAGTAGATGTGATCAGCTCACCATGGGAGTTTCATAGGGGTTGGAAGCTTGGTTGGCCTGAGAAGAGAGTGCACTGTAAGGGGGAGCCCGTGCAACCAAGCTTTTGAATTCACATGCTACAGATATGTGGTTGGGGAAACCCATGTGGAATCTAGCAAATATTGTCCTGGCCTAACCTAGGATTGTACTTATCTAATGTATGCTTTCTTACAATCAAAATATTGTGCTTGCAAGTGTTTTCTAGATACTGAAACAAACCAAACAACAGTCAAACATCTAGAAACAACCAAGTCAAACATTGGACCTTTTCTGATCCATTTCACAACATGAACATGCAATCTTCCATGAACATGCCATCTTCATCACAAAACATTTTTGAACCATTCATACAAAGAGACCAAAATGGACGAGCATATTTCAAAGACATAGAAGCTGCAGCGCAAAATCCTAATATATTCTCCTTTATAAAAAAATCAATCTTACGTGACCCTCAAAGGTATCTAGCCATGCTTTTGGATGAAGGGGCTAAGTTACCACAAGGCTTTGACATAAATATTTTTCCACCTCCATTTGTCTACCCTCACCATCAACAGTTGCTTGACATAAATCCTACCAGTAATTCACAACAAACGTCCACTTATCACCCTTATCCTAACCTTGACAAGGGAAGCCAACTGTCCACTAGTCCATTCCAAACCTCCATCTCATATTCTGACCCTTCACCTATCAATCCCGTCCAAGTATACATGCCTTATCAACCATCTACCAACTCATGTCAAGTCCTCACATCATACCATATATATTCAGCCCAAGTCTCCACATCCCATTTTAGTCAACCTTACACTAATCTAGCTCAAGACTCCATGGCATATTTGGTTGAAGTCCCCATGTCACATCCTATACCGTCACATCCTAATCCAGTCCAAGACTCCATGTCATATCCAGTCCAAGTCTCCACGTCATACCCTTGTCCTTCACATACTAGTCCAATGCAAGTACCCATGTCATATCCTAGTCCTTCACATACTAGTCCCGTCCAAGTCCCCACATCCTGTCCTAGTCTGTCATTCATTAATCCTTTTCAAGTCATCCCATCATAGGCCACATCTAGTCATGAAAATTTTGTCATTACTCAAAGTCACATCCGATCGTCTACACTTGAGGATACATGTCAAAACTAAAGCCCAAAGCATGACCTTATAATGTCACCCTCATGTCAAGAACAACGTAGTCCATCCCATGACCCTATCTTAAACTCCATTTAATGATTCTTGCAAGACAATCATGACATCCAAAGTACACCTACCATTGACCAAGAAGTCCAAGACGATCCAATCCTTGACCTTTATGTCATTCATGATCAAACACTTGCTGACCCTATAAAGGCCTTGACTATTGACACTTCCCAAGATGAGACACTTGCCTCCATTACACACATAGACGATATTCCTCAAGCACAAGAGTATTCCAATATGGACATATTTGAAAATGATCAAGCTATAGCTGAATTTACTGGACTCTATGACACTAAACATAATGATGGCTTTGACATTACCTTCGAGGCACCAATAGAATTATTTGAACCTGACATGTCGCGTGATCAGACCAAAGATATCAGTCAAGAATATGTCCAACATGACAATGAAGCTAAGACACATTATCAACTAGGGTCATCTATCTTTGTCAGAGCAGGCTTTCTTGCAGACGAAAACATTACAAGTGATAGTGTCCATAGACATCATGATGGGTTAGCATCTTGCTTTCAAAACAATAAATAGCCCATCACAAATAGAATCTATCAAAGCATGCAATATCAAGGCAAAGGACTAGGCATACACAAGCCAGGAATTCTAGAACCAATACAACTTCAGGAAAATTACAGACATCAAGGTCTTGGCTATTCCTCAGACAGCAAATCAAATGATGCCAGTGGTACCTCCTCGATACTGGGGGAAACCTTGTCAGATACAAACGTCAAAATGGAGTCTATGAGAAATCCTTGTCATAAGATTGCTGCCAACACCCCCTCCACCCACACCATGAACCGCCATTCCATGATAAATAAACCTTCCCTTTGGAACCAACAAAAACAAAAGTATTACAAGACAAAAGATCAAAATCAAATTTCAAAGGCCATTGAATCAAACAAAAGGACAAGTGGACAAATGAAATTAAAATGGATCCCAAAGAAAGATGGATCAAATAAAGACACCAAGTCAAATACAAAAGTCAATCACAATGTGGAGCCACAAGACAAGAGGACTCCCACATATAACACATGTCCACCTCCTTCAAAATGGTCATCAATCAAGACATATAAAAGTGTTGGTTCCAAACACTATCCCTTCAAAATCTGTCATACACCATACCAAGTTTGGAGAACAAAAAGTCATTCATCCAAACATCCAAACAACCTTTCCACATCTTCCATCATCTGTCATAATCCTACATCTCGCCTAAAGTCCAATAATCCTATGTCACAAATCTGTCACATCATGGAAGCAACTCTTTACCACAAGGACTCTCATGGCACTCTATGGTGATGTGCGTATTTTGATAAGGCCAACTCTAGTATCAGAAAGGATCACAATGACATCGATCAGTTGTATACAAGTGCTACAATCCTGACAAGACAACTCCTTCAGTAAGGTCATTATTAGCATATCATGGCACCAGTCTCTACATCGGCACTGTCAGTGGAATCAGAACAGTCAGTGGTTATCTAAAGCATCCAGGCTATCCACAAAATTAGAAATACAAAAAAAATTTAAAAAATTTAAAAATCGTCACCCTGATGAAAACCTGGCAAACAGGCTCCCTAGATAAGTACCATGATGAAAACCTAGCAAACAGGCATCATGTGTAAAATAAATCGTCTATGTGGACTCTTACACTTGGGGGCAAGTCGTCTCATTTCCCATGCCTTCCTCATGACATTGACATCCATCTAAGCCCTATCATTTCCATCCATTTTCCCACCTACCTTGGTCTTGACATAAAACTAGCACACATAAATCATGCTTTGGGAAAACTCTTGACATGTCTATACTTCGGCCATACACAATTCACAAAACATCATGTCATTGACCGTCATAGTCTTATTGTCCTTATACGACATAGTCCTTGAAAATCATATGACAATTCCCTTAGTCTCATGTCTCTTGTCCTTTACCAAGGCCACCTCTCATCCTTTCATGTCTATCACCTATCTTGGCTTTCCCTTGTCAAACGGTCTAAAAATAATCCTCATCCCATCTAGTCCTAATCAAGTCATTCCAAATGCAACGAATCTAATCCATACAAACACACTATCCAAAATTTTACTTGTCTGCATTCCGAGCCCGACTGTAGACCTCCATACTTTCATCACATTATCGTCATCGTCCTCACGTTGTTTCAAGATGCATCCTTCCCACGTCAAACAACGTTGTCATCACATATCAATTGGTATTCAGCTTGACTAGGGGCACAATCATGTTTGTCCTTGGATTCTTATGTGTAGGCATCAGTCATTTGCATTTGTCACGATCCTTATAAACATCAAAATCCAAAAACATCATAAAAGTCCTGAAAAAAGACAAAAACATCATAAAATGTCCTAAAAAAAAGACCAAAAACATCATAAAAAGTCTTGAAAAAAGACAAAAAAAATCATAAAATGTCCTGAAGAAAGACCTAAAAATCATAAAACATCCTTAAAAAAAACACAAAAACATCCAAATCAATGTCAAAGTCAGTCACATGGAGTCAAAGTCAGTCATGTCAGTCAGTCCATGTCATTGTCGAACTACGTTGTCTCTGCGCATTTGCTACGTAGCAAGGCCATTAGTCGATGAGTCCGAGACATAAGGTCAGTGCTTTTAGGTTGGTCCAAATAAAATCATGACATTTTCACAATCATCATAGCGTCAAGTAAGTCAGACATAGTCAAACTCGACACAAGACAGTCATTTGAAACGTCAATGTCAAAATTGGTCAAAATTAGACAACACAGTCCAATCAATCATATAGTCAACATCAGTCAACTTGCCAAAACATATTAGTCAAAGCGTCAGTCTCGTCACTCTTTGGTCCTCTTCAAGATGTGTCCTTCTTGGAGTTAGACCTTGTCAAAATGTCCTTTTCCTTTTTAGGATGTGTCCTTCCTGACAATAGGCCCCGTCAAACTGTCAACACTATCAAATTGGCAAAACTCTTAAACTGTCAAAACTGTCAAACTGGCAAGAATTCAATCTTTGGAAAACAAACATTGGCAAACAAAATTAAATGGCTGTTAATTTTTCTGGTCTATTTTGTCTTATATTTTGACTATTTTGGCTATTTTTTCTTAGCCTTTTACTGTCTTTTCTTTGTGGTCATGTTACTAGCTACCTCGAGGATGTCCCATGAAGGATTTAGAGGTGCGATTACGTCTCCTGGCCTATTTTATTTTCTTTGACTGCTGTCTGTGGATTGTCTTGACAAAAAGACTGGGGCAACTTCGCCCTTAGTATGAGTTAGGGCATTCCTTGTCTGTGACTGTCTGTTTTTCAAATGGATGACCTTGCACACCTTGGTCTATGTCATATCATGGTGTTTGTTGTCCATTTGTGTCATTTTACCGCCCAATGATGATTAAGAGCAATAAATATTAAAGTCCTATGGCAATGCTTTGAAGGATTTGGTCTAGGAACTAACATGCATCTTCTTTAGTCTTGTCATCTTCTCTCACCCATCTCATATAGGCATTGCATCCATATCATAATCCATATCTTTTTCACTAAAATTTCTTCGTCTCTTCATATTCTAGTCTTCTAATCAATTTCGAGAGCACACCCATGTTCTTGGAACCCGTCTTTCCTCTTGAGGGGGCATACCATAACCCTCCTCGTCATTCTTCCTCATCTTATTTCGCACTCGGGCATTTTTTGACTTATTTTCTTTGTCACAATGCGACATGCTACATTATGACAAAGAGGGGCAAAATGTAGACACCTAAAAATGACCTAGGCCTGCAAACTTCATTTTTACCACTTTCGTCCTAACATAATTAATACATTTAATTATGTCCTTGGTCCACATTCGACTATTGATTAAATAATTCATAATTATTTAATTAATTCATGTCCTTTATTCTTCATGATTATTAAATAAATAAATTTATTTATTTATTAAATACGTCATTAATTGTCTAAGTCTTCCCTTAATTAAATAAATTTCTTAATTTATTTAATTATCCTTTGTCATATATTTCTTCCTGATTATTAAATAAATAAGTTTTATTTATTTATTTAATGTCACTAACTGTCATAATTAAATGAATTGATTAATTTATTTAATTAATTAATATTATCTTCTAAATTAAATAATTAAATTTAATTATTTAATTGCCAATTTAATATTCCTCTCATTTTAAATAAATCAATTATTTAAAATGTCATCACAATCTTAACTGTCAGTCATTTTGGTAAATAATCTGAAAAAGATTATTTATTATCTCATAAAATCCATAATTTGAATTAATTTAATTCAAATTGGTAACTAATCTTCCAAAAATCAAATAATCGGGTAGATTCTTGATTTTCCAGATCTGATCTTCAGTTCAGTCTTTATCTTCTCAATTTTGAAAATCTTTATTTCTTTAATTAATTTATCTCATTTATTCTCCACCGTCGATCCAATAATCTGAGATATTATTTTGACCGTTCGATTAATAATTTTTCCTTAACCCTAATTAGGGATTCTCAGACTTAATCTGGACCTTTCATTTTAGGTTCTTGTCATCAATTAATCTCATCTGTCCACTCAAAATTATGTTTTCTATAAAAGACAATTTTGCTCATAATTTTGGGATCCGACAACTTCATTTTCAAATCTAGGCATTATAGTCATTTTAGTATTGGTAATTATTATTTCATTTAGCATATTGTCATAGTCATAGGCATTATTCTATCAAATCCTTCAACATTTGCATAGGACTTGGACATTATCATAGGTTGCTCATTTGAAATCTGAGGGCCTCATCGATTTGCTGCAAACTAGAAGGTATAACGAAGGTCAACCATGGAAGATGAAGATTTCTGGTAACATTGTTCCTTTTATTTTCATTTTATTTCCTTTGTGATTTATTTTTTCATTGGATTTTGATGTTTATTATCTAATAAGCTAACAATCTAATTTTCCATTGATTACAACATTAATGACCTTGAACATCATCTTTGGCACCGTTGTCGGGGAAATAAAAAATCTAGCTATTTAAGTGTGAATACTTAGTATTGATAAGGAAGATAGTTTAGATTTTGGATGAGATGATCTAGAGATCATTTAGGAAGATTCCTTCCATAAAATATTAATTTTGAACAA
The DNA here is from genome assembly GCA_007258455.2 of Sequoia sempervirens. NCBI lineage: Eukaryota > Viridiplantae > Streptophyta > Pinopsida > Cupressales > Cupressaceae > Sequoia > Sequoia sempervirens. The sequence continues at coordinate 320,228,614 of VDFB02047230.1, read as the reverse complement.
GAGCAATAAGTTCAGCAATATCAGATTGAAAATCCACAAGTGAATCGGGAACAACATCAAGAAGAAATGGGTGATCAATCGGGTAATGATCCTCCACCAAACAATAGGACCTTTTCTTATCCTATTAATCTAAATGTATGGAATGATGAGCCTCCTATGAAAAACATTTCACCTTCTGTATTACCTACTTTTAGAGGAAATTTTTTTGAGGATCCTGACTAGTTTCTCTTTGAGTTTAAAGTTTTATGTCAGACCTATGACTATACAGCTCATAACCAAAAGTTAAAACTATTTCCTTCTACATTGAAAGAGTCAGCTTTACGCTGGTTCATGGATTTAGGTGCAAGAACAATCTTAACTTGGTAGGAAATGGAAACTAATTTTTTGGATAAATATCAAGATTAATGTTGAGTAAGAGATAGGAAAGAAGAAATGTTTTGAATGAGACAATTGGAAGATGAAATCCTTGAGGATTATACTAATAGATTTCAGTTTGTGCATAACAGATGTGGTAATGGTTTAGATAATGAGATTAGTAAAACAATTTTTCTGAAACGAATTGATGATGAATCTAGAGAATCTTTGAATCTTATGGGAAAAGGAGACATCAATAAACTTTCCTTGGAAGAAATTATTGAAATATGTAGAAACTACTCTAAGACTAGAGTAGGGACTAGAAATGCCTGAAGAATCAAAGTTCTTACTCGTGATGTATCTCAAGTCATGGAAGAAATTGCTAATTTGAAAACTGATTTACTCCTTCATCTTAACATGTAAGAAGATAAAAAGACTACTGAGCCTTTATCCATTTATTGTTCCAAATGTAGAGGTAAACATATTTTGAGGGAGTGTCCATTAAATCAACTTGATCTATGTGAAATCTATGAAAAACATCATGCAAAAAGTTCTTGTAACCTCTTACTTGGAATTGAAAATCATTTGAAGAAACAACCTAAAGTAGATGAAAAACTTAACTATGTTGGACAAAGACCTCAAAATTCAAGATATAATGCTAATCAAGGACAATATGGTCCTAGAGCTAATTGGAATAAAAATACTTGGTCAAATTCAAACCAATGGACTCCTCCTTACCAAGCACAACCACCACCTACATTTTGGGGTCAACTTGAATGGATGAATCCTTAGTGGAATCAACCACAATAGTGTTAGAATCCAAGATCACCTGCATGCAATCACCTATTACATTCAAAAGATATGAAGAACCAAAAATGATGTTCTGTAAACCTCTCAGTAAAAATGCATTAAGAGAATCGATTATTACAAAGTGATCAATCCTTATGAAGGAGATCAAGAAACCCTAAAAGGGAAACCCTAAAGTGTGCACACTTAATAATTAATAATTAATTAATTATTAATGTGCCTAAGTTTAGCTTAAGTAATAAAGAGGAATAAGTGACTTAATTAATTAATCAATGTGATGTAATTAATTAAGCATAATAACTTATTACTCTAACACCCCCCCTTAAGATGAACTTAGGAAGAAGCTAAAACACTAGAATAAGATGCATGAAAGCAAAGATGGGTCCCGACAACTAGGCCTGATCAGGTACCCATTTACAAATGCAAGAAATAGGTAGAGAAGGAAAAACCCAGTGGGACAAAACCCCCCTACAATGTGATAACATGCTGCAAAGAAGCATTGGAAGAACTCTGTAGAGTAACACTGGATCCGCAATTTGACAAGAAAGGAAAGATATCTCTATCTACAACTGAAACCAAACTGGAATCAAAATAATGTGACAGTAGACCCGATGCCATAAAACACTCGAAAACTCTAAACAGGAACAACCCTGGAATCTATAAAGCAGCAAGCAATTATTGAAAGATGTATTACTGAAAATGAAGTGCAAAGATGCAAGATGCACTCTCCCAACTACCAAAATATCCAAGTAATCGCCAAACAACCCATCGGGCCAAATCTGGACTAACTGATAAACCTAGGATAGATACAGAAAAAGTGCATGGACAGCAACATAGAGCTCCTCAATACCTTTCCAACACCGCAAATGAGGCAAAAATTGGACATCGTGGCAAAAAGTTATGAGCTCGAAAGTCCAAAAACAACATCTAACTTCAAACAGCAATAAATGTAGTAAAACAGTAAAATACTAAAAAATAAACTGCACCAAATGAAAGTTCTCAGAACCAGCTTTCCGACAATATCTTGTTTGCCCAATTTCGATACTGTATGCCCAAGTTATGGCCAAAAGAAAAAAACTGCTCTTTTAGGGCAAACCAGGGTTAGGAGGGGCAAAGAGGGCCCTACAGACGCTGACGTCATGCTGACGTCAGCGGTTCATGAGTATAAATTTGATGGCCATTTGGCCGTCGGCGCAAAAAAACACCCCCCCTGCAAAAAAATTTCAGCCCTTGGTCGTGCATATGACTGTGGGCTGGTGTTGGAAGGGTCTGGTCGGTGGCTGGGGCGGAGCCCCTGGTCCCCATATGACCACCGGCGGAGCTGAAGGGCCTAGCGAGGCTGATCTCGGTGGAGGTTGGGTTGCGATCTGGAGGAGCAGGGTGGCGGCGCTGGCGGGAGACGCCGGCGGCGGTGGCGAATGGGTGGCCGCCAGGCGGCGGACCCTTTTACTCTGCAAGCACCGGCCCGAAACCCGAGAAAGTGCATTTTTTGAATTTCTCACCTCGATCTGTGTGCTGGGGAAGTTGTACGGCCCCCTAGACAAATTTTTTTTTGCCTTCTCGACCAACTTGCACCAAAATAGACAAATTTTATATGAAAATGGGGGTTTTTGGGCATTGCGGACTCAATGGCGAGGTTCGTTTTGTCCCAAAATGCCCAAAAAATTAGGATACCCCCAAATTCAATAAAAAAATTGCCTATGGAAACCCTTGCACTTGAAACTCACTAAATGGCCATATCTTCAAATCACAAACAAGCAGCTGCAGGTCTGGAGCTCTGATACCATGTTAGAATCCAAGATCACCCGCATGCAATCACCTATTACATGCAAAAGATATGAAGAACCAAAAATGATGTTCTGTAAACCTCTCAGTAAAAATGCATTAAGAGAATCGATTATTACAAAGTGATCAATCCTTATGAAGGAGATCAAGAAACCCTAAAAGGGAAACCCTAAAGTGTGCACACTTAATAATTAATAATTAATTAATTATTAATGTGCCTAAGTTTAACTTAAGTAATAAAGAGGAATAAGTGACTTAATTAATTAATCAATGTGATGTAATTAATTAAGCATAATAACTTATTACTCTAACATGGAAACCAAATTAGTCTCACGACAACCAAATCAACCTCAGTGGCAGCAAAATCAAACTCAATTTCAACCATGGAAAAATCAGGGACCAAGGTGTCCTAGGGGGCAATCATCTCTATTGATCACTGGCCCTAATCCTCCAAATGAACAAGTAAATCAGCCTCAGTTACTAGCACAACCTGTTTCAAACCTGAAAAACAATCGTAATGATGCCAATCCTCCTACTCTGAATGTGATAGATGCAAATGATATTCAGCTAAGGAATCAAAATGTTCCATTCATACCAAACATTCTAGATCAAGAAAGTGAGAAAGAAAAAGAGGATTCAAAGGAAAATCAAACTTCTAATGATGAACAAAAGGTTAGGCAAGCACCTTATCCTAAACGTTTAAAAAAAAAAAAGTAGCTCCCAACAAATCTCAACCAATCTATATGAATGTGGTAGATTCTCAACTTCTTTGTGAGCTGAAAAAGATCAATATTGAAATGCCATTGTTATAGGTCATTAAAGATATACCAAAAATAAACCAGTTGGTTAAATCCCTTTGTATGAAAATGCCAGGTAGGAAAAAGAAATTACCACCTACAATTCAAATACAAACTAAACTTACTGATGTATTATCAAAAATATTACTACCTCAAAAATATAATGATCCTGGTAGTCCTATGATAACCTTAATTATTGGAGGAATTGAGATAACCAATGTACTAATTGATTTAGGAGTAGCTATCAATGTCATCACAACAAATGTTTTACAGTTAGTAGATCAATCTACTGCTAAGCCTAAGGGTATTATTGAAGATATTATGGTTACTATTGATAGATGGGATTATCCAATTGAATTTTTAGTTCTCAAAGCTAGAAAGAAAAAATTTGGTTATCCAATCATCTTAGGTAGACCATGGTTGGCTACTGCAACAACATTAATAGACTGTAGATTAGGAAGTATGATAATTTCTAATGGTAAAAAACAAAAGGAGTTATCACTTTTTCCTCCTGCTCAAGCATCATTTCAGCCAAACAATCAACTTTGGGTTGATGAGGATATGGATTCAAAGGGAGATGGTGTTGTAGAATTAGCTATGGTTACCTTGGTAGAACATATTGAAGAATATGAGAATCAAGATCTTAATTATCAAAATATTTGTCAAGAAAAAGAGAAAAATTGTCAAGTACATCAGCAAAATTCACATATTTGTCCCTTAAATACACTTGTCGGAAATCCATCTGATTCTAAAAACAAGACCAAAGAAATAATAGTAGTAGAGGATAAGCCTCTTTTTATTAATTCATCCTTGTCTTCTTCCCAAGAAAAGGAATTGAAGCAGACTTTAGAAAACTATTCTGAAGCATTTTCTTGGGAATATAAAGACATGAGAGGAATTCACCCTTTTATCTGTACTCATATTTATACTCAAGATATAAAACCAGTAAGACAAGGTCAAAGAAGGATCAATCCTGCTCTACGGGATATTGTGAAACAGGAGATAGAAAAACCACTAAAAGTAGGATTTATTTATCCAATATCTGGTAGTCAGTGGGTTTCTCCATTGGTTATTGTTCCTAAGAAAAATGGAAAATGGCGTGTATGTGTGGACTATAGGGAATTAAACAAAGCCACTAAAAAAGACCATTTTCCTTTTCCATTTATTGATCAAGTACTGGATAACTTAGCTGGTAGTAGTTATTTCTCTTTCTTAGATGGATTTAGTGGCTATAATAAGATTTAATGGCTCCTGAAGACCAGGATAAGACTACCTTTACATTTCCTTGGGGAACATATGCTTATACAGTATTACCATTTGGACTGTGCAATGAACCAACAACTTTTCAAAGGGTTTTCCTGGCAATTTTTGCAGACTTGACTACTTCATGTGTAGAAGTTTATATGGATGACTTCATAGTTCATGCACAAACATTTGAAGAAGCACTTAAGAGCTTGAATAAAGTATTGAAAAGATGTAAGGATTTTAGATTGTTCTTGAATCATGAAAAGAGTTCCCTCATGATGATAGAAGGTATTGTTCTGGGACATCACATCTCAAAAGAGGGGATCAAAGTTGACCCCAAGAAAATTGAAATCATTCAAAAAATTGAAATCCCTACAACTCAAACTAAAGTTCGTAGTTTTCTTGGGAATGCTAGTTACTATATGAGATTTATTGAAAGGTTTAGTAAAATTTTTGAACCTTTATTTACATTTCTCAAGAAAGATGTAGAGTTTCTTTGGACAATTGATTGTCAAAAATAATTTGATATAATTAAATATGCCTTAACTACTGCTCCAATTATCAAGGGACCTGTTTTGGGAGTTCCATTTCACATACATGTTGATGCATCTAACTTTTCTATTGGTGCAGTATTGGGACAAAAAGATGAAAATGAAGCAATGCATGCAATTTACTATATCAGTAAAAAATTTTATCTTGCTAAAAGGAACTATACAACAACTAAGAAAGAATTCTTAGCAGTAATATATGCAATCAATAAATTTAGGCATTATATTACTGGTTACAAGGTATTTATTCATATAGACCATTCTACTATTAAATATTTGATGAATAAAGTTGTTCTAAGAGGACAAATCATAAGATGGCTATTGTTGTTGCAAGAATTTGATATAACAATTGTTGATAAGCCTCAAAAAGATAACGTTGTTGTTGATTTCCTTTCTAGAATTGTTTTGCAGGGTAATCAAGAGCCAGTGGATGATACATTTCTAGATGAACATTTGTTTACAATATCAATTCATCCACCATGGTTTGATGATCTTGCAAATTATCTAGTAATAGGGAAGTGCCCAAATTATTTCAATCCTAAGTAGAAAAAAGGTTAATTCGTGAAAGCTTTAGGTTTCAATGGATAAATGGTTTATTATTTAAAATGTGTCCTGACCATGTTCTTCATAGATGTGTTGTTGAAATAGACGTTTATGATGCCATACATGCTTGCCATCATGAGCTAGAAGGAGAACATTACTCAGTAGTCAGAACCGTTCATAAAATATTAGGAGCTAGTTATTTTTGGCCATCTATAACAAAGGATGTTTCATTCTTTGTGAAGCATTGTGATGAATGCCAACACATGGAAAGACCTACACCAACAATGGAGATTCCATTACAACCTCAAATAGCTTTGGAACCATTTGAAAAATGGGTAATTGATTTTGTGGGACCTGTTGATCCACCTTCTAGAGGATATCAATATATCTTAGTTTGCACAAATTATGTCACAAAATGGGTTGAAGTGAAAGCTTTACCATTAGCAAGAGAAGACAAAGTAGCTGATTTCTTGTACAAGCATATTTTGGAAAGATTTGGTGCACCAAGAGAGATAGTTTCAGATCAAGGGCCACAATTTGTGTCTACTATGATGGAAGCATTTATGCAAAGATACCAAATAACACATAGAAAATCAACGCCATATCATCCTTAGGAGAATGGACAAGTGGAGGTTACTAATCAAGAATTGGAGAATATTTTGACAAAAAATGTTTCATTGAGGAAGACAGATTGGGCAAAAAGGTTGGATGAGGTAGTGTATGCATATAATACAACCTGGAAGATAACTACTAGATTCTCTCCATATGAATTAGTATTTGGAAAAACTCCAGTAATTCCTATTGAATTTAAATTGCAAACATTGAAGACAACATTGGAGATGGGTATTGACCTGTCAGATGCATAAAATAGTAGAATTCTATAGTTGAATCGACTTGATGAGATGAGAATGGAAGCTCTTCAACATACAAAGATAATTTAGAAGTAGAGAAAGGAGTGGCATGATAAAAATATTGTGACAAGACAATTTAAGAAGGGAGATTGGGCACTGTTATTTGACTCTAGATTTCAAGAGTTTAGAAGAAAATTTCATACAAGATCGTTGGAACCTTATGAAATTGATGAAGTTTTTCAAAATGGAGTAGTTCAATTGATACCAATAGATGCAGAAAGAAGGGTCATGCTAGTTAGCGGTCATCATTTAAAAATGTATCACAAACCTACATCAAAAGAGGAATTTGTAGTAGAGTTGTAGAATAGGGTTGAACATTTTATGATGGAAGATATTCCTTCCATAAGAGAATGTATTTCTAGATAATCTTTTGAAAATGTATAAATAAAGGAGGTAAATTGAAAATGAGAAATGGCGGTTTACCTTCTGAATAAAGGAGATAGATTGAAAACCATAAATGGTGGTTTATCTCTTAGAAAAAAATGAAAAATAAAAAAAGGATGGCTGAAAACTAGAATTGGCGGTCTCCTGATGACTCCTGATGGCTCCTGACGACTCCTAATGACTCCTGATGCTTCCAAGGTTCTCTGTAATAAATGTTCTAGTTAATTTAGATCCCTTTTCGATTAACTCATTGAAATTATTTCCAGTTGAGTTGATTCATACTCCGATTGACTTTTGCATTTAATGAAAAGGTACGCATTTATTGTGAATGTCATTTTCAAAATATTACTTCTGATTTAGTTAATGGGATGTGACATTAAATAAATGTTTTGAGCATAGATATCTCCGCCGTAGTTATTAATTTTATAATAAATTAGTCCTAATCATTTAAAAATCTGGTGGAGATATAAGGATTTAATATTGAGGGGACCACTACAATTAATGTAAGTAATAAGAAATTTTTCATATCAATTCAGAATGTGTGTGTTGATGTAATTATCGCCACCAACCTTCTAAGTCATAATTCAAAAAGTACTTGATACGTGTGAAATGCTCACAAGGAATGAGATGGATTAAATGCTTAATGTCTTGACACAAAGTGCATTTTTGGTTTTTGAAAAGTATTGTGTCTATGGAAAGAGATGTTCATTTGCATTTCACTCAAAGAGTTGCATCCGGCATTGTCTCTAATAAAAATTGTAGAAGTAAGGAAAAATGGGGCAAAAAAGGAATTCAGAACCATAAAACTTCATTCTAGATTCTAAAACGGAGAGATTGCTAAGAGAAGCAGGGTGGCTTGAGTTCATACAAATGTACGAAGGATTTGAACTCAATTTGGTGGAGGAGTTTGTTATGAACTTTCATGTGAATGTCACCAAGGTAAGAGGAGAAGTAATTGAAGTTACCCCTACTGTTATTAGTGAGCTCTCTGGTATTCCAACTGAGGGTGAGCCAATAAAAAAAGGACATGTGGGTTTTGAGGAATTGGTGTCTGCATTCCATGAAGAACCAAAAAGGAAGCTAGAAATCTAGTGGCATAAATGAAGTCAAAAGGGAGTTGCTCGCAGTAGTCTAGAAGAACCGTGAAAAATAGATGTAACCTTGTTAATGAATTTTTTCACCTGCAAGGGTTAGTACAACACAATTCTTGGGCTAGGAATGTGGATGCTCATGCATTTAAGGTATGGAAGCACAATTCCTTCTACAATAATTAATCTTCCCGCCTTTTTATTCACACAAATCTCCTATATGGTAGCTAGGGTAAAGTTTAGAGGAGTTTTGTCCATTAGATTCCATAGCTTAATTCATTTGATTATCAAACATCATTTCATGAAGGAGTCTGGGAAAGAGGGGTGGTTAGAATTTTTGTCAACCCCCATTTCCAAAATTGGAAAGAAATCTAAAAAGGGACCCACTATGAAAAAATTAAAAATTGAAAAAGGGGAAGCTTTTGAAAAAGTACAGAAAAAGGGAAAAAGAAAGCTATAGGAAATTGAAAGGGAAACCTGAAGTACAGTGAAAAGAAAAAGGCATGCATCACCATAGGAAAACCCTAATGTTGTTGACGTTGACACCAATGTTCCAACTTCCCTTGAAAAACCAGTTGAAACCCCTACGGCCACTCAAGATACCTTGAAAAATAGTGAGGAAATCCAAGAGCCTGTTCGTTCTCTTGAACAACTCAAAATTCCTCTTGAAGCCCTAGTTCCATCTCCACAAAAATACCCTGTTCTAGTGTCTCATGGATCTCCATCTGAAAAATAGTCCCCTGATATGTTAGAAGAAGATAACCTTGTTAGATGGTTTGATGAATCTTCTTCACCACCTATTTTGGTTTTTAGAAGAAGAAAAGGAAAAGAACCAACAACTGAACAACAAAAATCCCATCAATTGCAAGAAGAGATAGAAGAAGAAGAGGAGCAGGAGATGGCTAAAGCTATGGCAGTTTCTAGAATGCAAGCAGAGTTGGATGAGGAAAGAAAAAGAATACAATTTCTAGAGGAAAAGTTAAGAATAAAGGAAGAAGAATTTTAAAAATCTATGTCCAAGACTGAGAAACTAGAAAAAGGAGATGATAGAAAAAGAAAAAAATTGCAAACGCAATTAAGTCAAACATAAGAGGCCTTATAGCAGGCTAATGCATAAGCATTAGCTCAAACAGAAGAAACAACAAGGCTTGGTGCTATAAAAATAGAGAGATTGAAAACTAAATTGCAATAGAAAGAAGAGGAGTTAAAACAACAATCAAGTAGATTTCATTATCTTGAAGCATCTACTTCATCAGCTCCAAGGAGATACCTATCCCTTACAACACTCAAGCTTAAGCATGGGAATAACTAGTTGAAGAGCCAAAATCAGCAGCTGGAAAAAGAGAGAGATGAGGCGAATGAAGAGCTCTCCTCTGCAATGTTATCAATGAGGAAACCTTCAAAATTATATTTATTATTCTTGAGGGAAATGTTTTTACAATGGAAAAATAATTAGTTGGTTTTGAAAAGAAAGACATATTATGATGATGACATAGAATTACTTGAGGATTTCTACAACAACCATCCTATAGTTCAAAACGAGATGTGTGAATATTTTTATCATGGCTTCATTCTTGGTAATTTTCCTCAATCTTTTCTAAATATTTACATTGGGGAGTTGCAAATTAGGTATTTTGTGTCTTTATTACAAAATAAAATTGAGTGGGATAATAGAACAAACCAGTACAAGAGGAACAGTTGAAATTGGGCATTCCAATGAGGAATAAAACACCTTAGTCTATGTCTTTCAGATCTGCCTTTGAATACTTTGCACAAGGAGCTAATGTGAAACTTGTCTACAAAAGAAATTTGAATGAAAGCATTAGAGTTTTTAGAAGTGTTCAAAAACATCTCCCACACAAGCCTTAACTGCAGCCAGGGAAAGATACAATAGCATTCCAACATCACTCAAAAGGAGAGAACCAATCTCTTCAAGAAACATCACTTGGAGTCTCACAAGAATGAGATCCTTGATATAGGTCATTGAGGAGCAAATGACAAATTGTGTATCAATGAGGTTCAGACCTCCATTACTCATAGCACTAGCACCTGCATTAAATGCTCCACCATAGTTTATCGGAGAAAGTTTGAGAGATTGGTTGAGGACAATTGAAGAACAAAATGGAAATGCTCATTAGATAACATTACTACAGTATGTGACTTATTGTGGTGATCTAGTTATCTGGTTGGAAGGTACAAAGAGGGATTTACCAGATCCTCAACCATGAGGACATGGTTGACAACAAAAGGGGGAGAAATGATGAGTGCATGAAATGACACTTTAATTCATCCTTTTTATGTTTTAAAATACTTTATTATATATTAATTAGCTATGTTGGCGGTAGACTATATGCTTGAATTCTTGTTTGATTTTGCCTTATATTTAACTAATTGGAGTAAATATGAGAAATGGTATTTTGCATTAAATGTCTTTCCTTTTGAATGATGATTAATGATGAAATGTTTATGCAAGTTGATATCTTTTGTTGTCTTAATTGCATCCTATCTTTGACGACTATGTTCGATTGATTAAAATGTTGATGTTATGAGGTGGACATGTTAAACTTCATGTTTAATGGATTTGAAATCTATCTTACTCATGATCGCTCTAGCTAGCTCTTGATGAATGTTTCTGAACTGACTTCTTCAGTCAATTTAAAAACTTCTTGTTCAACTATTATCATGTGGCGGATTTCTTTATGACACTTTTGGTTTTGTTTAAGTTTAGTTGTTACCGTTTTGCATCTTAGCGAGCTGCGCCAATTTTTGTATTCAAATAAGTGGATATTCTTATAAATATCCATCCTTAGTTTAGTTTAGGAGTGAGTTAATATTTTTCTTTAGCATTGTAATGTGGATTATCTACACTTTTGTACTAGTTGCCTATTTTGGCCAATTGGAATGAAAATAAGGAGTTGATCTGAATCTCAGTGTTTAAGTTGCACCAGAGGAAGAGTAGGGCCCACTCAACCGAAGGAGGTGACTTGTGCTATTTTCTTTGATTCAATTAATTTTTTTCATTGTTCATCTCATTTGGAAAATAGGAATATAGATCTTTGTTAATCATTGCTAGTGAATGTGAATGCTTATATTCTTAGATTAAATTCATTAAATCCTTAGAATAATTCATTACGCTTTACTATAGATTTATATTCACTCATTTGTTGAAGATTCAATTTTTGTTCATAGAATTAGATTCATTGGTTATTTTAAAATGTATGTAGTTGTAATGGAAAAGACAATAATGACTTATGGAAATATAGAACTAAAGCTTGTTTGGAATTTGTTCATGGAAGTTAGTGTTATTGCATTTTAGATTAATGTTTATTTTCTACAAACATAATTAGATCCTTTTCTGTAAACGTAAATAGATTTCCTTTCCAAGTACATTTCAATTCTAAGCTTTAGATTAAAAGTAGATTTAGTTTTTAGCTTAATTCTTCCATGGATAAATTAAAAATAAGTCAAGTGAAGTCTGAACTGAGTTATTGGGGTCTGGGCAATCGTTAGTTAAGAGATAAATTGGGATTAAGTCCTTAGAATTAGTTAGGCACCCATTGTTAAGATTGGCTCCTAGCAACTCCTGAAAGCTCCTGATAGCTCCTGACAGAGCTAAACCACAACCAAAATTATTTTTTACAATGCAAAACCCCCAATTTATGGTAACACCCTTATCACATACAACTTTAAGACACACCCAGTTCGATAATTGATAAATTAAATGATGCAAGAAGTGACATCAATGACCTTGCACATAACTCATCACATTTTTATCTTTCAATACAAAAAGCACCATTAATATCACAACAACTTGCTCAACTATCATATTTGATTTAGGGGGCCACATGATAGATTTTAAATATTATTTTTACATATTACAAGTGGAAAAAATGCTATGGGAATGCTTCATTTATTGTTTTTTAGACAAATTTTCAATTATGTGGTCATCCCTAAGCATGATTTTGGAGGATATTTTGTTGGAATGTTAGAGAGTTTGTCATTGAGATGTCTATTGGAAACATGAGCATGAGTATGAGCATAAGTTGTACAATATGCAAGTACATTGTTATCATTGATGTCAACATTGTGATTTGGTATTAAGATCGATGTGCAAACCAATTGGTAAAGCATAAGTATACATAAAGATGTTAATCCAATGCTTAGATTGAAGAAGCTTTGATCTAGAGTAGACAATTGAAGTGGAAAGTTAACTAAGTGTTAGAACAAAATTTTCAGTGTATAAGACATCCAATTTTTGGTTTCAATTGGTCTTCCTTAAAGAATATTTCTTTGCGGTTCTAATGCAATTTTGTTGTATGTTAAAGGAGTCTAAATCCATATTTTCACATTTTATTGTCCTCTAGTGAAGAATTTATGAATGATAGAATATCGGGTCTTCTAGTGATAGTGGTTGACAATACATGGTGTATGTTTTGATCAGTTCACAGTTCATCGCAGAATGGTATCTAGTATTGTGGATTTGTGGGAGTTTTTATAGGTGTTATTAGAGTTTTTTCTCCAAGTGACATGAAGTTTGGAGGTCTGCATGTTGGTTTGTGACTCTTCCTTAGGTGAATTTTGATGTTAGGTCACTAGTGGTGCCAACCTAATATATTTGGGGTATTGCAGAGGTTAAGTAAGTATTGATCTATTATGTGGCAACTATTATATGTCCACCCCAACCTATCTTATGTGATACAAGTTTCAATTAAGGTGTGAGATTTGTATGCTAAGCTGACAAGTTATATTTTGCATGATACATCCAATTAGGCTGACCTAATTAATGTTGGGATGAAACATATATAAGTATGTAGTGATAGAAAATTTCACCCTTTACATTTTCACACTTAATTTGGAAACTATTAATGATAAAATGAACCTAATGTCACCTTGATCTAGTGTTGTAATGTTTTTCACACATACACATTAGATTTAGGGTCCTTTTAAGCTGAATAAACCTAATTTTTCCTTAATTTAGTGTTGTAAAGTGTATTTAGTTAAACCTTCATATTAAATTCAGGGCCCCTTTTAAACTAAATGGACCTAGTTGTGCCTTATTTAGGGTGTTGTAAAGTGTATCTTTACACTTTCACACTAATCTAGGACTTCATTAATTAATTGGGCTTCTCTATGCCTTAATTGGCCCTATTTTGCATCCACAAGCCTTAATAAATGCATTTTTTTGAAGATAATCCTGACACTTATCAAATGACCAATTATAATTCAATGTTTTGGGTCATGTGATCCATATTTAGTGTTCTAGGACTCATACGCCACTTTGGGCATATGAGTCCCACCTAGGTCTTAGGACCTGATTTTGAATTTCACCTTAAACGAGACCTGTCTTAGAGTGTGTGCCTCATTTTTCAGCCACTGGGACTCATACACCACCTTGGGTGTATGCATCCCACTCTAGCCAAGACCTAATTTAAATTTAATTCTTGGTGGGATTTTATCTTCCAAGATTTGATGTTGGCTTGTAGTTTTGTAATTTCAAGATATTTGGCATAAATAAGTATAAATACAAGGTTATTTCACTCATTTTCTCGTAAGAAATCCTAGAATTCTATAAGTAATCAAGATCACTTTCACAAGAGTTCACAAGAGTATTCAAGATCATTTCTAAAGCACTTCTAAAGAATTCAAGGGCGCAGATTTCTCCATCATTTGTTGCAAAGATTCAAGATCCATCATCATGTCAAAGGCATAATGCATCAAGAATGTTGATGAGCTAGTGTTGTGATGTAGCATTCAAAATCCAAGTTAAGCATTGTTCCATATGTAATTAAAAATCAAGATCTACATTCTCTATGGCCACTTCATGTTAGATTGCATATTTGTATTGCAAGACATCATTCAAGGTATCATTGTTCATGTTTGATGTTTGATGTTTGATGTTTGATGTTTGATGTTTGATGTTTGATGTTTGATGTTTGATGTTTGATGTTTGATGTTTTATGTTTCATGTTTCATGTTCATGTTTCAGTTATGTGCAAGATCATCATGGAAAAAATAGGCCCTTAAGTGGCAAAAAAATTAGAAAAATTAGAGTTAGGAAACTTGACATAAAAATTTGAATAAGTTATCTATATTATTTCAAAAATATGTAAGAATAGAATCTGTAGCAAATTGAATTTAGTTTCTAAACTACTAGGTTTTTTTAAAACAAAAAAAATCTATTTGGTGAAAATTTAAAATTTCAATGCAGTAGTACTTAAATTTCAGGGAAAAAATAAGAAGTAGGTGTCTGTCTGACCACCTTAACCACAATAAAATAATAATATTTTTTTATAATATTTTAGATATAAGTAGAGGACTCATGTCCCAATGTGATGCATATTTTTTATAAAAAAAATTCAAATAAACAATTAATTATGATTTTTTTATTACAAATTTTAAAAAATATAAAAAACTTGTATGTCTGACCACCTTAACTTGGTCAAAGCTTCATGAAATTTCTTTTTTCTTTTTTTAGTCCTATAGTATGTGAAGAATAGAATGTGATGCATGTTTTGGATTCAAAAAATGTGACACTGTTTGAAATCTATAGATGTTTTTAAATCAGTCAATCAATTAGGACTTTAGTTGTAATTTGAATAGAAAATGAATAATAATTACTTATTAAATTCAAAGTAAAGCATAATTTATATTGGTGGAAAGCTGAGAAATCTCCTCTAAAAACCATTTTCGTTTCATCAATTTTGGGTAAAAAAGAATTCGTCAGCGGCATACCCATCATATTGCCATTTTTTGGCCCATCATGATCCTACACATACCCTTTCATTATTTCATCATACGGTTTAATAATCTAAATGGGGTTTGACCAAGGAAAACCCCTATTTCCTAATAATCAACAAGTTTTTCTCTCTCTATATGTGTGATTGTAGATGTAGGTGTCTTGGAGCTTGAAGATCCTTTGAAGATTAAGTTGCAAGATTGAGGAAAGTTGTCACCTTATTTGAAAGATCATAGAAAGTCACCTATAGGTCATAATTCAGAGTTTTAGACCTGAGAACAAAGTGTGGAAGGAAGAGAAAAGATAGGAGAATAGATTCAGATCTTGACCCTTGAAAAAAGTACAACGGGACTGATATGCCACTTGTGGTGCATGAGTCCTAGTACAATGATTTTTCCAGATTTTAGTGGATTCAAACCAGACACTCTCAGATTCCTATTTCAGCCCAAAAACCCTAGTCTAGGACTAATAGGCCCAACCTAGTGTATGAGTCCTAGTGATCCTTCAAGTTAGCTTTTTCAAGATTTTAGAGCTTGTTCTAGATACATTCATCTTTCCAAGTGCACCTCTATGTTTTCCTAGTTTATTTTTTTGATTTGTATTCATTTCTAGGTCATTTGTTTAAGATTTGCACATCATTAGGTTTTGTCATTAGGTTTTGCATGTTACTTGTGTTTCCAAGCCCTAGCTTGGTGTCGAACCCCATTTTAGTCTTTGATCATACCCTAGGACACCTTATTGTAGATCTCTTTCCTTCATTCTATCATTGGATTGAGATATCTAGGGTTTCCTTGAGTGAAACTTGAGAGAAATAGGATCCCTCCCTTGTGTGTATGTGTTCCATCTCCTAAAAAGGTGGAGCACCCTATTTATATTGTTTCAAAGTAGAAGATAATTTTGGTGTTGGATGAAGTGGATAGAAAATATATAAGTATTATGGATGTGAATTATGTGAAAGTGATGCAAGCGCAAAGTATAGTAGAGTGATATGAATTGTGTTGACTCTATATATTGAGCTTCAATGGAACTATTTTCTAGCATGTTGCAGATGCACTTGTAATAGTTCATTCTTGGTTGTGTGTCACCCCTCTCTTCTATCCTTTCTTCTTTTGGTGTGTAGTGATTCCACTTGAAGTGAGCATTTATGTAATATATTGTAACTAGTTATAATATATTTTGAGTTAATCCTCACTATGGTCTTTCCCTCTTTAGGTTTTCCAAGTAAAAATTTGGTGTTCATGTGTTATGTCCTTTAATGGTTTCTTTCATGCTTTCCTTTCTTATTGAAAAGTAAATATGTTATATGGAATGAATGTTTAAATGTTTAAGTGGTTTCATAGAATATTTATTTACCCCCCTTCTCAGTATTTTGGGTGTTAAAAAATTGGTATCAAATCTTGGTTCCTTGGAAGAAGCTTAACCACTTAGGGAAGATCTTAGAGTTTGAACACATGGCTATTATGAGATATCCTACTCCTTCATAGGAAACTACTATTGGATTCACTGAAGAAGATTGCATGGTTGACTTGAATGGAGAACTCAGAATAGCCCTTGAAGATATGGAAAGGACTGAAAGTGAGAACAAAGATCTAAAGGAAAATGTCAAGGAAGCAGATGAATGCATTAGAAAATTGAGAGAACAAATCAAGAAACTCAAAGAAAGACATAAGGAGGTTAATGAGTAGTCGACACAAGCAAATGATATAATTATTAGTCTGAAAGTGCAAGTTGAAGAAGGAAAAAGAGTTGAAGAATGCTTGAATTCTAAGATGAAAATAAAATTTGAAGAATGTTCAAAACTTGAAGAAGTTGTGACCTTGAAATCAGATCTAAAGAAAGCAAAGAATCAAGAAGATAAATTCAAGATAAGCTCTATAGTGCTTGATGAAATGATTGTAAATTAGAAGAATTCTAAAGATAAAGGATGATTAGGATTTGAAAAAGGGGAAATTTCAAAGGCAGATCAGACACCAAGTGTTGAAAAGGAGAAAAATGGACCAAAGAAGATTGAGGACAAGAAGAGTAATGGAAAGTAGGCTTGGAATCAAAGGAAAGACTTCAAAATACCACATATCAAACAACCAAATACACAAAAGTACTTATATTTTAATGGTTTCTATTATTATTGCAATAAATTTGGACATAAGGCTATGTAATGTAGAAACAAAATGAATCAAAATGTTCAATATTTTCTTGGTCAGTGCTTTACATGCAAAGGATTTGGTCACAAGGCTAGTGAATGTAGAAATCAAAAGATGAATGCCTATAACAATGGTGTGAGGTTTCAATATTTCAATGGGTACTATTATGCATGCAATGGATTTGGGCATAAAGCTAATCAATGTAGATCCAAAATGGGTAGAAGTAAACTTGTTCAAAGTGTTGTCACTTGTTACAATTACAATAGACTAGGAAACATTTCCAAATTTTGTAGAAGTAAGAATGTGAAGAAGAATAATTAGGTGAAAAAGGCTAATCTAGTAGAGATGAAAAAAGAGATGGACAATATATAGAGGAAGAAGGAAGATAGTGAGACTAAGTTTGAGTCTATACCAACATCTAGTGCAGATTTTTCCTTCGAAAAATAAGTAGAAAGCTTTGGCTTAGGGATGGTGTTGATGCTTCAACATATTGGAATAAGGTGTAGGTTGACATGGTTAACCTATTGGTAAAAGAAGTGATGGAAAATATCAACACATGGAAATTTCTAGAGCATTTGAAGTTGACTGTGCATATAGTTAGGGTTCATTGACTTTATTGACTGAACCATTCTATACGAATTAGGTCAATTTCTAAAAGGGTATATAAGTAATTTCGCATATAGCCAAAAAATTAATTTGCAAACGAGAATTCAAGGAGAGAAGATCAGACAAGAAGTGAAGTGTTTGAAGGAGATCAAAATTCCTTGTGCACAAAACCCTAACTGAAAGGCGATTAAGAGGTATTTATAGTTTCTATTCATCCTAAGTTTTGAAAGTGATTTAAATTTATTGCACAATGTATACACCACAAATTGTAGAGGTAGTGGATAACCACTGACCTAAATTCAAATGGGATCCCAAAAATCCTTAGTGGATGATCTAGATTGTGCATTTTCAGACATTCTATATGATCATACAAATTTGGCTGATGTGTGGTACAATGAGCTCACTGGAGATGAGTTTGAGATAAAACTAGAATTTAAGGGTTTGGTAGAGAAAAACCTAGATGTTTGGACTATTTTCATAAAAAATTTCTATGTCAAAGAATGGATTAGGTATACATTGAGACGAATCTATGACAAATTCATCTGGTTGGATATTCCATATTTGATAAACAAAGAAGTGATTAGGGTTGTTACAAGTTTATGTTCAACTAGAATAGGTCTGATGCTCAAATAAAAGAAGAATGAAATGGTGATGGCGTTACCTAGTGCAAAATATGATAGGAGAGCCTTGACGATCAAAGATATTAGAAATCTGGCAGTTGGGCATGCCTCAATGGTGATTGGCTATAAATTATACTTCACTAATAGGGAGAATTCAGTTTCAACAACTGCAATTAATACAACAAATGAGATGGTTGTGAAGGGTGTAGATTATGATTTGTATGAATTATTAAGAGCACAATTAATGGAGTGCCTACAAAATACTAAGGACTCAAAGTATCCCTTAAAATTTGGTACCTTGATCATCTATTTACTATTCTAATTTTTGAATGAGGTTCCCGGTACAAGAAACATAATGTGGTTGAAAGATAGACCTGTAGTGCATCAGATTATAGATCATTTGTTGAGATTGAAATATTTTGATGCACAAAATAATTCTCTCTAGGGATTATTTAATAATTTTCAAGAAAAGATGTAGGAAAGAGGTATGATACAAAAAAGTGTGGTGGAAAAATACAAGAGTGACATATTTTCATGGTGAGCAAGGATTGTTGCATAATGGAGGTTGTTGAGCCTAGAACTGTGGATCACATAAATGGGATAAGAAATTGAAGAAAATGTAATAATTGTTGGAAGTATGAGTAGCTTGTGTGTTTTCATTGATTTCAATAGTTCTAAGTTGTTGCATTGATGTCAACAAGTCTATGAAGAGATTGTTGGAAGTTTGTAATGATGCTTTGATTGGTCGCATTATGTTGTCATTAGTAGTATCACTGATGTCAAATTCTAGTGTTGATTTGATCAACATGTGTGTGGTTAACTTGCTGAGAAGGTGTTTCATATGATGAGAATGTATTTGAGGTGCTTGGTTTCCAAGTGCTTTTGAGAAAATTTGAAGAAAAGAAAAACTAGTGTCATTAAGAGGTGTTAAGTGTAGTAGAGTAGTGATTTGGTTCTGCTCCACATTTCTTCATGATTGAATATCTACTTATGTGGTTTAGATATGTTGATTAGATGTGTTTAGAGGTGTTATATCCAGAGTTTTAGGTTCTGGATCATTGTACAGAGAAAGTTGTGTTCAATAGTATGTGAACAATGTATTGCAATGGTGTCTAGGAGAAATGGTGTTGCTTTGCATTTCTCCCCAATGTGGTTTCTAGTCTTGCAGATCTAGAAGTATGTTTCTATTGGTCATATCTATCTACAATCTAAGTTCTTTATCTTTTGGTGCCCCGTAAGGTTTGATTTAGGTGTTTTAGTATGTGGAAGGTTAGCTAGTTGTGTAGGATGAATATGTTTTTCTGGTGTATGATGTTTTGAAGGAGTTGTTGGATTTCAAGGTGTTGATGGAATATTCTAGATTGTGTTAAATTTTTATATATTTTTCATGAGTCGTATTTGGATCAAATGAAGTGTGTACTTAATTGTTTAATGGTGTTAATACAGGTTCGACCAAACTTAGGTGTTTGCACTAAATATGAAAATGCTTCGATGTTTGTGGAAGTATGGTGTGGCATGTATGAGTGTATTTGGGTTCAAGTTAAAGTTTTGTGTGGTCTTCCTTCACTCCTTTACACTGCGAGAATTTTTTGGTGTCGACCTAATTTGAATTTTCACGATTGAGGTGCTTAGCTGATGTTTTCAATTATTTTCAAGGTTGAACATGGTATATATGAGTGTTGAGTTGATGGTGGATATGTATGTGATGGGTGTTTGATATGTGAAGTGCAAAATTGAAAAATACATAATGAGCTTTAATGCTTAAGACTATTGGAAGCAATGAGCAGAAGGTTTCTACATTATACAAAGAGAGTGTGAATGTTTTTTGTGAAATAGTGGTGGATATTTATGTTGCTCTAAGATGGATTTCTCATTGTAACAATCTTCTATCTAGGTAAATGCACCAATATGTGACACAATTTTGATGCCAAATTGAAAATATTCACAAAAAAAGTCTAAAATGAGCGTCTAGCGAATACCAAATGAAAAAGTAAATTAAAAGCTCAAAAGACATTTCAAATCCAATTTTCATTTCAACCCGCGGCTTGGCTTGGAGGATTCAAGCTCTACAACTCGTGCTCGCCAAATCTCATCCATTTTTTGCACTCTTAGCTTGCAATTTTTCATGAGGATTCCACCAACACGTCAAAGAGTTTGAAGATTGTGAAGAGGTATGTATTTTTATTGTTTTTATTTTGAATTTGATTTAGAATGTAGATTGAAATAGGTTCTTTTAATAAAAAAATGTTGTAATTCTCAAGGAATGATTCTCCAACTCCAAACATTGAAAATTCACAATCACCCCCTCACGAAGAGCCTCCTATACAAGAACAACCTGAAACCCACCCATCAATTCATAGGAATCCTCAAGGAACACAAGAAAATATCCTAAATCAAATTGAAAACAATAAAAGAGACATTGAACAATTAATTGGAAGATTAATCGATCATGTTGAAACCCACCCTTATAGAAGAGGGAGTATTGGATCATTGAAGTCAATTGTATCTCATGTAGGAGAAATGGGTGAGAAAATAAATTTTTGGTCAAATAAGAGGCATGAGATGAGACAATTTTATGCTATTGGTTTGTCATATGCAGATGTGAAAAAACAAAAAATTAGCAAAGTATACTTGTGTGCCCTATTTACAGACCTGAGAACCAATTTGTCTCATGCATGCAAGAGGTTCCCCATTCATTGGTGCCACCATGAATTAATTAAAAATAAAATTCTGGAGTGGTGGTGGATGGTATTTGACCAACCTCCATGCAATAACCATGAGGTACCACAACACTTTTTGAGGAAACTCTATTGTGAGTTTTTCCTTAATAAGATGCCAAATTATTTTGACATCTTAGACTTTCAGGGTAGATGTGGGGGCTCCACACATGATAGACCTACTACACAACATAATCCACAGTTGGCACTGAGACCCTTGGCCAAACCCATGGTGAAGCATGTCACCATTCCTTCCATTGTTAAGGACAATGTAGAGGTGGATACATTGGAGTCTATTAGCTTGATCACCCAGACCATTATATAGTGTGTGATGCCTCTAGTAGAGCTTGATGTGGAGGAGACATGTAGGCCCCGAGCTCCACCCCACCATTGTGACACTTGCAGTGTTGTTTGAACATACGATTATCAGAGTGCTCAGGATGCAGCTACACAACCTACATTAGCTACAAATGTGATGGCTATGACAAATGAATTGCTGAATAATACATACGACATTAATACTCAGGTAAAATTCAACAAGTTCATTTAATTTTTTTTATTAAAATATATTTTGAAATTTAAGATAGCTAAATTTTTAGAATTTTGATATGATGAAATTTCAAGGTCAGAGTGTTCATGAGACATGCTCCATTCCTACAGACCCTTTTACATTCTTGACGTTGAGTCCACAAGTATGCAACTAGTATTAAAGATATTATTATTGCATTTGAATAGTTGAATGTTATATTTGAATGTTTGTCTCATAACATGCTTTGGATGTCAAATAGTTTCTTGGTGGACCTTCGATCTCCACACCTTGCAATTCATTTCCTCAAACAACTTACACTCAAGTAGCCTTTATTCATTAATGGTGTTGTAAAACAATCTTAACTAATTTTTATAATTTTGCGTATACAAATCTAAAAAATTGATGAGGAACATAAACATTGCATGTGTATTCCTTGATCATGTCACATTATCTTCTCCTAATTCAATTTTTGTTCCTTTATTCCTTCCTAATCTCATCCCATTAACATTTAATAGTTCACCCTATTTTCCATGATCCCCTCCTAGTCCATCTCACTAATATCTTCTAGTCCATCCTATGTGTCATTATGCCCTTCTACTCTCATCTTATTTTACCCATTATTATTTCACCCTAGATGTTCCATGATCCCCTATGTTCCACCCTATGTTCCTTTATCCATTCTATTTTATACCATCTTTACCCACGTTTCATTCTAGATAACTCTTCTCTATTATTATTACACACAGGTCAAGTTCACACTTCATGTACTATAGTCAAACTCTAGACACCTCCTAATTCACCATATGTTGCATTATTCCCTACTAATCACATCCCATTAACCTCTAATTGTCCACCCTATATTTTTTTATCCCATCCTCGCCCATCCCATCAATGTATACTAGTCCATCCTATGCTCCATTAACCCCTTCTATTCCCATCCCATTACCCTCTCTTATTTCACCTTATGTTCTATTATCCCCTCTTGGTCTTGTCCCACTATCTTTCCCTAATTCACCCTATGTTCCTTTATTCCCTCCTAATCCCATCCCATTAACCTCTAATAGTTCATGCTATATTTTGTTATCTAATCCTATCCCATTCCATTAATCTATTCTAGTCCATCCCATGTTCCATTATCGCATTTGACTCCCATCCCATTGTACCCTCTATTATTTCACCATATGCTCCATTATCCCCTGTTGGTCTTGTCTCTTTATCCCTTCTATGCTATAGCACCTCCATCCAAATTTTATCCTATACACCGTTGGAAGAAATCTTTTCTTCCACTCATTATTGACCAAAGTTATCTTCTCCATTACTGTTGCACACCTTAACAACCAACTTCATGTGCTATAGTAAAACCCTAGACACATCCTAATTCATTGTATGTTCCGTTATCCCTTTGAAAGCTACTAGTAACATAGTAATCCTCACTTCATTCATGTGAACCTCATTGTGGTGTTATCACTATGTTGACAACATGCCCTCATTAACATTAGTTCAACATATGCAATACGATTCTCAATGAGCACTGAACTTTGGAATTTGCAAGAGTTTGGACTATCCTAGTGGACTTAGTACTTTCACCATTTTGTGATCTATAAGAACTATACTGTAGTCTCAACTGAGGCCAACCATTTACTCTTTCAATTATGACAGTTATAAATGGACTACCTGAAATTCTTTATATTACTATTAGATATGTTGTTTTATTTGTAGTTTTTGACATTAGATAGCCCTGGTGATGTTGGTGGCACGATGGACCATGGAATTTTTGCAACAATAGCCAACTCTAATCCATTGAGAGAGGTATGCAATAGGTTAGTTGATTTGAGATTATATTTGCTCTTTTACGATCTATTATATAAAATTTTCATGATACTTTTATGTAGTTTAATTTCTATCTTGATGGTTGCTATAGGTGGGTGTCACTCCAGATCATGGACGTGGTAATGTTGTAAATGTGCATGATGACTATTTGTATGCGATAAGTAACTATATTTTGTTTGAATATGGCTTGGGGAGATTGTTTATGGCTTCTAGTGTTGTCATTGATGGCAACTGAAGTCATAATCTCGGTCCACAGATCAGGACTTGCTCATACTAGTAGGAAATGTAGAAAATAGAGTATTACCAATAGAAAGCATGAAGAACAGGGCATCCAGATAGTTACTCAATTTGTATGCTTTACCAGATAATTATTTTGTGTTGTGGATCCCCAGAAAAGCTTGTTAAGCATGTATATTACCTTACTGGTAATTGTTGTGATGTTGCATTAATTGGTGTATGAGCTTGGAGATCTGGTAGAATGATTTTTTGTTTATTTTCTCATTATGGCTGACCTGCTGTATATAGCGTGTCACAGATGTATAAGGAGTAGTTGCTTAAATATTTCTTGTGTTGGGAATTTTGATTTGGGTCCCAACTATAGTCTAGCCGACTTATGTGGGTGTGCATTAATTTTAATTGGTGAATTGAGCCGACCATTGAAGGATATTTCATGTTTTGTTAAAGCCAACTTGAAGTAATGAAATCCCTGCCAGCAGATATATATATATAAGATCAACAATTAATTTTGGTGTGTGCGAGTAGTGATGAGAAGGTGTTGTGCAAACCATTTTCCTAGTACCTCCAAAACAACATGAATAAATGAGTTAGACAAGGATTTGCAAGCTAAAAGAAGGATTCCCCATGAAATCCATTTGCAAACTCAAAATAGGAAAGAAAATAAGCAAGAACACAATTAAATGATAAAAACTAGATTAAATCCTAATTTAAATAGAAAACACTTGATCCCATAGGGGAATTGGTGCCAATTTGATGTGAAAATTGGCCCTTTCCCAATTCCTATGATGTAATATTTGAATGTTGAAGATGATGTTGATCCACTTTGATGAGAAGATGAGAACTCCAAGCCAAATTCAAATGATGGATAGAAATGGCTAAGTATTTTAGCATGGTAACTTTGCTTGGATTGTGGATGATAAAATGAGGAGAGGAGCTCTTCATTTATAGGATTTCAAGATGGATGAATGCCCAAATTTGAGCAATGTGGGACTAACATTCATCCAATGATATGGTGCCACTTGTCAAGCTATGAATGGATGATGGTATTGCAAGATTTGGGGTTTGTGCAAATAAATGCCAATATTTGAAATTCAAATTTGTTGAAATGACATGCAAGAGGGAAGGAAAATGCAATAAATGCCACTTGGCTCAAGGAAAAGGACATGTAAGAGGTTTTAATGCCTTGTTGGATGTACATGTTGACTTGGAATTTTTGAATTCAAATTGAGAGAATATTCCAAAAGATGCCATGTGAGGAAAATAGAGATTTAATAAATGAATTAAATCTATTTTCATGTGCAACTTGCATTATCTAGAGGATGTGACATGAGATGGGGTTAAATTAATCAAGGGTTTAATTAATTTAACAAGAGATTAGATGATGTGACTTATTTGACTTAGATTTATGGATTTATTTAAATCGGATAAGAGAGGAATATGATAAGAGGCTAATTAAATAAAGATTTTGATTTATTTAATTAAAAGGGATGGTGTTAGATTAAATCAAATAAGGTTTTAATTTATTTAATTTAATGGATAGACTTTAGAGATTTAATCAAATAAATTGATTATTTAATTAAATAGGGATAATTAGATCAAATGGATTGATTTAATTAACAAGAGAAATGACTTGATTCAGATAACGTGATTTATTTAACCAAGAGAGAATATTGATGAATTTAATTAGATAAGGGGATTTGATTAAATGGTTAGACAGAGGGATGATTTAGGAAGAAACGATGTTAGTATGTTAGGATTTGAATGCATGATGTCAATCAGTATATTTTTCAGTGTATATATTTTGCCCCTCTTTGAAGCAATGCACTTGTTGCGTTGGTTCAAAGAATATACGATTTTGATCAAAGCCAAAATTTTGATATTTAAAAACTTGCCCCATTGCTGCATGGTGAGAGAAAACATGCCATTATAATGCCCCCTCGAGAGATCAGACGAAAATTTTAATTTTTTGGGTGATCTCGCGGAAAAAAGTGACAAAGTGCCCGACAGGTCTGGAAGGGGTCCGGAAGGCTAAAAACATGTCTAAACGTAATAAAATGATGAAAAACAAGTCTCAAATGGATGAAAATAGGTTTAGGGATCCAAAAGCCTAGCAGGACAACCGTAGAGGGTCAAGAAACCCTAATTTTTAAGCTTAAAAGGGGCCCAAGGGGTCACTTTCAAGTCATTTTCACACACCTCTGCTAGCAAACCTTGAGATTCGAGCTTTGACCTCCTGACCTTATGGTGCAACGACAGCTTCCTTTGCATATTTCAGACTGAGTTCAGACCTACCAGCAACCACCTGGCATTTGTGCCTCGGTATGTGACCCTAACTGAAGCTTCATTTTTTTGTTTTAGCGCATTTATTACATGTTTTAAGGAGAGCTCATCTCCAGCGGTGCTATTATAGCACTGCTCGGTGTTTAAAGTGCACCACTTTTAACCTTTTTGCACCGTAGCAGTGCTGTTTAGCACCGTAGCGATGAAAAATGGAGTTTAAAAACTCCACCGCTAGGCTCGGGCTTGGCTCAGACTCGCGGGTCAGTTTGGAAAAGTGCACTATGACGGTGCCCTTTTCAAGTAGATTGCGACATTGGGGGTTAAAGTGCACGGCGACAGCTCTGTTTAACAAAAAAATTCGGGTCTAGCATTGGAGTTTGAGGAAACTCAAACTACGATGCCTTCACAAACTGCACCGCTGGGAACAAGTTTGAGGCGTTACATCAGGAATTTTTTCAAAAATTTTAACATGCTGACTTTGCATGATGCAGGACGGACCTAGGGAGCTTTATTCTCGAGAGCACTGGTCATAGGATTTGGCGAGCATCTTATGAGACTTTAGCGACATAGACTAGATTGGCTAGGAGCTACAGGACTATGGCATATTGCGTACGCGGCGCCCATGCACACACACCTCGGGATGTTGTCAAGGATGGCACAGTGAGATGTCGTCGTTTCATCTTCCCATAGGTGAGGCGACCGTCACATTGGAGGATGTCTGGCGGATACTACAATTGCCCATTCATGGCCGCCGGGTGATCTACGACATGGAGGAGGGACGCGATTGCTACACCCGAGTCCTCGCCCTTTGGGACATTATCTATTGCGAGGGGCAGATCAAGCTGGAGTGGTACCAAGTCATAGCACCTCCCTTCCGCTGGGTGATTATCGCTATCATTTTAGGTTTGGTTGCCCCAGACAGATGAGGGCAGTACTTTAGTCCTGGATGGGGATACTGCTGGGAGAGGATGGTCTGGGACATGCCAGTTTTCTTTACATGGGGGCCTGTACTCCTACCTTCGCTTTACAGGGATCTGCACGAGTATGCATATGTAGATGGCAGAGCACTGAAAGCTGGGGTGACACTTCTGCATGTCTGGGCATGGGAGCACATTTCTGTGCTACGTCCACGGGTGGTTCCAGTTCTGATGGGGGTAGAGGATGCCCTAGTGACACAATACAGAGGGGGTGTGTCATTCACACACACCGACAAGCATGGGATCCCCTACTAGAGGCGGGTCATAGATGAGATGCTCATTTTTACTTGGAAACCATACTTCGGTCAGCCTGGATGGGCTGATGATGTAGACTAGCTTTTCTACTACTGCCAGGATCAATACATGTAGGGGCGGGAGCACACCATGATAGAGAGATACCTACCCGGGCATGTACAACATCAGTTCAGAGAGCCGCAGGATCGACTAGATGATGGGTACGTAGCCGTGTTTGTACACAACCTAACACAAGTGTCATGGGGGCCTAGCATTCCTACCGCAGAGTTGGTTGACAATTTTTGACATTTGGTGGTCTGTCCTTGGGCCTATGATCAGGGATTAGTAGATCTGGGCATGACACAGGCGTACAGAGACTGGTTCAGACCTCCTCTCCGGTTGACCATTCTAGGTGACTATATAGAGGTGTACAGGGTCAGAGGTAGGGGTAGAGGATGAGGACAAGGGCGAGGACCAAGGATCGAGATCCATCAGGATCCACCAGAGATGCCCCCAGTTCCACCAGGTCACAAGGACGTCCCCATGCAGGACTAGTAGCAGGATCTGCCAATCCCACCACCACAAGTTGAGGGTGAGGGTAAAGTTCATGCATAGCCACTGGCATAGCCAGCAGGGCAGGTAGATGCATGGGATGCCTTGATTTTGCAGTTACAGGCATAGGTATAGGCAGTGACGGCCAAGAGAGACCAGGCACGGGCTGAGAGAGAGCAACTCAGAGCAGAGAGGGATCAGGCTGTGCAGCAGAGATAGGCTGCAAGGATACAGGCAGCTATAGAGCTAGGTCGCAGACAACAGATTGAGAGCATGACAACCACGACCTCCTCCCAGGGTATAGTGTCAATACAATCTTACAAAGAGGCTATTCGAGAGATAGAGTATTACAGCCGGGCCTACCACGACCATGTACCTAGAGTAGATTGGGTTCCTGAGTACTTAGAGCGGGTCAGTCAGAGACCACTAGAGGGTCATAGTGACAGGGGTGAGGGCAGCATCCACAAAGATCGGGCTTGATCCAGATTTTATGATGTACCTTTTGTGCTTTATGGGCTCATTTTTGATAGCCCAATGGGAATTTTGTACTAATTGACACATATGTGTTGTGATCTGATTATTATTTGTACTATGACAGTTGATGATATGATATACATGAGCAAATTTTTATGGGATGTACTGTGTACTTTTATTCATGCATGGATGGTTTATTTCTATATACTTTGCAATGATGTTCCTATGGATGCATTTATTTCTAATGATGTATGTGATGTCATGATGTACAATGATGTTATCTATATGATGAGTTATTTTATGCCGATGTGATATGTGAAATGATTTGATTTATGGTATATGCAATTATGTGCAAAAATACTTATATATGAGATGATTTATGGATGGATATGATATGATGGGATGGCCGTGATATGATGCAAATGAAATGATGGTATGAGATGCTTAGACTAACAAATGTTATTATCCTAAATGATGATGTATGTGATGCAATGATATGTTAATGCGATGATATGTATGCCTAATGAATTAATGCTTATATTCCTATTGTTTATGATTATGAGATGCCACGTAATGGGTGAAATGTAATGACATGAATACACCTATTTAAAATGTAATGTGTATGTTTCCTTTATGATATATTATGCAATATGCTAATGATTTGTGGATGTAGGATCAATGACAGTGATGGTGATGATGATCAACTGTCATAGTACCTTGTTAGTGTAGTTAGTAAGAAAAGAAGGAGTCATTTCAGCAAGACGCAAGATAACACAAATGCAGATGATGATGATGATGATGATGATGATGATGATGATGATTACCTGCCGAGGAATTGGGATTTTCAAAGGGCCATATTTCCTTATGTTTGATAACACACGTGGTACGATGCATCAAGGTATAGACAACCAGGATGGCGTGGTACTTAGTGTGATGGACTTTGACTCAACAATCATATAGGAGTATTCTTGTTCACACCTGACATATGGAAACCTTGCTAGGATGCACTTCAGAAATTTCAGACACCTCATACCAAAACACAGAAAGGTAAACCTTTCTATGCAATAGTCAACAAGTTGTCCTAGACCTCTTTCATTCATACCTAACGAAGCAAGTATTCGCCGAGGTTATATTACAAGAATTTCCAACAAGCACAATAGACAAAAGATAATGATCGTTGCCCCATTCCTATTTCTCTAAATCCCCTGTTTTAGGATATCATCGAGACGTCCTTGGAATGAGCGCAAAATAAGATAAGTCAAAAGATAAAGACCAAGTAAACAAATAGACTGATGCTCTACAATACCGTTAACGGAAAGAGGATATGTTTTCTAAGGATGATGAATGAAACTTATTGCCAAAAGATAATGCCCATTGTAGTAAGGATTCATCCTAGGACATGTTAGTGGATGGCGGCACATCATTTCGTTTATAAGGGATGATTGATATGAGACCATTTCAAATGATGTGTTACCGATATGAAGAAATAACTAGCTTGCTTGCATACTGACTTAGACTTTAGACTTGACGTTTGGAGTTCTACTTTTAGACTGCTAGGCTTGTTTCTTACTATTTCACCAAAGGTTGATGATGATGATCAGTTTATTATGGATAGTGCTTATTGCGGGTGCATGTGAGATGAGGTGGATGGATTTTTTTTCAAATATTTGGATGTTTTTGATGTTTTGCAATGTTCTGAGGTTGTTTTGGTATTTTTTGAGGTTTTACAAATGTTTTGATTTTTGATTTTCCAATGTTTTGGGATTTTCAAAGATTTTGACCAAGGAACTAACCTAAAGACCTATCCTAGGGGTCTCGAGGGCTGATCGACAGATGAGCCTTTCCTACATTATATACATAGAGACCACGTAGTTCGACTGATGACTTGACCGATTTACAGATGATGATATACATGATGAAATGTCAGTTTATTATGACAGACTCCTATAGGACTGACCTAAATGTCTTGGGGGATGATCAATGATCAACCTTGCCTACGTTCAAGCTCAGAGATGACGTAGTTTGACAAGATGACCTTGTTTTTGGCTTTTTGACAGACTTTTTTACCTGTTTTTGGATTTTGATATGTTTTGATGTTTTTGGATTTTCTGATTTTCTGATGTTTTGGATTTTCTGATTTGAGGGCTTTAAGATCATACATGAATCCAACCTGATGAAAACATGGCCCTAGCGTGATGCAATAGACTACTCCAATAAAGGCAGGACAAACTAACCTTGAGGATGGGCTGAGTAGTACTAGGAGGGATCATGATACAAACACAGGACCAAGCTATGGTGCGAATGCGAGTGGATGTGTGATAGATGGAGACCTGAATGTGATGGATGATGCCAATCGAGCCATAAAGATCTTGGTGGATGGAAAGTGTTTATTTACACAAGGCACCTGTTTGCCAGGTTTTCACGAAGGTACTTGCCCAAAGTGCCACCAAAGTGGTTTTCACTAGAGGACAATTTTTTTTATCCTTTTTCTAACTTTTTTGAATTTTTTGCTTTTTCAATTTTTTTGTTGTTACCAAGATGCCTGTTTGCCAGGTTTTCGCCTAAGTAACTATTTTTTTAGGACTTTTTTTGATTTTTTGGATTTTTGGCTTTATACCTTGAAAGAATTAGGCATAAAACTTTCTGAGATCGGAGCTATTCATGGGCTCCTGCAGAGGTTCCCCTTCGGGTGTTGATAGCTGATATGCCCCTGATTTATAACTTGCTGTTATGACAAATGGTCCTAACCAATTAGGTTCAAACTTGCCTTTGCTGCTGGGATTCAGGACATTCTTCTTATTTTCTTTTAAGACCAAGGAGAAGGGGGTGGTGCCAGTGGGTGTGCGGATGCTGGTTCGATAAGCCCAGAGGGCGGGACTAAGCTGCAAGTGCCAGTCACGACCTGCGTCATTGATTGTTTTCTTGAGGATTTTGAGGATGGTTTTATTCGTGGCTTTTGCTTGGCCATTGCCTTGGGGATAGTATGGGATGGAGAAGTGATGCTAGATTTTGAATTTCTCGCACAAGTCGCGAACCTCCTGGTTCTTGAATGGTGTCCCATTATCTGAGATAATGGCTTGTGGGACACCGTAACGATAGATGAGATAGATTAGGATGAATTTTGAGATCTGCTTCCCAATGATATATGTCATGGGTATGGCTTCCACCCACTTAGTGAAGTACTCAGTTGCAGTGATAATGAATTTAAGGCCATTGGATGAGGTGGAAGTGATTTTTTCAATGAGATCGAGTCCCCACTGTGAGAAAGGCCATGGTGTGACGATCGAGTGAAGCTCTTGAGCTAGAGCATGGATGAGATCACCATGCTGCTAACATTGTAAACATTTTTTAGCATGATCATGTGCTTCTCTTTCCATTGTGGGCTAGTAATACCCCATGCTCAGCAATTTCTTGGCGATGGTCATTCCACTCGAGTGTGAACCACATGTTTTGTTATGAACCTTGGTTAGAGTGGTTAATGCCTCCTCGGCATTTAGGCAGCGTAGCAAGGTACCTTATATGCTTCTACGGTATAAGGTACCACCTAGGATCACAAATCTAGATGTATTTTTTATGAAGGTTCGTTTTAGGCTCGATGGTAGGTCAGTGGGTATGACTCCTATGCGAAGATATGTATAGATGTCGTGATACCAAGGATTGCTAGGACCAATGATTTCACACAAATATTCTGATTCCAGTACCTCAAATGTAGGAACAAGAAGTTGCTCAATCAGAAATTCATATTTTGGTACATTATGAGGGATGTCTAATAGAGACCCAATTGTAGCCATGGCATCTACTACTCTATTCTTGGTTCTTGGAATCTGCTCAAATGTTATGTCAATGAAAGATTCTTTTAGTGTCTCCACCAATTTCTTGTATGGAGTGAGCTTGTCATCCTTAGTTTGATATTCATTATTGACCTGATTTATGATCAACTAAGAGTCCCTGTACACCTTTAGAGCTATGATATTCCATTGTACTGCTATCCTGAGACCTATAGTCAAAGCCTCATATTCTGCTATGTTATTTGTGCAAGGAAATGCTAGTTTGTATGACCTTGGTATGCAGTCCCCCTATGACACCAGCTCCTGATCCATGTTGTGTATATGAACCATCGAAGTATAGTTTCCAATGGTCAGTTATATTGAGGTTAAATATGGATTCATCTAGGAATTCTGAGACAAGATGATTCTGAGAATAAATGGGTGCTTCTGCTAATTGATCTGCAATAACCTGTCCCTTAATGGCTTTGTGCTCCACATACTTGATGTCATACTTTGACAGTATCATTACCCATTTTTCCATTTTGCTTGTGAGCATTGCCTTTGATAGGAGATACTGGAGGGGATCAATTTTTGCAATGAGCTTTATCTTGTGTGCCAACATGTAATGTCTAAATTTTTGAGATGCAAACACTATGGCGAGGCATGCCTTCTCGATAAATGAGTAATTTAGCTCATGACCAACCATTGTCCTACTGATATAGTAGATGGCCCTCTCCATTCAATTTTCATCATGCTAGGCTAGGAGAGCTCCAAGGGCTGCTGCTGTTGCTAATACATATAAGATCAATGGCTTTCTCGTGATAGGTGGCATTAACACTAGTGGTGTTAGTAGTGTAATCAAGGGAAAATAATATTTGTTAAATGGTTAGATCAAACAACATTAACATCCAATGAAATAACAAAGTACAAAGGAAATCAAATGAAAACGAAAGGAAATATATCACCGAGTGTCTCCATCTTCCATGCTTCACCTTCGTTACACCTTCTTGCTTGCTGGAAATGTGATGTTGCCCTCAGATTCGTCTTTTTGAGCAATCTAAAATGCCTAAGCCCTACAACAAGATTCGAAGGATTTGATATTGCCTAAATGTCTATGCCTATGAATCAATGCCTATGCCTAGAATAAATGCCAATATTAATCAAATGCCTATGACAATGAATAAGTGAGAGTAAATAAATGCCTATAGTAATTATGTAAAATGTCAAGATCTGAAAAATGAGAAGGAAAGGGCATTTTATAGAAAAGGCCATTTCGAACGGACGGACGAGATAAATTAGTGATGAGACCCTAAAACGAACGATCTAGATTACACCCAAGAATCCCTAATTAGGGTTAAGGAAAAATCCTTAATCGAATGGTTGGAATAAAAATAGATCGACGGTGGAGAATAAATGGGACAAATTAATTAGAAAATAAAGATTTTTGAAAAATCAAGAAAATAAGATTGCCTGATTTGCAAGATTCGAAAAATCAAAGAGATAAGATCGCCTGATTTGCAAGATTCAAAAAATCAAAGAGATAAGATTCAGACTGAAGATCAGATTTGGAAAATCAAGAATCTGCCCGATTACTTGATTTTTGGAAGATTAA
Organism: Sequoia sempervirens; assembly: GCA_007258455.2. Lineage (NCBI taxonomy): Eukaryota > Viridiplantae > Streptophyta > Pinopsida > Cupressales > Cupressaceae > Sequoia > Sequoia sempervirens. The sequence continues at coordinate 320,194,840 of VDFB02047230.1, read as the reverse complement.
TTACTAATTTGAATTAAAATAATTCAAATTATGGATTTCGAGAGATAATAAATAATCTTTTTCAGATTATTTATCAAAAAGGACTGACAGTTAGGATTGACATGATATTTTAAATAATTTAATTTATTTAAAATGAGAAGAATATGAAATTGCAATTAAATAATTAAATTAAATTATTTAATTCAGCAGATAAGATTAATTAATTAAATAAATTAATCAATTTATTTAATTGGACAGTTAGTGATGTATTAAATAAATAAATAAAATTTATTTATTTAATAGTGAAGGATAATTAAACGCAGAAAGGGAAATTAAATAAATTAAGAAATCTATTTAATTAAAGAAAGACTTAGACAATTAGTGACGTATTAAATAAATAAATAAAATTTATTTATTTAATAGTGAAGGATAATTAAACGCAGAAAGGGAAATTAAATAAATTAAGAAATCTATTTAATTAAAGAAAGACTTAGACAATTAGTGACGTATTTAATAAATAAATTAAAATTTATTTATTTAATAATCATAAAGAATCAAAGGACATGAATTAATTAAATAATTATGAATTATTTAATCAATAGTCGAATGTGGACCAAGGACATAATTAAATGTCTTACTTATGCTAGGACGAAAGTGGTAAAAATGAAGCTTGCAGGCCTAGGTCATTTTTAGGTGTCTACATTTTGCCCCTCTTTGTCATAATGTCGCTTGTCGCGTTGTGACAAAGAAAAAGAAGTCAAAAATGCCCCAGTGCAAAATAAGATGAGGAAGAATGATGAGGAGGGTTATGGTATGCCCCCTCGAGAGGACAGACAGGTTCCAAGAACATGGGTGTGCTCTCGAAATTGACGAGAAGACTAGAATATGAAGAGACAAAGGAATGTTAGTGCAAAAGATATGGATGATGATATGGATGTAATGCCTATATGAGACGAGCGAGCGAAGATGAAACGACTAAAGAAGATGCATGTTAGTTCCTAGACCAAATCCTTCAAACCTTACCATAGGAATTTTAATATTTATTGCTCTTAATCATCATTGGGTAGTAAAAATGACACAAATGGACAACAAACACCATGGTATGATGTAGACCAAGGTGTGCAAAGTCATCCACTTGAAAAATAGACAGTCACAGACAAGGAATGTCCTAAGTCATACTAAGGGCGAAGTTGCCCCAGTCTTTTTGTCAAGACAATCCACAGACAGCAGTCAAAGAAAATAAAATAGGCCAGGAGACGTCATCGCACCTCTAAATCCATCATGGGACATCCTCGAGGTAGCTAGTAACATGACCAAAAGACAAGACAATAAAAATATAAGACAAAATAGCCAAGATAGTCAAAAGATAAGACAAGATAGACCAAAAAGATTAACAGCCATTTTATTTTGTTTGCCAATGTTTGTTTGCCAAAGATTGATTTTTTGTCGATTTGATAGTTTTGACAGTTTAAGAGTTTTGCCAATTTGACGGTGTTGACAGTTTGACGGGGCCTATTGTCAGGAAGGACACATCCTGAAAAGGCAAAGAACATTTTGACAAGGTCCAAATCCAAGAAGGACACATCTTGAAGAGGACCAAAGAGTGACGGGATTGACATTGTTTTGACCAATATGTTTTGGCAAGTTGACTGATGTTGACTGTATGATTGATTGGCTTATGTTGTTTGATTTTAACCAATTTTGACATTGACATTTTGAATGACTGTCTTGTTTCTGAATTTGACTATGTTTGACTTATTTGACCGATTTGACGATTGTGACAAACGCCATGATTTTATTTGGACCAACCTAAAAGGACTGACCTAATGTCTCGGGGACTCATCGACTGATGGCCTTGCCTACGTAGCAAATGCGCAGAGACAACGTAGTTCGACAATGACATGGACTGACTGACATGACTGACTTTGACTCCATTTTTAGGATTTTGACATTAATTTGGATGTTTTTTGTGTTTTTTTTTCATGACGTTTTATGATTTTTAGTTCTTTCTTCAGGACATTTTATGATGTTTTTGGTCTTTTTTCAGGACTTTTTGTGATGTTTTTGTCTTTTTAGGACTTTTTGTGATGTTTTTGGTCTTTTTGTCGTTTTATGATTTTTTTGGATTTTGATGTTTAAGAGAATCGCGACAAATGCAAATAACTGATGCCTACACATGAGAATCCAAGGACAAACATGATTGTGCCCCTAGTCAAGATGAATACCAATTGACAGGTGATGACAACGTTGTTTGACGTGGGAAGGACGCATCCTGAAACAACATGAGGATGATGGCGATAATGTGACAAAAGTATGAAGGTCTACAACCGGGCCAGGGATGCAGTCAAGAAATTTTTTGGATAATGCGCTTGTATGAATTGGACTCGTTGCATTTGGAATGACTTGGTTAGGGCTAGATGGGATGATGATTATCCTTAGAACGTTTGACAAGGGAAAGCCAAGATAGGTGACATACATGAAAGGATGAGAGGTGGCCTTGGTAAAAGACGAGAGACATGAGGCTAAGGGAATGTTATATGATTTTCAAGGACTATGTCATATAAAGACAATAAGACTATGATGGTCGATGACATGATGTTTCGTGAATTGTGTATGACCAAAGGATAGACATGTCAAGAGTTTTCCCAAAGCATGATTTATGTGTGCCAGTTTTAGGTCAAGACCAAGGTAGGTGGGAATGATATGGATTAAATGGTCGGATGCCAATGTCAAGAGGAAGGCCTCGGAGATGAGACGACTTGCCCCCAAGTGTAAGAGTCCACATAGATGATTTATTTTACACATGACGCCTGTTTGCCAGGTTTTCATCATGGTACTTATCCAGGGCGCCTGTTTGCCAGGTTTTCACCATTGGATGAAATTATTTTTTTTTACTATTTTCTTGACTTTTTGATTTTTTTGGTGTCACCAAGACGCCTGTTTGCCAGGTTTTCATCAGGGTGACGATTTTTTTATTTTTGATTTTTGATTTTTTTTGTATTTTTGATATTGTGGATAGCCTGGATGCTTTAGATTACCACTAACTGTTCTGAATCCACTGACGGTGCCGATGTAGAGACTAGTGCCATGATATGCCAATAATGACCTTGTTGAAGGAGTTGTCTTGTCAGGATCGTAGCACTTTTATACAACTGATCGATGTCCTTGTGATCCTTTCTGATACTAGAGTTGGCCTTATCAAAATACGCACATCACAATAGAGTGCCATGAGAGTCCTTGTGGTAAAGAGTTGTTGCCATGATGTGACGGATTTGTGATGTAGGATTTTTGGACTTTAGGCGAGATGTAGGATTATGACAGATGATGGTGGACATGGAAATGTTGTTTGGACGTTTGGACGAATCACTTTTTATTTTCCAAACTTGGGATGGTGGATGACAGATTTTGGAGGGATGGTGTTTGGAACCAACACTTTTATATGCCTTGATTGATGACCGTTTTGAAGGAGGTGGACATGTGTTATATGTGGGAGTCCTCTTGTCTTGTGGCTCCACATTGTGATTGACTTTTGTATTTGACTTGGTGTCTTTGTTCGATCCATCTTTCTTTGGGATCCATTTTAATTTCATTTGTCCACTTTTCCTTTCGTTTAATTCAATGGCCTTTGACATTTGATTTTGATCTTTTGATTTGTAAGACTTTTGTTTTTGTTGGTCCCAAAGGGAAGGTTTATTTATGATGGAATGATGGTTCATGGTGTGGGTGGAGGGGGTGTTGGCAGCAATCTTATGACAAGGATTTCTCATGGACTCCATTTTGACATTTGTATCTGACAAGGTTGCCCCCATATCGAGGAGGTACCACTGACATCGTTTGATTTGTTGTCTGAGGAATAGCCAAGACCTTGATGTCTATAATTTTCCTGAAGCTGTATTGGTTCAAGAATGCCTTGCTCATGTATGCCTAGTCCTTTTCCTTGATATTGCATGCTTTGACAGATTCTATTTGCGATGGGGTATTTGTTGTTTTGAAAGCAAGATGCTAACCCATCATGATGTCTATGGACACTGTCACTTGTAATTTTTATTGCAAGAAAGCCTGCTCTGACAAAGATAGATGACCCTAATTTGATAAAGTGTCTTAGCTTCATTTTCATGTTGGACATATTCCTGACTGATATCTTTGGTCTGATCATGTGACATGTCAGGTTCAAATAATTCTGTTGGTGCTTCCAAGGCAATGTCGAAGCCATCATTATGGTCAGTGTCATAGAGTCCAGTAAATTCAGCTATAGCTTGATTATTTTCAAATATGTCCATATTGGAATACTCTTGTGCTTGAGGAATATCGTCTATGTGTCCCATGGAGGCAAGTGTCTCATTTTGGAAACTGTCAATAGTCGAGGCCTGTATAGGATTGAAAAGTATTTGATCATAAATGGTGTAAAGGTCGAGTGGATCGTTTTGGACTTCTTGGTCAACAATAGGGTCTTGGTCAAAAATGAGGTTGTCATGGATTTGGACTTCTTGGTCAATGGTAGGGTCTTGTTCAAAGATGGGGTTGTCATGGATAGGTGTGTTTTGGATGTCATGATTGTCTTGAGGGACTCTTTGAATGGAGTTTAAGATAGGGTCATGGGATGGACTACCTTGTTCTTGACATGAGGGTGACATTATAAGGTTATGCTTTGGGCTTTTATTTTGACATGTATCCTCAAGTTTAGACAATGGGATTTGACTTTGAGCAATGACAAAATTTTCATGACTAGATGTGGCTTGTGAGGGGATGACTTGAAAAGGATTAATGACCAAAGGACTAGGATAGGACGTGGGAACTTGGACTGGACTAGTATATGAAGGACTAGGATATGACATGGGTACTTGCATTGGACTAGTATGTGAAGGACTAGGGTATGACATGGAGACTTGGACCGGATATGACATGGAGTCTTGGACTGGAGTAGGATGTGATGGCATATGATGTGACATGGGGACTTTGACTATATTAGTTGGTAATGATATAGGGACTTGGACTGGATTGGAGTAAGGTTGACTAAAATGGGACGTGGAGACTTGGGCCGAATCGATATGGTATGATGTGGGGACGTGACATGTGTTGGTAGATGGTTGATAAGGCATGTAGACTTGGACGGGATTGATAGGTGAAGGGTCAGAATATGATGTGGAGGTTTGGAATGGACTATTGGGCAGTTGGCTTCCCTTGTCAAGGTTAGGATAAGGGTGATAAGTGGACGTTTGTTGTGAATTATTGGTAGGATTCATGTCAAGTGACTGTTGATGGTGAGGGTAGATGGATGGTGGCAAAGTATTTATGTCAAAGCCTTGTGGTAACTTAGCCCCTTCATCCAAAAGCATGGCTAGAGACCTTTGAGGGTCACGTAAGATTAATTTTTTTACAAAGGAGAATATATCAGGATTTTGCTTTGCAGCTTCTATGTCTTTGAAATATACTCGTCCATTTTGGTCTCTTTCTATGAATGGCTCAAAAATGTTTTGTGATGAAGATGGCATGTTCATGGAAGATTGCATGTTCATGTTGTGAAATGGGTCAGAAAAAGTCCAATGTTTGTTCATGTCGTAAGTGTTATTGTCAATGTTGGGATAAGAATCTTGTCCAAAGTTTGCCATTTGTCGTTGTTGTCTTTGAAGCCTAGTCTCAATTGTAAAAGGGATTTTCTCAAATGAGAATGATGAGAATGACAACTAAATGCAAGGATGACACTAGCCTATGTTTTTGGATTTTTTTTTGGATAAAGGATGACAATGCAAGACTATGTTTTTGAATTTTTGACAATAAAAGATGCGATATGACAATGTTGTCTAAACAAAATGACTAATGCCAAAGGACAATGAAGACTAAGATGACAAGTTATGCCACTAATTTTTTTGTATTTTTGGAATAAAGGATGACAATGCAAGATAATGATGTCATTTTCCTAAGAAAATGATTAATGCAAAATGACAAGGTTGTCAAGGCCAATATGAGGACTAAGATGATGATGTTTGACTAAGGACTTAATGTTATAAATGCCATGTCTAGGTTCAAAATGATGATTAAGATGAACAATGCAAAGTCTAAGTTCAAAATGAGGACTGAGATTATTTTCTAATGTCTTGTTGAAAAGTCTGAGTTGTCCAAGGTCAACTGTTTTTGTCCAGATTTGTTAATGTTGTGTATATTGTTTTGAAAAAATCCAACAAGCACTTGACAAGCACAAAGTTTTGGGTGTAAAAAACAACACACATAAGACAAGTACAATCCTAAAAGGCCAATAGGCCAAGGGTTTGTATATTTGGTATAGCCCACCGATATACCCCGGATTGGAGATAAACACCTTTCCTTCTCGAGAGCGGATAGCTTAGAATTTTGGTGGCATTGGCTCCCCTCCATGGCTCATTAACGTCATTCGAGCACACCAAATTCAGATTCTTTGGGTAGTGACATCCCAAGAATTGCTATCTCTACTCAAGGGGATCAGTAGTGAGTGTCTTCGGGCATGATACTGTACCCTACACTATACCAAGCAACGGCCAATAGAACGGTTGGACACTAAGACAAGAGGTTTTTAATTCGGGCATTCCGTTCGTGGGGCGAGATCCATGCGGCGAGAGTCCCCTTTCGGATCCATCTCGTTGGAACCACGCTCGTGATTCTTGGGCTTTCCCCAAGAACCCACTTTTATATACCGACTGGAAGTCCCTCGGTGTCAGGGTGCTACCAGTCTGAATCGTCCTGGGGTGAGTACTTTTTCTCACCAGAACAGGCCCAAGTTCTAGAGTCAGTAACCGTTTCTCTTACACCCAGGATCGCACGAATGTGCAAGGGGAGAGGATACTCCGATATACCGAATCGTGAAAGGTAATTAACAAATAAAGATGGGTCTGGTTTTCTAATCACAAGGTTTTCACCAAGTGAGAGCATACTCACCTACCATCCCACAACCACAATCAAGCATAGAAGACATGAGTTCGTTTTATAAGCACCAAAATCAAATGTTTGCTAATCTAAGAAAAACAAGCACAAAGTTTGTTTATTCCTTCTTTGACATGCGAATCTGAAAACAATGAATATTAATAGTCTCTTATGCAATGGTCTTCGACACACGAATAGGGATCGCCACACGCTACCAGAAAATATTAGTAACAAAAATAAAAAATAAAAATAAAAACTTAAATGAAAACAGCAGACTTGAAATAGTGATAACTTCCTCCAAACTTAACAAAATTTCAAGTGGTAGATATCCATGGAAAGCTGAAAATCTAATCTTCAAAACCCAGAAAATATTTTCCACGATTCTACACAAAAGGAAAGTTATAAACAAAAGAAAAACGCGGGTTTAAAAATGAAATTAAAAAAAATAGCGATCACTAAAACAGCCATAACTTTGTCAAATCTTAACAAAATTTAAAACCGTTTGATGTTCTGGAAAGCTGAGACCGAGATCTAAAAAACTCAGAAAATGTTTGAAAATCTTTTATTCGCCCATTTTTCTGTGCTCGAATGAAGGTGACGGGATTTTGTATGACGTCTTGGCTGTAACCTGCAAAACAGTGAAAACAAACAAAAACACACACAAATTTCTGTCCAAAACGTCAGGTTCACCAATGTAATCAAGGGAAAATCATATTTGTTAAATGGTTAGATCAAACAACATTAACATCCAATGAAATAACGAAGTACAAAGGAAATCAAATGAAAACGAAAGGAAATATATCACCGAGTGTCTCCATCTTCCATGCTTCACCTTCGTTACACCTTCTTGCTTGCTGGAAATGTGATGTTGCCCTCAGATTCGTCTTTTTGAGCAATCTAAAATGCCTAAGCCCTACAACAAGATTCGAAGGATTTGATATTGTCTAAATATCTATGCCTATGAATCAATGCCTATGCCTAGAATAAATGCCAATATTAATCAAATGCCTATGACAATGAATAAGTGAGAGTAAATAAATGCCTATAGTAATTACGTAAAATGTCAAGATCTGAAAAATGAGAAGGAAAGGGCATTTTATAGAAAAGGCCATTTCGAATGGACGGACGAGATAAATTAGTGATGAGACCCTAAAATGAACGATCTAGATTACACCCAAGAATCCTTAATTAGGGTTAAGGAAAAATCCTTAATCGAACGGTTGGAATAAAAATAGATCGACGGTGGAGAATAAATGAGACAAATTAATTAGAAAATAAAGATTTTCAAAAAATCAAGAAAATAAGATTGCCTGATTTGCAAGATTCGAAAAATCAAAGAGATAAGATCGCCTGATTTGCAAGATTCGAAAAATCAAAGAGATAAGATTCAGACTGAAGATCAGATTTGGAAAATCAAGAATTTGCCCGATTACTTGATTTTTGGAAGATTAATTACTAATTTGAATTAAAATAATTCAAATTATGGATTTCGAGAGATAATAAATAATCTTTTTCAGATTATTTATCAAAAAGGACTACAGTTAGGATTGACATGATATTTTAAATAATTTAATTTATTTAAAATGAGAAGAATATGAAATTGCAATTAAATAATTAAATTTAATTATTTAATTTAGAATAAGATTAATTAATTAAATAAATTAATCAATTTATTTAATTGGACAGTTAGTGATGTATTAAATAAATAAATAAAATTTATTTATTTAATAGTGAAGGATAATTAAACGCAGAAAGGGAAATTAAATAAATTAAGAAATCTATTTAATTAAAGAAAGACTTAGACAATTAGTGTGTATTTAATAAATAAATTAAAATTTATTTATTTAATAATCATAAAGAATCAAAGGACATGAATTAATTAAATAATTATGAATTATTTAATCAATAGTCGAATGTGGACCAAGGACATAATTAAATGTCTTACTTATGCTAGGACGAAAGTGGTAAAAATGAAGCTTGCAGGCCTAGGTCATTTTTAGGTGTCTACAAGTAGGTATTCCTTGATTTTGTTAAATGCCTCTTCACACTTTGTATCCCATTTGTATGCTACCCCCTTGTGGAGTAGGTGAGAATATGGGTTCTGCTTGTCTTCCAGTTGTGCTATGAACCGTTGAATGGATTGAAATCGGCCTTGCAGGCCTCTCAATTGTTTTAATGTCTTTGGTGCTTCCATCTCAAGGATTGCCTTTACTTTCGCCGGATCCACCTCGATACCCCTCATGGAGACTATGTATCCTAGTAATTTACCTAATTGTATGCCGAAGATGCACTTCTTGGGATTTAGTTTGACTTTGTATTCCTCCAGTTTGTCAAAGATAGCACTTAGGTTTGCTATATGATCTTGTCTCTTTCTTGACTTAGCTAGAATGCCATCGACATAGTCTTCGACTGTTTTATCAATCATGTCATGGAATATTAGTGTCATGGCCCTTTGATAGGTTGCTCCTGTGTTCTTTAGGCTGAATGCCATCATGTTCCAGCAGTAGGTCCCCCATGGACAAGTGAAAGTTGTCTTATGTTGATCTTCTTTTGCTATCATGATCTAGTTATATCCTAAAAAGCCATCCATTAGTGATAGCATCTCATGTCCTGCTATCATGTCTACTATCATGTCGATATTAGGAAGTGAGAAATCATCCTTTAGACATGCTTTGTTTAAATCTCTGAAGTCCGTGCAGATTCTGATGGCTCCGTCGGGTTTTGAAATAGGTACCAAATTTGACACCCATTCTGGATAGTCAATTGGTCAGATAAATCCTGCATCTAACAGCTTTTTGAGCTCCATTTTGACCAATAAGGCGATTTGAGGATGAATTTTTCTAAGCTTTTGTTTGACCAGCTTTGCTTCTGGATATACTGCTAAATGATGAACCATAGTCTTTGGATCTAGCCCTAGCATATCAACGTAACTCCATGTGAAGTTTATTTGTCTTTCCTTTAGGAATGCTGCTAGGAGTTCCTGCTCTTCTGTTAATAGTGATTCTGCATAGAATGTGATATGTCGAGTCTCCTCTGTTCCTATGTTGACTGGATTGCATTTCTCGGCCAATACTGCTGATTTCTCTTGATGAATAGCTCTTAAGGGAAGATTGAATCCTTCATCCTTGGGCACCTCAGGGAGGTTTTCACCATTGGATACGTCCTTTCTTTTTACTATTTTCTTGCCAGAGAGTGCCACAGTGTGGTTTTCACTCAAGGACTTCGATATGATTCTTAGTTTCTCACTTTTGCGACTAAAGGATTCAATCGTTTCCCCATAATAGGCATGTGTGTCCAGCTCTATTATAAAGCTTGCCTTGTGATCTCCATCTAGAATGTTATCCCTCAATCCCATGAATTTTGAGAGCACCTCATTGTTTTCAAATGTATCGAGAATTGGTGGTCCTCGTTGGTCATAGTCGATTAGTTGGGGGTAGACTAAGCGGATCTCATGATTTTGACTATCTGGTTCAAAGGAAATGGTACTAATCATACATAGGGTGGTATCTTCGAATAACCTAGGTAGATTGGTCAAGGTATCTTCGTCATTGCTACTAATATAAGGCTCAGTTATGAAGTTATGTGTGTCTCTACTTGTGGCTATTGGTGAGTGTACTTGTACTAGTACTGGCTGAGGAGAAAGATTAGATGCTCTAACTGGAGGACCTCAGCCACGTATGGTTATTCTCAGAGTGGCACATCCAAGACCAAGATTTCTTATGGGTCGCGTCTCTAGCATGATAGGTATTATGAGCCCATTGTCATTTTGTCCCACTCTTTGATTTCAGTCATATCCCATTGCAAGCATCATGTGTAGGCCCTTGCTTCTTTCATCCATTGGTAAATTAGCTACTGGTCTTTCATCTTGATACAACATGTGAGATCGATCTACTTCAATGACCTCATGACCAAGGTCTCCCCATCTTGTAAATTCGGGATAATCTTCATGATAGGTTTGTGATGTGGAAGTTTGATTTTCTTGTGGGTGTATTGTTAGGGAGTTTGTAGCTTCCACAACTTTCATCCTGGATGATGAGCTTGATATTGGAGATGGTGGGGATGGCGGGTGTCTCTGTCACAAAAGTGGACGCGAGAGTGGTGGGTCGATGTATGGTGTGGATGGGCCTTAATAATTCTTTGGCACTTGGGGTATTTTGTAATACTTGGCTTCAAGATTCTTGCAATATGAAAATGGCTCAGGATCTCCATGGATGGTAACCTCTTGTCCATTATGTGTGAATTTCACACATTGGTGGAAGGTTGATGCTACAGCTTTCATCGCATGAATCCATGGGCGTCCTAGGAGGATATTGTATGGAAATTCGAGGTCCAAAACCTGACATGTGGTTTCCATGAGTGTTGGCCCTACTTGGATAGGGAGGTTAATTGTGCCCTGAGACACTCTTTCTTGATCATCATATGCTCTGATTGTGATGCCCTTGCATTTTTCAATGGAATCTTCTGATATTTTCAACTGCTTGATGAGGCTTAAGGAACATATGTTCAACCCCGCACCTCCATCCACCAAGACCCTTTTTATTTTTATTTTGTTTACGATGGCTTCTAAGTGAAGTGTGCAATTGTGAGATGGTTGGGCAGGGAAATCTTGGTCAGAAAATGTAAGGAGATTAGGTGTTATGATATTTGCGACCATAGCTTGGAATTGCTCTGCATCAAGATCTGCGGGGACAGTGGATGAGGCTAATGCTTTCTCAAGGATCTTTTTATGCACTAATGAGATTTTTAACAACTCCATGATGGAGATGTGTGCTGGCATTCTTTTGAGTTGGTCTACAACATTGTAGCTATATAGAATGGCTCTTGATATAGGGACTCTATTTGGTTGGGATGATCCTGCAATGGTGACTTTTCCGCCTCTTGTGGTGACTCCACAATCTTCGACATGGGTGCCCTTGATAGTGATGACCATGCAGTCTTCATTTAGCAAGGCAATGAAAAATTCATAGACATGATTTACATTTCCTTTCCCTTTATTACCTCTATTTCCTTTGTTTCCATGATTCAACATCGGATTCGTCTAGATTTTAATGTCCTAATTTCCCGTAGGTTGTTCCACGTTTATGATTTTCTTGTCAATGAGATCTTGGATGATGTTTTGAGTCTCATGCAATTGTTTTTTGTGTGACCTTTGATTTTGTGAAATTCATAAAGTTGATTCTTGTTGTACCACAGGGGTTTGACATCGAGTTCTTGGTAATTTTCAAATGTAGGAGGCTGGATGAGTTTTTTGGCAATCAACTTTTTCATTATGTCCTCCAAAGGTTCCCCCAAAATGGCATGTTTACGTTTTGGATAAGTTTTGTGTTGGGGTGGTCCTCTTTGGTCAGTGAGGTTATTGATGGTGGGATTATTGGGTTGGTATGTTGTGTGATGAGTGTTTTGGCGTTGTGGTTGGATTTGCGGTGTGGGTGTATTTTGGCATGGACCACTAATGACCACCTTGGCATTGAGGACGCCATCATTAATGATGTTCTTGTTTCTCACCCATGTACGAGGTTTATCATTGTAATTAGATGATGGGCGGTTGTTTTGTGGTTCGTGATATGATGTTGATTCCGCAGGTTGAGTCACAAGGGCTCTTTCGATGCTAAGCACCTTGGAGATTAATTGCTCATATGTGGTGATTCCCTAAACCTTGAGATGAAATGACAGGTGGCTTTCAAGGTTGGCTATGATCGTGCAGACTTGTTGTTCTTCTGGCATGGTCCACTTGCTCCGATTGGACTTGGATCACCATCGTTCAAGGAATGAGGCAAAAGACTCATTCTTTCCTTGTTTTAGAGTTGATAGTTCTTCGAGACTAACATCCATTGTAATGTTACATGTGTAATTCCTAATGAATGCATCTCTAATTTCTTCCAATGTTCTAATGCCTAAAGGTAAGTGAGAAAACCATTCTATAGCGGGACCTGCCAAGCTCCTAGGGAATATATGCATTAGATAAGTATGGTCATATGCGACCTCATACAATGAACCTGGAATTTCTTGATGTGATATTCAGGGTTTCCCATCCCTCGATACTTGTCAAATTTGGAGATTTCAAATCCCTTAGGGAATGGTTTCATGTCTAGGCTCCTATCAAATGGATAGGGACATAAGTTGCTTTGCGTTTTGTTTGTCTGCCCCAATTAAAGGTCGAGTACTTGTTGCGAGAGCAACCTGAGTTGTGTCGTCACATCATTCTAGGGATCAGGGGGTGGGATGAAAGCGTTTTGAGGTATTTGAATCATGGTTTGGATAGATGGATTGGTCAATGCATTGTTTGATGGTATCTACATGTTATGTCAAGTGAAGTAGGCTTCTACTTTCTTTTGTATGAACGATTGTTGATCCTATTGTTGTTGCGCTAGGATTTTTGCTTGTTGTTGCTCCAACAATGCTTGTTGTTGTGCTTGTTATTGTTCCCACAATGCTTGTTGTTGGGCTACCAATTCTGCTGGTACTTGCTGCTCTTGGTATTGCTTTAGTGCTTGTTGATATGCCTACACTTGTGCTACTTGTGCAAGGAGTTGTGCTTGAGCTTGTGCTTGTTGTGCTTGATATTGAGATTGTGCTTGAACTTGCACTTGCGCTTGTGCTGCTTGTGCTTGTGCGGCTTGTTGCTATAATAAAAGTTGTTCTTGTAATGCTTGCATAGCTTGGGCGGCTTCTTGTTGTTGTTGTTGTAATAAAGCTTGGGCTTGTTGTGCTTGTTGCACTTGTAATGCGGCTTGTGTAGATTTGGTAGCTTGTGCAGCTTGAGCGGCTTGTTGCATGGCTTTTTGTTTTTGGACTAGTTGGTATCCTCTTTAGAAAGCAGCTTGCAATGCTGCATCATATTGATTTGATGTGGTGAACGTTGGTGGTGGTGGAGGTGGTGGTGGATTTGGAATGGTATTCGTGAGGGTAGTGTTGATGTTTTGCATGTTGGATAATGGCATTGATGTGATGGGTCCTTGAGAGACCATGCTTTGTGATGTTAAGGGTGTGTTTGATGGTGTTTCCATTGCTTGTGTATTTATCGTTTGTTGTTGTGATATCAATGATAAATTTTGTGTGTTTGGTACAATGTTTTGATTGATGGTTGGGATGTAGGTCTGATTGATACTTGGTCGGGGAGGAAGCCCTAGACCAAGGACTGGTGCGGATGATAATGGCAATGGCGGAAGAGGTGGAAATGTAAGGGGCATGAGTTGTGAAAATGTCATGGTGTTGAATAAGCCCCCTAGTCCGAACATATCTCCCTCTTCTTGCGAATTTGTGAGAAGGGGTGTTTGAGTGTTGCGTGAAAAGATGATGATGATGGATCATGATGGAATATGAGAGGAACATTCTTGTGCAATGGATTTTCAGGTATGCTTTGTTCCAAGGTGGTGTTTGCATCCATGTTTTGATTATTAACAAGGGGATGCGATTGAAGAGCATTGAGGAATGTGTTTCCCTTGTTGACATTGGGTTGGGTTGGAGCAAATGATGTTGTGATTTGCGGAATGTTTTGTGTGACATTTTGGGATGGAGGTATAGATGATATGGGGATGGTGGATGAGATTGGGGGAAATGATGTGTCCATGATAGTACTCACATCAAAATCCAAAGGCAACTTGGCCCCTTGTTTTGCTAGTTCAAGCATGTACAATGAAGGGTTAAGTCTCATCATGATGTTGATGATTTTGTGATTCTCTGGATTTTGAAGCATTTCTATCATTTCCTCGCAAGACATTCCGAAAGTAAGATCCTCTCCTTGGTTCTCTTCTTGTGGATTCTGTGATGATGAGAGGGTCAATGGGTTACTTGATTCTGCTGGATTCATTTCTACGTTTGTTTGGCTAATATCGCTTGAAGCGGGTGTTTCTTTGTTGGCTTCCATACTCTTCTTGTATTGAGATCTCATTTGAACCATAAAACACGGATCAATCCTTGGGAATATGTGAGATGAATCTCTTGATTCTTTGGATCGATCGTTATTTTATGTCCCAAAGTATAAAGTTTTAGGATGCTTTGAGGATCAAAGATGATGATATGATGATGATTGTTAAGGATGGATGATATGGATGTTCTGGCTTTTGATAAATCTTGAATGAAACACTAGGATTTTAGGACTTGCAGATTTCGGTTTTGATTTTGGGATTTGGTCCTTGATTTTGATTTTGGATATTTTGAACAAAAAGACCCTAAGATGTTGGATGATGATCTAAGGGATAGCTTTGTCCAAAGGATGATAATTTGAATATGTGTGAGGAGAAGGATGCATCTACACACACCTATTCAAACAAGATGATTTGTTTCACTAAGCATATGGAGAAGGATTCATCTACATACACTCAGCTAGAGAAGATGATTTTTGATAATTTTGACTAAGTACATGCAAAAGGATGCATCTACACATACCTAGCCAAATGTGTTTTTGACAAATGTTCTCAAGGATTTTGTCTCAATGATTTTGATGATGGTTTTGATTTTGCCATAAAGCCTAGTATCAAGGATGATTTCAAGATTTTTCAAAAGGTGATGATGAGGTGGATTTTGTTTTGATGTTTTGATGGATGGATCAAAAATATTTTGATGTGTTTTGATCCTAAGATGAACCTAAAAGGTATACTTTGTTTGCCTAGATCTAGGTAATGAAGAGCATGCATATGCTTCCTAATGACCTTTGTAACCAAGAAATGATTTCATTTGAACATTCAATTTCAGATTTCCAATCAATGATTTGTGCTTTGGGATTTGGAGTCTTCAACACATATGAAAGTTCATTTTGCTTAGCTTTGCTTAATGTCTTTATTTTACCAAAAACACTTTCTTCAATTAGGTTTTCCAACTAAGATGTCCAATGTCTTAATTTCCTCAAACCCCACAAGATATGTTATGTGGAAATTCAATGAACTTAAGGCAAGGGTTTCCAATTGTTTACTTAAGAAGAAAAATTGAGATATAATCCAATGCTTAGAAACCCCTAAGGACGTGAATCCCAAGGGAAAGCAATAACATATGGATTGAGTCAATGGTATTTGTCTTCAAAAGGGTTTGAAATTTGGATGATGTTAAGTGTTTGTTTCCATGATGTTTTCGATCAAGCAATGCATTTTGTAACCCAAGACTAAGTACAATCCTATGGATGTGTAAGACAATATTTGTTAGATTCCCACTTGGACAAGTCCAGCTACGCTTATCTCTAGTGGATGGTTAGATGCTTGACCCCACTGGCTCCCCTCCACGACACTCACTTATACAGGGTAGCCAAGCATCAACACCCATGAAACTCCCATGGCATGCTTTCCATCTCTACTAGAAGACCGTAAAAATGTGGGGTGGCTTCAGAATGACCGTTCTTGCACCAACAAATAGATTAAGGATTTTGGAAAATTGTAGCACATGGGTTTTAGTAAGGACTTTCCGTTCATAGGAGTTGACCCAATGTGGCAAGAGTCCCCTTTCAGAAACATCTTGTCGGAGTCAACCATGTGATATTGGCGTTTCTTCCAATATCCACATTTATATCCCAGCTAGAAATACTCTTGGCTTTAGAGTGTTACCGATTGAGTCGTTCCCTTGGGTGAGTACTTTTTCCCCAAGGCAGGCCCTCTAGGATAAACAAAAGCGAATGAAGAACAATATTCATAATTCGATCAATCCTTGTTGGCAACAAGGAGAGAGAATTTACGCAACAAAGTCCCCACTCACACTCGCACAATAGTTTGTTCAATTTTAAGCCCAAATTGAAGTGTGGAGGTGATTGCTTTATCTTAACCCAAAGTCATAGAAAATACCTTTTGATTCTCAAGATCGCTATAAAGCGTGAGAGAAGTGCATACGTCCTTTTCTAATGACTTTAGTCTAAGTAAGCCCTCACAAAAAACACAACTACACTTGTTCTTTTTAGATCCTCAAAGCAATATGTGAGTTCATTTTAGAGTACCAAATCACAAGTGAAAGACATTTGTTCAATTGTTTAATCCATAAATGAAATCTAGTAAGTTGTTGATCCTAAGATTCTTTTTAAACCTTTTGTAAGAAATAAACAAAAAGAATTCTTTTAAAACCCAAATGAAAGCTAGTGTTCTAAAGAAAGAAAAAGATGACAAATTCTTGAAGAAGACTTAAACAAACACTTAAGTGTTAAAAAAACACTTTGATTAGACCCAATATCATCTCCATGCTTCTCCTTCCTTTGTGTTTGGCTTCCAACCTACAAAGTGGAAAAACAATCAGATTCTAGAAAAACACTGAAGTTAAAAAAATAGAAAATAGTAGATAAATAAATCAAGAACCAAAAGCACGTGCTAAAAAATTAAGTTCTCCCTTTTTTTGTCTTCCAGCGTCGTAACTCATGAAGGCGTCGCTATTTTTTTTCTTCCAATGGTGCTCTTATCGCACCGCTTACCAGTCAGCGGCGCTCTGTGTCAGGACAAAGAGCATGATTGTGTCACTCTTTTCGCCTAGCGTCGTAGTTCTTGAAAGCGTCAGAGTTTTAAATTTTTTGAAAACTTGTGCAGATCGGCGAGTCTAGTGGCACAGTTTAAAATTTAAAATTTTTGGTGGGATGAGTCCAGCGATGCTAAAATAGCGACACTGACGAGCCTGTGGTTCTAAACTAGCAACGCTGACGAGCCCGCGGTGCTAAAACAGTGACGCTGATGAGCCCGCATTGGAATTTTCTGTGTGTGCAAAAAAGTGCAGAATTTTTGTGAAAATGTTAGAATTTATGACTTAATGCCCTCCTTCTAGTGCCAAATGTGTGAACCCTTTTCCTAGTACCTGCAAAACAACATGAATAAACAAGTTAAACAAGGATTTGCAAGCTAAAAGAAGGATTCCCCATGAAATCCATTTGCAAACTCAAAATAGGAAAAAATTTAAGCAAGAACACAATGAAATGATAAAAACTAGATTAAATCCTAATTTAAATAGCAAACACTTGATCCCATAGGGGAATTGGTGCCAATTTGATGTGAAAATTGGCCCTTTCCCAATTCCTATGATGCAATATTCGAATGTTGAAGATGATGTTGATCCACTTTGATGAGAAGATGAGAACTCCAAGCCAAATCTTCAAAAAGCCTAGCTAAGAATTTGAATGATGGATGGAAATGGCTAAGTATTTTAGCATGGTAACTTTGCTTGGATTGTGGATGATAAAATGAGGAGAGGAGCTCTTCATTTGTAGGATTTCAAGATGGATGAATGCCCAAATTTGAGCAATGTGGGACTAACATTCATCCAATGATATGGTGCCACTTGTCAAGCTATGAATGGATGATGGTTGTGCAAGATTTGGGGTTTGTGCCAATAAATACCAATATTTGAAATTCAAATTTGTTGAAATGACATGCAAGAGGGAAGGAAAAATGCAATAAATTCCACTTGGTTCAAGGAAAAGGACATGAAAGAGGTTTTAAATTCCTTGTTGGATGTACATGTTGACTTGGAATTTTTGAATTCAAATTGAGAGAATATTCCAAAAAGATGCTATGTGAGGAAAATAGAGATTTAATAAATGAATTAAATCTATTTTCATGTGCAACTTGCATTATCTAGAGGATGTGACATGAGATGGGGTTAAATTAATCAAGGGTTTAATTAATTTAACAAGAGATTAGATGATGTGACTTATTTGACTTAGATTTATGAATTTATTTAAATCAGATAAGAGAGGAATATGATAAGAGGCTAATTAAATAAAGATTTTGATTTATTTAATTAAAAGGGATGGTGTTAGATTAAATCAAATAAGGTTTTAATTTATTTAATTTAATGGATAGACTTTAGAGATTTAATCAAATAAATTGATTATTTAATTAAATAGGGATAATTAGATTAGATGGATTGATTTAATTAACAAGATAAATAACTTGATTCAGATAACTTGATTTATTTAACCAAGAGAGGATACTGATGAATTTAATCAGATAAGGGGATTTGATTAAATGATTAGACTGAGGGATCATTTAGGAAGAAACAATGTTAGTATGTCAATATTTGAATGCACGATGTCGATCAGTATATTTTTAGTGTCTACAGGTGTATATGTGCGAAAAAGTGCAAATAAGTTGTATGAGTGTATATCAAAAGATCTGTTGAGTAAATTTTGTTTGTGCAGCAAAAGGGTTTTTGTGTAGGAGAGCAGAGCAGAGCAGAGAAAAATTATGAATTGGACAGAAGGTCCAAAATCTATTTCATGTGCTTCATTGGAACTGAATCCAGGCATTTATAGATGCTATCTTCTCAGTTCATTTTTTGTTGTAATCACAAAAAAAAATTAAGGCAGTGAGCTCTAGGCAGTGTGCTTAAATGCATGTGCATTCCCATTATTCTTATACTTTTAACAGGGTATAATATTGTGGACTAACATCCACCATGGTTTTTCCACTAACAGGGTTTCCACGTAAAAATCTTGATGTTCTCTGTGTTTCTGATGTGTTGATTGTTCATGGTTTATTATTCATCCATTAGATCTATGATTAAGTTAAGTTTGAAAAAGTTTAAATAATCTGTGACAACTGATGCATCCCCCCCTCTCAGTTGTATGTCCTTGTTTTTCCAACAATTGGTATCAGAGCAAGGTTCCTTTGTAGAAAGTTTAACAACTTGAGGTGGATCTTGAATTGCAATGGACTCTAGTTGTATTCAACAATAGATCATAGTGGCACTTGATGATCTTGATCAGTCTAAAGTAGAAGTCATGGAATTAAAAGAAAATCTTGTGGATGCTAAAAAATTCATTCAATCATTAAACGATAAAATCAATGAGTCAAGAGAAAAGAGGAAGGAACTTTGTGATCAGCTGAAGTAGAAAGAAAATAAAAACTTGGAAGATGTTCACCTAAATTAGACCCTAAAAGAGATAACTAAAGAATGTGAAAAGCTTGCTAGAAATAATGCTACTCTAAAGCTTGAGATGGAGTCTGTGGTGATGAAGCTAACTAGGGAGATTGAAGAAAGAAAGAAGAATGAGGAGAATCTAGCTCAGTCCTTGAAATAAAAATTTGAAGAATGCAACAGAGTTAATAGTGGATTCATTTAGCTGGAGATTGAACTACAACAATCTAGAAACAATGAACAAGAGCTTGAGAGACAACTAGTTATTCTCAGAGATGAACTTAATACAACAAATGAGTTTAAGGAGGATTTTAGGATGAGTTTCACTAAGATTGATGAGATGACTAAAGGAAAAAAGAAGGAAAATGATAAGCGAGGTCTATGAGAAAGGTGAAATCTCTAGATCTGAATTGAAGGAATCCAAACAGAAAATTCAAAAGAACAAAGGTAGAATATATCAGGTAAGGAAACCCAATGCTCAAAAGTTTAATGGATACTGCTTTGTTTGTAATAAATTTGGACATATGGCTTCTTAGTGTAGAAGTAAGATAAATTCTAGTAGTCCATCATTTTTTGGTAAGGTCATACTAGAAGCTGCCTCTGGTAATCCCTCCAATAATTCCTCTGAAAATTGATCTCAGGGCATTGGACTAGTGGGAGTTTTCAAGAAAATCCTTTGTCCCCCTATGTGTAGTTGGTACCAGAATGTAGGAAGTTATTAGTAGTTGTTATCTTCATCTTCAAATTTATTTCATGATCATTTGTTTAGTAAGATGAGATCTAGAAGGTCCGCAAATGGATTCTTCTCTTGCTATCTGAGAATGCAGAATAACTGGAACTTCTAGGGCAAGGTATTTAATGCGGCAAAGACATTAGGTGTACGAAGTTATAAAAGGGAATTTGGAACCCTCATTTATCACCTTACATTGAAGAAGAACAGAAGGAGATATTTTGCAGCAAAATCTCAAAGAAGTAAATTCAGTGGCGAATTCATTAGGTACTCCATTCACTTGTAAAATTTCTAAATTTTTGCTCCATAGAAAAACCTTGTTTGCTACGAAAAATGAAGAAAATCAAAGGAACAGTGACTTTGGATGAATATAGTAGTAGGAAGATCAGGTATGTAAGAAATTTGTTGCCAGCTGGTGAATTGAAGTGGCTTGAAGGTGTGAAACATAAGAATTTGGACATCTGGAATGAGTTTCCTTATTTCGCCAATGTAGAAGTGGTTAGGTTTATTTTGAACAGATTGGATGATGATATCCTTACTTTAGATAAACCCTATCAAATTTCAAAAAAGGTGATAAGAGATCTGACATGATTATGCAATATTGGAGATTTTCTAAAAAAGAAGTCAATTCAGAATGTTGAAGTCGAAGCCCTAACTAGTGTAAAAGGAGATCAAAGGGCTTTGGTAATTACAATGATCAAATATCCATTGACAAGGTACATTGCATATGGAATTTCATACAAAAATTTCTTCAGAAATAGGGAAGGATCAACCTCTACAAGTGTAGTCTACA
Organism: Sequoia sempervirens; assembly: GCA_007258455.2. Taxonomy (NCBI): domain Eukaryota; kingdom Viridiplantae; phylum Streptophyta; class Pinopsida; order Cupressales; family Cupressaceae; genus Sequoia; species Sequoia sempervirens. The sequence goes on along the minus strand of VDFB02047230.1, from coordinate 320,173,628 downwards.
TTTTGCATAAGATCATAATGGAGGACCAAGACTTTGACCTGTGCAGTCTGCTGAAAGATCATTGATGGAAAGTGTGCAATTGATGAAGGATGAAGACTACTCCTTTAGGTTTGGTACCCTTTTCATATGCATTATGATGTATTTTATGAATTGCTTGCCCCAGAATGATAATATGGCATGTACGGAAAATGTACCAGTTTGTAAGCAAATCTTTGAACATTTTAATGCTCTAGAAAATTGTGAACAAGTTTATGAAAATTTCTTTAGAGAGTTGCTAGGAAAGTTTGGAGTAGGTGGTATTCCTCTTCTGGTAAAAGCAGTTGAAGTTAGATCTTCCTCCGGTAAGGTGCAGAAGAAGAAGAAAAGGGTTCTAGAGTTTGCAGGTGACATTCCTCCAGCACGCAAATCTCCAAGAACTGAAAGAAAGGAAAAGAGCAAGTAATTGTGGATATAATTGATGAAGATTATGATGATTACACTCCTAGAGATGAACCAAAATTAGTGGAACCAGATGTAATAATAGTAGAAGAAAGCGATGAAAAGGGTGCTTTATTCAAAGCAAATATATTGCAGATTGTTCAGAAGGAAGATGTAATGTAAAAGATTGTTGATATATGGTTAAATGGACCATCATATGAACATGACGTTATTAAGGAAACTCTAGGAAAATACTTTGTACACAATAAAATTGAACTAGAAAGTCTGCAGAATGTACTTCTATAAGAATTGATTAAATGCGTCATGGAAGCTATGGCCTCTATACCTCAGGACAGGAAAGAGGAAGAAGTAATTTTACATCTTAAGGAGTAGTTTAGGCCGTCTCTTGCCAAACTAAAAAAGAGAATGAATGTGTTAAGGCAATGCATTGATTCAACAAATAAGATCTACAATTATTGCCTTCGGTGGCCCCATGTGGTTGTTAAATACAAGGACAAGCTAGACCAAATTGAGAATGAGTTGATCATAATTGGTCAGGATTACAATATGTTTCAGGACCAAGATGGAGCAGTCAAGAAAAAGATTCATGAGTTGCAGGTTGAGCATGCAAAGGTTCAATTTTCTAGAAACACTCTTATGGATACTTTCTGGAAAGTGAAGGATCAAACTAAATGCAGACTGGAACAGCTGATTGAAGTCCTGAAGAAGGGAGAAAAGATGGAAGAAGCCATAACCATTCCTGAATCCCTCGTCCAAGTCATCAATAGGACATCAACAAACAACAGTTTGATAATAATTATTGGGATTGCAATGGATGCTTGGAAGAAATTTCTTCCAAAAATGAAAGATAAGTATAAAATAATTTTATGAATTGAGCAGCAGTTGCAATTCTTCAATTTTTGATCAATTTTTCCATCAACAAAGGGAGAGAGAGTGCAGTAGGAGAGAAAGCAGAATTTTTTTTGTCATTGATGTCAAAGGGGGAGAGAATGTAGTGAAAAATTCCTTGACATCCAAAGAGGGAGCAGTGTTTTGTTGTGTTTTGAATTTTTGAGTTTTGGTTTTGACACTTAGTCATTTTTCACTAAGTGTTGCCATCAATGCCAAAGGAGGAGATTGTTGGCATATGGCTTGGGGATATTTTCTATGGCTTCTAGTGTTGTCATTGATGGCAACTGAAGTCATAATCTTGGTCTGTAGATCAGGACTTGCTCATACCAGCAGGAAATGTAGAAAATAGAGCATTATCGGCATAAAGCATGAAGAACAGGGCATCTAGTCAGTTAGTCAATTTGTATTCTTCACCAGATCATTATTTTGTGTTGTGGATCCCTAGGAAAGCTTTTTACGCATGTATATTACCTTATTGGTAATTTTTGTGATGTTTCATTAATCGGTGTACGAGCTTGGAGATCCGATAGAATGATTTTCTATTTATTTTCTCATTATGGCCAACCTAGTGCATATAGCATGTCGCAGATGTATAAGGAGTAGTTGTTTAAATATTTCTTGTATTGGGAATTTTGATTTGGGTCCTAGCTATAGTCTAGCCAACTTATGTGGGTGCACACTAATTTTAATTGGTGAATTGAGCTGACCATTGAAGGATATTTCATGTTTTGTTAAAGCCGACTTGAAGTAATGAAATCCTTGGTAGCGGATATATATATGACATCGACAATTCATTTTGTTGTGTGTGAGTAGTGATGAGAAGGTGTATATGTGCAAAAAAGTGCAGAACAACTATATGAGTGTACATTAGAAGATCTGTTGAGTGAATTTTCTTTGTGCAGCAGAAGGGTTTTTGTGTAGGAGTGTTGAGTTGAGCTGAGCAAAAGTGCAAATTGGACATAAGGTCTAGAATCTATTTCATGTTCTTCATTGGAACTGAATCCAGGCATTTGTAGATGCTATCTTCTCAGTTCATTTTTTGTTGTAATCACAAAAAATTTGTAAGGAAGTGAGCTTTCTTTATTGAGCAGTGAGCTCTAGGCAGTGTGCCTAAATGCATGTGCATTCCCATTATTCTTATACTTTTAACAGGGTGTAATATTGTAGACTAACATCCACCATGGTTTTTCCCCTAATAGGGTTTCTACGTAAAAATAATGGTGTTCTCTGTGTTTCTGATGTGTTTCTGATGTGTTGATTGTTCATGGTTTATTATTCATTCATCATATCTATGATTAAGTTAAGTAAAGTTTGAAAAAGTTTAAATAATCTATGACAACTGATTCACCCCCCCTCTCAGTTGTTTGTCCTTGTTTTTCCAACATATTTATTATGTCATTCCATAATTCAATTTTTATGTATTAACATTTATAATTTTTATTGTATTAGGTGCAACTCTAGAGGAGTCTAGAGAGGAGGTCTAGTGAGTGTGTTGAAAAGACAAGAGACCCAATAGGCACTCCATCCAACTGAATTTCGAAGGAAACACGAGATCTTTTTCCTTCCCCTAGAGGGAAATGATTATGTAGTTGGGTTGTTTGTTGTATGCCTATGTAGCATTTTGGAACACATATTTTGTACTATCATTATATACGTGACATTTATGGTCCATATGGCTCTTTTGTACTAAGCATGTATGAATTTTTTGGATATATTGTATATACTTTTATCAATATATATCATTGTATAGCCTTACGACTTTTTGATTAAAGAAAATATTATTTTTCTATTGCCATTCTTGAATGATGTTATCATGCATATTGTGTAAATTGTATGCTTGAATGTTGTAGGCGTGGATTTTTTTACATCTAATGCTTAATTAATTACTGTTGATTGTTCAATAATCCCCATCTAATGTGTATTGTGTAAATAAGCTCCATTCCCAATGGTTTGTATCCTTTGCAATGCTTTAATTACTTATGCCTCACTTATTCACATGTATGCTTCACTTATTCACGTGTACACTTCATGTGTATTGTTTGTATTCACATATATGCTTCATGCTTCCAATGCATAGTAGAAAAAATCTTTTGGGCAAAACTCGGCAAACCAAAAGTATAAGATTTTTTGAAAAAATCGGGAAAAAAACATATTTTTAAAAAAACTTAAAAAATTGTAGAACAAGAGATTAATTTTTTTTTGTTTAAATTGAAAGGTATTTCCATAGCATAGAGATATAGAGAGAAAATAAAATAAATATTTAACTAATGAATTGTAAAAAATAGATTTTTGTAGTTTATATTCATATCGTTGATTACACTTTTCACATCTTTCAAACTCAAAGCATTACCCTACATTGCATAACTAATAACTAGATGCTGATAGATGACAAAAATTCAATTACAATATAGTTTTTACAAATTCAACCTAAGCAGTTATACAATTACTTCACATTGCATAACTAATAACTAGGAGCAGTTGCCAATTGCATTTTCTTATCATGGCATTCTATGAGACCAGATTTCTTTGAGGTATTTTTTCAAATAGTTCGTTGCCTTGTCTATGTTACCACATTTTTCATACATGTATACCAAAGCATTTTGTCAAACAGTTCACTGCCTTGTTGCTATGGCTAAAATCCTAAAACAAGTGCTTTCAAACAAGCTATGGATGCTTGGAAAAAATCTATCAAAAGCACAATAGTAAGCAATAGCATAGACAAGGTAGTGAACTATTTGAAAAAATGCATCAAATAAATGTGGTGATGGAATGCCATGACAAGCCATAGACAAGGTAGTGAACTATTTGAAAAGATGCCTCAAAGAAATATGGTCTTATGGTGATGGAATGCCATGAAAATCAAATTGATTTTGATTGTCATGGCATTCCATCACCATGAGACCTCATTTTTTTGAGGCATTTTTTCAAAGAGTTCACTGCCTTTTCTATGCTACCACAATTTGAATACATTTCTATCAAATTATTATATCAAATAGTTCATTTCCTTGCTGCTATAGCTAAAACCCTCAAACATGTGCTTTCAAACAAGCTATGGATGCTTGGAAAAAATCTAGCAAAGCTTCATAGCAAGCAATAGCATAGACAAGGAAATGAATTGCTTAAAAAAAATGCCCCAAAGAAATATGGTCTCATGGTGATGGAATGTCATGACAAGAAAATTTCTATGGATTGTCATGGCATTCCATCACCATGAGATCACATTTATTTGAGGCATTTTTTCAAATAATTCACTTCCTTGTCTATGCTACCACATTTTTCATACATGTTTACCAAAGCATTTTATCAAACAGTTCACTACCTTGCTGCTATGGCTAAAATCCTAAAACAACTACTTCCAAACAAGCTATGGATTCTTGGAAAACATCTATCAAAGCATAATAATAAGAAATAGCACAAACAAGGCAATGAACTATTTGAAAAAATGCCTCAAAGAAATGTGGTCTCAATGTGCTTGTCATGGCATTCCATCACCATGAGACCACATTTCTTTGAGGAATTTTTTTCAAACAGTTCACTGCCTTGTCTATGCTACCGCATTTTTCATACATGTCTACCAAAGCATTTTATCAATCAATTCACTGCCTTGTTGCTATGGCTAAAAGTCTAAAACAGGTGCTTTCGAACAAGCTATGGATGCTTGGAAAAAATCTATCAAAGCGTAATAGTAAGCAATAGCATAGACAAGGCAATGAACTATTTGAAAAAATTCCTCAAAGAAATGTGGTCTCATGGTGATGGAATGCCATGACAAGAAAATTCCCTGGATTGTCATGGCATTCCATCACCATGAGACCACATTTCATTGAGGCATTTTTTCAAGAAGTTTACTACCTTGTCTATGCTACCACATTGTTCATACATGTCTACCAAAGCATTTTATCAAACAATTCACTGTCTTGCTACTATGGCTAAGAGCCTACAACAAGTGCTTTTGGACAAGTGATGGATGCTTGGAAAAAAATATATCAAAGCATAATAGTAAGCAGTAGCATAGACAAGGTAGTGAACTAGTTGAAAAAATGCCTCAAAGAAATGTGTTCTCATGGTGATGGAATTCCATGAAAATCCATAACAATTCACTTTTCATGAAATTCGTCATGGCATTCCATCACACCCTAAGACTACATTTCTTTGATGCTTTTTTTCAAAAGTTCACTACCTAGTCTATGCTACCACATTTTTCATACATATCTATACCAAAGAATTTTATCAAATAGTTCACTTCCTTGCTGCTATGGCTAAAATTCTAAAATAGGTGATTTCGAACAATCTATGGATGCTTGGAAAAAATATATCAAAGGATAATAGTAAGCAATAACATAGACAAGGCAATGAGCTAGTTGAAAAATTGCCTCAAAGGAATGTGGTCTCATGGTGATGGAATTCCATGACAATCCATAGCAATTTGATTTTCTTGGAATTCATCATAACATTCCATCACCATGAGACCACATTTCTTTGAGGCATTTTTTCAAATAGTTCACTGCCTTGTCTATGGTCTCATGGTTTTTCTTCATGCAAAAATCAACATAATAGTAAGCAACAAGCTATAGTCTCATGGTTTTTATTCACATGAAAAATTAGCATATGACATCAAACCATACGCCATGGATATTGAATATCTGGATCCAATGTTTCACTAGTAGGTTGAATTTTGCATCTTAGCAAGGGTGCACTATTCGGTGACAACAATTGTAGTTTAGACTCTTAAGGGACTCAACTAGTTGAACGTAGCTCAGAGTGATTCAATGTGTTTGGGTGAAAAAGAGGACCATTCCTAGCATAAACGTACCCACCCAGATGCATTGGAATAGTTTGTTTGGTCACACGAGTTGTAGAATGAAAGTTGCACCACGTTGCACTACTTGCATTTGATAACATTTTCCCCAAGCGAAAAGTCACCACCACAGAAAAATTCCTTTGAGATAGAGAAAACTGAGAGAGGTTATTGTAGAGGGGCCCAACGCAATCCCATAGCCTCAGACAAAAATTTTCTAAGCATCACGGTGTCTAAGTAACAACATGTTGAAGATTGAAGCCATTTTGCACTTCAGACTCTTAAGGGATTCTACTAGTTGAATGTAGCTCAGAGTGATTTGGTGTGTTAGGGTGCGAAATAGGACCATTCCTAGCATAAACGTACCCACCCAGACATGTCAGAACAATTCATTTGGTCACATGAGTTACAAAATGAAAGTTGCACCACTTTGCAACTTTCAACTACTTGCATTTGACAACTTTTTCCCCAAGCGAAAATTTACCACCACAAGAAAAGGCCTCTGAGATAGAGAAAAAAGAGAGATTTTATTATAGAGGGGTCCAACACAATCCCATAGGCTCAGATGAGAATTTTCTAACTATCATAGTGTCCGAGTAACAACATGCTGAAGTTTGCAACCATTTTGTACTTTAAACTCTTAAGGGATTGAGTCAGTTGAATGTAGCTTAGAGCAATTCAACGTGTTTGGGTGCGAAAGAGGACCATGCCTATGATAAATGTACCCACCCAAAGGAATTGGAATAGTCTATTGAAACCTAAAATTTCATGCAAAATTTAGGCTAAATTTTTGGTTCCAATAATGAAAAATTTGATCTTCACACACATAAATCTTCATTTGAGCCAAATTTGTGATAGAATGCTCTCATGGTCAAGAATTTTTTGGATCATTGATTTGGATAGAATGTTTGAGTGAAATAAATTCAGAAGATGGAAGCCCCTGCCATGCTCATTGAACTTATTCAGAGAAAGAAGTTTACATCAATTGTTACCATCAAACACTATAGGGAAGCAACTTCTTGCGTATTGATGTGCATTCTTTTTAAGCACTATATGTTTCAGAAGTTGGAAATCAATACATGTTATTGATTATGATGATTGGAAGTAGCACGATAGATCACTTTGAAAATGATATTAAAGGATATGGATTGAAAATTGAGGATGATACTTCAAAATTTGAGGAATTTCTAAATGAAATCAGTGATATAGATTGGAGAAGTCAGTAAGTTATAGTATTCAAAATTGGGATATGCTCTACCCACAATCGGCATGGTTTGTGATTCTTACAATATTATAGATACATCAGAAGGTTTTGCAGCTGGAGTCGAATAAAGGTTGGAAAAGGCCATCTTAAGAATGGAAAACTCTGCATCAATGTTTCTCAAATATTTGCTAGTTGGGTAGAGTGTCAATAAGTGTTTTCAAAAATTCTTTAAGGAGTCTCATAAAAGGAGACAAGGATGATGCCTAAGTTGACTCCAAGATTACAAGATGAATACCAATGCACTATTTTGGTATCAAATACACATAACCAATAGTGCAAGTGTTCAAATTATTTCACACACCTAGATAAGGTGACATAAGAAAGTGATATCACTGAATTTATAGATTACACATAATGTACAAAATTTGAAATAAATGCAAATTTAAAATAAAAAACAAACACATGGAAGATGAACATTCAATGAGAATTGCACAGCGATGACCATCAAGGCATGAGGATTAGGGGACACTCATCGTGTGATGGTGAGTGACTTAATAAGAATATATGCATTGTGGACAAATGAGATGGACACTTTAAAAGTGATAACATCCTATAGAGGTTCTTGATTGGGTACTTTGTGTGAGGCTAGGGTTAAAAAAAAAATGCTTGATTCATTTCTTTCACGATGGTATCTACCATCCTAAGATGACAATAGTTATTGATGGCCGACTGAAGGTTTGGGAGGACAAAAGATCAACCTCGGGTTCATGTTGTTCCAGCTTTCGCACCATACTATGCTCCACAAGCTGAGGCTATCAGTTGTTCCAGTATTGTGTGTTGCAAGGGAAGTTTCCTGTAATGTACAGGATGATGATCCAAGTTTGAATAGAGATATGCCATTGTCAGAGGGCATGGCTAATTTTGAGGAGGAAAGGAGACTTAATCCACAAGAATATAATTCCCTTTTGCAACCAGAGACCCTAGCTTGTTTCATATTTTTAATTTGGCATATAAACACCAAGATCTGGGAGATTGCAATCAATAGGGAGCTCGATGAGAAAAAGGAAATTGCATGACACAGGGAAAGGCCCGCAAGAAAATGTTATTACAAATGAACAATTTAATCACAAAGAAGATGGGGCTCAATGGAATTTAGTGGCGATAAATTTGTGAATGAGATGCCAATGAAAATTCATTATCATGCTCGTGCTCTGGAAGCAAATGGAAATAGGCATACAACAAGGAGAGGTTTGTCTCGATTTTAGGAGATGCCCTAAATGATGTTTAGTGAATGATGCAGGTGAATGGAGGACACACACAAGAAGCCAAAGGAACAAACCTAAATAAATACATCAGCAAGAGTATAGAGTGAAATTTTAAAGTTATACCGAATGAACATGTCACACCGATGGAGAATCCATTGGGGAGACATCTATTGTTGGTACAAGTTCTTAAAGTCCTTCTGATGGAGTAATTCGCACCAATGGAGATTTGCATCGGCAAGAGAAAGATACTCAGAGTGAAGTTACACCAACAATGTAAGTCACGCTGATGGAACTTCATCATGAAAGAAGTGAAGTCGGTGGAAAAAAATGAAAAATAAATGCTATCGGTGAAAATAAAGAAGAAGTTTAAATATTAAATAATGGGAGTAATAACGTAAATAAAGGTGAAGGTAGAGAATTTTTTATGAGGTAAATATTTTAACCAAGACTTGAATTATTTTCACCAAAGGGGAGTTATAAGGAGAAATAATCATTTTACCCATAAATGAACAAAAGGTAAATTTATAAAAATACTTGCATGAGGAAGTGGAGTTTTTCACCAATGGGAATAAAAGGATGGGTAGTTATTTACCCGATGAAATAATTAAAATTGGTGAAATTTTTCAACTGAGAGACATAAATGAAGAATATTTTCACCCAAGGAGTCATGAAGCGAGTAATTATTTTAATGAGAGAAAAGCGATGTTTCCAGTAAAGGATAATTATTAAAATTTATTTTTCATGAAGATTGAAAATAAAGATTAAAGTTAAAATATTTAATTTTCCAAAAGGAAATTAATTAAATATTTTATTTTGTCGAAGATAATTCAATGTGGAGCTGCATCAAAATGAAGAGTTACTTTAGATGGATAATGTGAAGGGTTGTAACCCTAAAATAATGTATATATGTCAAATGAAATCAATAGAAATTTCATGAGATTTAGGAGAAATCAGTAGGGTTAGGTAGTTGGATAGGGTGAACTATTGCCGAAATAAATATCATGATGTACATTGTAAAATCTTTTCGAATTATGTAATGGAGAAAAATGAATAAATTTGGTGATCCAATTATGGTGTTAATTGTTTGTTGAATTTATTTGAAAATATTTTTTGGTTGTCTCCAAGGTTGTCACTTCTTGATTATTTAAATTGAAACATCAAGGATATTCTTCAACTTATCAAAGCACACTTGTTGTTTTTGTGTGGTTCAATTAACTAGTTCCTACAAGACATGATTAAATCCTTTTGATTAATCACAGTAATTTAGAAAAGGACATTTGGATTATTAAGAAGAATCTGATAATTACACTCTTTCCTGTTTATACAAGTTATAAACATAAAAGTGCCAAACAATTTGAATTGTATCTAGAAATAGGACACAAATATTATTTACCTCTTGACTCCATTAGCCCAGCAGAAGTAGGCACTAGTCACACCATCCACATCTTAGAATTTTTTAAAATCTTTGTTCAAAACATTCACATTTCAAGTTTAATATTAGGAGTAGGAGTAGTCTGCAAGCTTTTATCTATTACATTTGTGCCATTTTAATAGCTCCATCAAATCAATCATGTCATACAACTTTAAGTCTCCTTTATTCATATAGGTACACCCGCCTAGGTCTAGTAGCACCTGAAGAGAAGAAGGTCTAAACCATTTGGCCTTATCTGTTACCCTAAAATGTATCAAGAGATTGGAAACCTCTTGTGGTATTTTACCTGCATTTTTGAGAGCTAACACAGTCTTTTGGTCACACGAGTTGCAGAACAAAAGTTGCACCACTTTGCAACTTTCAACTACTTGCATTTGACAACCTTTTTCCCCAAGCAAAAATTTTCCACCATAAGAAAATTCCTCTAAGATAGTGAGTACTGAAAGAGGTTATTGTAGAGGGGCCCAATGTGAACCCATAGGTTTAGATGAAAATTTTCTAAGTGTCACGGTGTCTAAGTAACAACATACTAAAATTTGCATCTACTTTGCACTTTGGAGTCTTAAGAGATTTTGTCGATTGAATGTAGCTCAAAGTGATTCGGCGTGTTTGGGTACAAAAAGGGACCATCCCTAACATAAACATACCCATCCAGAGGCATTGGAACAGTATGTTTGGTCACACAAGGGTCAAAACAAAAGTTGCACCACTTTGCAACTTTCAACTACTTGCATTTGACAACTTTTCCCCCAAGCGAAAATTCACCACCATGGGAGAAGGCATCCGAGACAGAAAAAACTGAGAGAGGTTATTATGGATGGGCCCAATGTGAACCTATAGGATTAGACGAGAAGTTTCTAAGCATCACGATGTCTAGGTAATAGCATGCTAAAGTTTGCAATCATTTTACACTTTGGACTCTTAAGGGATTCTGCTAGTTGAATGTAGCTCAAAGCGATTCAACGTGTTTAGATGTGAAAGAGAACCATTCCTACCATGAATTTACCTACCTAGACACATTAGAACAGTTCATTTGGTCACACGAGTTGCAGAATGAAAGTTGCATCACTTTGCAACTTTCAACTACTTGCATTTGACAACTTTTTCCCAAGTGAAAATTTGCCACCACGGGAAAAGGCATCTGAGATAGCGAAAATTGAGAGAGGTTATTCTAGAGGGACCTAACAAAATCTCATAGGCTTAGATGATAATTTTCTAAGCATCACGTTGTCTGAGTAACATCATACTGAAGTTTTCAACTATTTTGCACTTTGGACTCTTAAGGGATTGAGCCAGTTGAATATAGCTCAAAGCGATTCAGCATGTTTGGGTGCAAAAGAGGACCATTCCTAACATAAACGTACCCATTTAGAGGCATTGGAACAGTCTATTTGGTCACACGAGTTGCAGAACAAAAGTTGCACCACTTTGCAACTTTACACTACTTGCATTTGACACTTTTTCCATCAAGTGAAAACTAAACACCGCAATAAAATGACTCCGAGATAACAAAAACCAAGAGGGGTTATTGTAGAGGTGCCCAACATGATCTCATAGGCTCAAGTGAAGATTTTGTAAGTGTCACGATTTCTGAGTAATAGCCCGTCAAAGATTTCTGCCCTTTTGCACTTTGGACCCTTAAGGGATTGAGCCGATTGAGCATATCTTGGAGCGATTCAGCATGTTTGGGTGCGAAAGAGGACCATGTATAGTGCAAACGTACCCATCTAGATGTGTTGGAATAGTTCGTTTGGTCACACGAGTTGCAGAACAAAAGTTGCACCACTTTGCAACTTTACATTGCTTGCAATTACCACTTTTTCTATCAAGTCAAAATTGGACACCATAGAAAAATGTCTCTGAGATAACAAAAATTGAGAGAGGTTATTGTAGAGGTTCCCTACATGATCTCAATTCCTCAGATGGAATTCTTGTAATTGACATAGTATCTGGGTAACAGGTCATCAAATATTGCTGCCCTTTTACAATTTGGACTATTAAGGGATTACGTTGCATGAATTACAAATGTTTGAGGGCAGCAATAAATTTCAAAATTTGAGTAAATCTCATTACAAGTGTTTATTTGAATAGACTATATGCTATATTGATATTGATATATAATTATTAGGTTGATTAATTTTAATAAATGATTTTTTTATAATAAGTTAGTCAATTGGTAAAGTTGATATTACATTCCCATCATTCTATTGGATGTCTTGTACATTACAAATCTTCTATTCCTTCTACCTTCTCACTTATTTATATTCCTTCATATATTCCTTGAGTTCTATTTTAATTTGTTACCTTATATTCTACTCTATACAAATATTTTTCTAGTGGGATGAGTCCCTTATAAAATGTATCTCTACTCTTTTCCCCACTAACATCATCCCTCCTTTCAAAACTATGTCTTGTCCTTAAGATATATTTGTTATCTCAATTGATTGGAAGGATAGATTTATATAGATTTATTTGAGATGGGAAAAGGTGTTATACCACTAAACTCTAGCTTGTTGAAGTAGATGACAAGGTAGGGGCAGTGTATGCCTCATAGAAATGGGGTCTCATGGTGATGTTCATCACCGTGAGACTCCATTTCTATGAGGCATACGTTTCCCCTACCTTGTCAACCCTACCGAATTGGCAAGCTAGTGAGCTCACTAGCTTGCCAATTCGATAGGCTTGACAAGGTAGGGGCAGTGTATGCCTCATAGAAATGGGGACTCATGGTGATGTAAATTACCATGATTCCCCATTTATATGAGGCATACACTACCACTACATCACCATGAGTCCCCATTTCTATGAGGCATACGCTGCCCCTACCTTGTCAAGCCTACCAAATTTGCAAGCTAGTGAGCTCACTAGCTTGCCAATTCGGTAGGCTTGACAAGGTAGGCGCAACGTATGCCTCATAGAAATGGGGTCTCCTACCACTTTTCATCTTGTTATTGATGATAATGATTCTCTCGGAAAATCACTTCCTTGTTTTCCAAGATTACTATAAGTAGAATGGATTTTGTGGCAGATTTTGATATGCAATGTGAATTGTTTCTACAATGCAAGCTATGTATATGAGACTGATGAAGCTATTGATGATGCTAAGATGGAGATGAGGATATGATTCTACAATGAAGTAGCTGCAACTACAATGCTATGGAGATTGCTATGCTATGCTAATGAGAATGCAATGATAATGATAATACTAATTCTATGATAATGATGACGCAATGACAAAGGCATGATTTTGGATAATTGATATGAGATTTAAGCAGCATGTAAGTATGATAGCTCTTGTGCGTGTTAAAGATGGAGGTAATGAGCTTCCTTTTATAGGCTAAGGAATTTTACATGTATGTGGCACAAGATCAATGATTGGAGAATTGGTCTTGTGACATGTATGGTGAGGATTGGATTGGAAATGTGAATGATGATCTACACCAAGCTAAAGAAAAACAACACAAACAAGGTTAGTCTTTCAAATTAACACAAACATCATTCCCTATGAGATTATTGATCAAACAAAGATGAAAACATGAAAAAAATACAAAAGAAAGAAAATGAAAGCATGTTAACAAGCTAAATAGATCAAACCTCCATCCCATAGGGGGATTGGTGTCACTTTGATGTGGAAAGTGGCCCTTTCCCAATCCCTTTGATAAGCTTCAAGATACTTGATGAATTTTGAGTAGAGTAACAATGCCTTTGATTGTGGATGAAAATGGATTTGATAATGCCAATTTCCCTCAAAGATAGTGATAGCAATTGGATGATTGATGGATGAAATGAGCATAATGAATTTGTATGATATTGTGGATCCATATTGTGAAGAGAATGCTTCTATTTATAGAAGCCAAGGGTTGAAGAATGAGGATTTGATGAATGTGGGATAAAATGGGAGCCAATGAGAATGTTCCAAGTGTCACAATTCTATTGGAGGAAGGTGGAGCACATTTTGGGAAATGTGTGAGTGGAAGAGGATGGAAGAGAAGTAAATGCGAATGGTTGAGGATTTGAAAGGTTGTAAGAATGATTGAATGAATATGGTTGAGATTTGAGAGGATGTAAGAGAAGTTATTGCATTTGTAAGAGGAGTTATTGTGGATGTGAAAGGTTTTTGAAAACCTTTGGAGGGAAATTGAATGAGAGGTTGTTGAGAGGAATATTCCTTGGAATAAGCATTTGTGAGGATAAATAGAGGAATTAAATAATTAATTGAAACTATTTTCATGTGCAACCTGGTTACTTGACCATGAGTTGATTTAACTCTTGAGGAGTTAAAAGCTAGAGGAATTAATAATGATGATTAGAAAGTTTATTTAGGATTAATTAATCTAAAATTAATTAATTGGAGTGAATTAGGAGATTGTGACATTTGATATGATTGGTTTTAATCAAATGAGAGGATTAAAAGGGGATTTAATTAAATGATTTGATTTAATTAAATGTGATGAAAATTAGTTAGAAGAAGGGTTAATTAATCAATAAATTTAATTATTTGATTAATAATTGAATTTGCTGAATTTAATTAAATAATATTGATTATTCAATTAAATGATGAATTTGAAGTGATTCGGGAAGAAATGGTGTTAATCTATCATAATCAGATGCATAGTATCAATCAATACTTTTTCGGTGTTTACATTTTTCCCCTCTTTGAAGCGAGGTACCTGCTACGTCAGTTCAAAGAATAACACTACCAAGATCAAAATTCAAAAATTTCCTAATTTTTTAGATGCCTCACTACTGCCCAAGGGGAAGAAATTACACTGCTACATTGCCCCCTTGAGAGATCAGGAAAAAATTGCAAAATTTGGGTTGAGCTCACGATAAAGATGCAGGATCAGTTTAGCTCAGAAAGGACTAGAAAGCTTGAATGTTTGATGTAGAAAAAATTGATGATGTATAGACAATCATCATCCATGGTAGCCTCCTGTATATTTTGATATATCACACAAATTTGATACTTGTATGGAAATGTTAATAGAGATAGAAGAATGAGAAGAATAAAATGGATATAAGTAGAAGAATAAGATGGATGAACCCTTGATTTTTAAGAAGATGCAGATGTCCAACAAGTCCATGAATCATTGAGACTTTATTAGATATGGTGATCAGTGATGATGATTTGCTTATCTAGGGATTGGGACACAAATGACATGACTTTCCTTATGTTTTATAACACACATAGATGTGATGCATCAAGGTATAGACAACTAGGATGGTGTTGTATCTAGTGAGATGGACTTTGACTTGACAAATAGATAAGAGTATTCTTGTTCACACTTGACATACAGAAACCTTGCTAGGATGCACTTCAGAAGTTTCAAAAATCTCAGAACAAAACATGGAAAGGTATAACCTATCAATGCAATAGTCAACAAGCTACCCAAAACACCTTCCATACATACCTAACAAAGTAGGTATTTTCCAAGGTTATATTAAAAGAACATCCAACAAGCACAACAATTGAAAGATAATGATCAATACCCCATTCCTTTCTCTCTAAATCATTTTGATAGACATCATCGATAGGTCATTGGAATGGGAACAATAAGATAAATAAAAAAGAATAGATCAAGTACACAAACCAGCAAATGTTCTTCATACCTCTAGCCAAAGGGATGTGTTTTTCGTAGGATAAGTATCCAAAGTGATTTCCAAAGATAATGCCCTTTGTAGGAAGGATGCATCCTAGGACATGTTAGTGGATGGTGGCAAGTTGATAGGTTGTTCGAAAGGCTATTGATATAAGGTTCATTGACATGTTTGCAAATGATCAAGAGTTTGATTTTTCTGTTTAAAAGTTTTCTTTTGCCGATTGTTTTGGTTGTTTATGTTTGTGTTACCAAAGGGTGAGTGTGACAATTTTTTTATTATGGATGAGATTATTGTGGGTGAAGCGAAATGAGACAGATGATTTTTTTCAAATATTCAGATGTTTTTAATGTTTTTGAAATGTTATAAGGCTATTTTTTTGGATTTTTGGGTTATTTAAATGTTTTTGAGTTTTTGTGTCTTGAGGGTTGATCAAAGATTATCCTTGCCTATTTTTAAGCTTAGAGACAATGTAGTTCAGACACCATGTTTTTTACTTTTTTTTGGGTTTTTGATATGATTTGAATATTTTTGGATATTTGCATGATTTTGATGGTTTGGATATGGATATGTGTGATGATATCAATGATCTATTCTGGGATTTTGTTGAAAACCAAGCTAATGTTGATCAATCTGATTGATGGATTGATGATGATAACATTGTTGAGGATACACAACAATGCAAGGATATTGTTAAGCAACACAAGGATTGGGAAGGATATCCTGAGATGATGATGGATTGATTGGATTTGATTAATGGATTGACGATGATGACATTGTTGAGGATACATAAAAATGCAAGGATAGTGTTAAGCAACACAAGGATTGGGAAGGATATCCCAAGATGATGATAGATTGAATGGATTTGATTGATCAGGATTGTGAAGCTCGATTTGGAACAAAATTTGTTTGAATGATTTGTTGTGACATTGAAGTGCAAATTAGATGTGATTGCTATTAATTATTTGGATTGATGTTCGATGAAAGATAAAGCTTGATAAGGAACATCTTCTTGTCAAAATATGTTATGGGTTTGTGATTTGGATTTTGGCTCACAAATTCTTTGACCAATTTGATTTCATTTTTTCCAATATTCGGATCACCACATAAGTTGGAAGATATAGATCAAGATTTATTTCCAAAGCAAGATGTAAATATCTTCCCCCAGTGTCTAGCAATGTATGGAATGACATGGGTGGATGCTTGGATAGATGTATGGATGGAGGGATATGGATTATCTTGCAATAAGGTGTTTTAATAAAGAATTATCATTTGGATAATGCTTCATGGCTTAGATAATGCTAGGTAGGATAGTATCAATGAAAATGACTCATGTCAAGATATTTACCAAAAGCAAGTGTAAAGTGTACACCAAACTTTATCAAGATCAAGATAATGTAGATAGATGGCATTGAGTTGGATAAATGGTTCATGGATGAATGGATTTATTATGGCTAAGATGGATGGAATGCTCAATTTATTATGGATGGGATGAGATGCTTTCACCTAAACCAACGCACGTAGATGCTTAATTCTACACATGATACCTATTTTCCAGGTTTTCATCAAGGTACTTGTCCAAACCGCCACCATAGTGGTTTTCACTAGAGGACAATTTTTATCTTTACTATTTTCATAATTTTTGATTTTTTGATTTTTTTTTAGTGAAATATTTTATGCTCATGTCAAACCACTTGGTGGTGTCGATGTTATCATAATTTTCCATCGATAACCTACTTGAAGAAACTTCTTTTCTAAGCTATGTGCACTTGAATACAACTTTTGAGATTGTTGATCTACTTTGTTGATACCGGAGTTAACTTTTTCTTTGTGCGCACATCACAATAGAGTGCCTTTTGAATCCTTATGATGAAGGGTCATTGCCAATACATGGTCAATGTCAGAATTGGATATCACGTGTGGAGGTGTGGATGGTGTTGTGTGTTTAAGAATAGATGGATTGGTTGATAGTTTGGAAAGTTTGACTCTCCAAACTTGGGAAGATGGGAAAGGATGAGTGGACACGAAAGTGTGTTTGGAATTAGGACCAACTGCTTCATATACTTTGTACATTGCTTGAGAAGTTTGTTGTTGCCTTTGTGGACACCTTTGATGGATACTTTTCCCTTTCTTATTTTTCCCCACAGATTCTTTGACTAATGGAGTTTTATAGGGATAATATTTCTTTGTATTCTTTGGTATCCACTTGTATTTTATTTGTCATTCATGCTTCAGTACTTCTTTTCCTTTTATGATGTTCTTCTTGCATTTATTCACATCCTTCTTTTGATGTTGGTCCCAATTTGTGGATGGGGTGATGGGTGGATGAAGATTCATGATGTGGTTAGTTGTAGTATTGGAATTAGTTTCACCATAAGGACTCTTTGTGCTGCCTATGTTGATGCTTGCACTAGATAAAATTTCCCCCAATATTATAGAGGTATCACTGATATGTTTAGAGACCTTAATTCTCAAATAACCAAGACCTTGATGCTTAGGATTTCCAATAATCTACATTGGTTCTAGGATACCCTGTTCATGTAGGCCTAATCCTCTACCTTGATAATTCATCTGTTGAAACATATGTTTGCAATAGGATATGAATTATCTTGAAAACAAGGTGCTAATCCTTCTCTGCTCTATTGTGGATCTTTAGAGGTGATAACTTCATCATTGATCAGATAGCTTTCCCTAAAAAAAGTAAGTGATCTGATTTTATAAGTGATAGGATCCTCCATAGGTGGGATAACTTCTTGATTCATATCTTTGGCTTGATCTTGTGAAATATCAGATTTTAATGCTTCTTCAAGAGATTTTGATGATTCACTATCCACGTAAAAGTCTTCCTGATGATTCATTTTTTATATGCCTTCACAGGATGTTTTTGATTCACAACTTATGTAGAAGCCTTCTTCATGACCCATTTTTGATATGTCTCTAGATTTTTCTATATCTTGATCATGTGTATAAATGTTAAGAGTAGGAGACTCTTGTTCCTTGGTAATGATATCAAGAGTATGAGACTCTTGTTTTGAATGAATATCATCTATATGTGCATCCAAAGAAAGTATCTCATGGGTAGATGGAGGAGTATGTGCTATATGGATATGATCATTATTTGTGACATCTTGTATAGATAAGAGAGTGCCCATTAGATCATTGTAGTATTGTGGAGATACAAATTCTTAATCTTGGTTAATTTTGGAATTTCTTTTGACATGCTTTGGATAAAGTTCTTGACATGGGTCAGTTTCAAAGGATAGATTTCTTATAAAGGGTTCTTGGATATCTTCATTAGGAATGGGAAGTGGCTCAATATCCTTTTAAGCTTTGAGTGGATTTGTATCAAGTATCGAGTTGAAGATTTCTTCAATATCTGCAACCATGAGGTCAAAGGATGTCAATATATCTTGGAAAGGACCATTGCTAGACTTTGGTGAAAGATGTTGATCATGCTTTGGAATGAATTCTTGAGATATGTCCTCTAACTCATTAAGTGATGTAGAGACATTTTCAATATGATCATTGGTTGATGGATCTCGGATTATGTCAATAGGATCAAATAATTCTAACACTCCTTGAAATAGATCATTGTTGGATATTGTTGAGGGGTTTTGATCATGACAAAAAAGTGACTCTTGATCTATGTTGAGTTGATCATCAGATGAGGTAGAAAAATTTTCAAGGTGCTCATTGATGTTTAGATCTTGATCATTTTTTTCAATAATTGTGGTGGAGAGATTGTCACTGCTATCACTAGTGGTTGAATCTTGATCATTGTCCTCAACAGTATTTAGTTTTTGATTAATAAGGTATTGGATGAGATTTTTTAGTTAAATACAATTTGATTTTTTATGAAGATTTTATCTATGATACTCACAATAAGATCCACCCCTATTCCAAGGGAATTTTAGGATATAGTTGAAAGCACTTACTTTTGGAAGAGTGGTGAGTTTTGCATTAACTAGCTTTCTTAGCACTAATTCGATTGGTACTCCAAAAGAAGTGTATTCACGTTTGTGATCTTGTGAGATTTGTGCTTTTTGAGGTGATTCTTGTTGTGATTGATCTTGGAGATGTGGTGATTGGGTTTGTTGTTGATTTTGTTGATCTTGATATCCAACCTCTTGACATTGGAGATATTGTTCTTGATGTGGTCATGGACACAACTCAATGCTTTGATGACATGATTTAACCAATGGAAAAGTGGATTGATTTTTGGGTGGAGATGTCTCTTGGTGCATTGAATCAACTATTTTGGTAAGTGTAGCAATTTGATCTTACAAAATTTGATCTTGATTTTGATCTTGACACCCTTGATATAGTTGATTTGGTTTTTGTTCAAGTAGATTTGGAATGTATACTTGTGGTGTTTGTATGGGATCATGGAAAAATTGATTTTGGACAATGTTCTAATTTGGGATGATGTTTTGATTTGGCATTATAGGTTGAAATTGAACATTGTTGTGGTTGGGAATCACATTGCCTTGATTTAGGTGACTTTGATTTTGCATGGTGTTACCTTGACTTGGATCAATACATGGAGTCATTAACATATTGTTTGGACTTTGAACAACATTTGTATGATTCACAAACATATCTATCCCAAAGTTTACCAAGTGTGGATTTGAAAAGTTCATGTTTGGTAAACTTGTACTTGGTATTTTCACATTTGGCATGTATGGATTTGGTGGGATAATGTTGTTTTATTGAAGACTCATGCATTGATTGTTTTGTTGATATATTTATAGGTTTGGACTTTGATTTAAATCTACCATAGGGAAAGGTGTTCCAAAATTTAGATTGGGAATACTCACATTTGTTGTACCATTATGATTTGTAGGAGACAATGATCCCATGTGTGGATTGTATAAATGTGAGTTTTGATAATCAATTGGCATTGTAAGGCTTTGATAGTTTGGTTGATTTAGATTACTCATGATGTATGAATCAAGTTTATATTCCATGTTCTTATTGTGTTTTGACCTTGTTGACCTCTAAGGGATTTAGGACCAATGATGAGATGAAGGATGAAAGGGGTGATTGATATGGGTGTTGAACTTTCAGGAACTTTCGATCAATGCTAGACTTTAGGATTTGATTTTGATTATTTTTATTGGATAATGAACTTGTGAATCCCAAGATGTTAGATGTTATCTTAGGATGAACTCATTCAAAGGGGTGATAATTTAACTAAGTGTGTGAGTAAGGATTCATCCACACATGCCTAACTAAATAAATGATTTTGATTTGATTTAAGGATGTACCCAAGTCTAGATAATGATGTTTCCAAAGCTCTAAAGTTATTTGTGGGATGGAGATGATAAATGTTTGGGATGGATGACATGTTTGATTTGATCCTAGATGAACCTAAGAGTGACCTTGTTTACATGACCAAGATAGTGAAGAACATGATTTTCCCTAAGAGTAGTTCAAACCAAAAGACCAATGTTTTGCTTGGAAGACCATAAGACAAAAGATAACAAGAACTTGTATGGGGTTCAATTGATTTAATCTTGGTTAAATGGATTCTTTTTACCACATCAACACCTCTTGATTCAATTTCAAACTACATGTCTATGTCTTAACTCCTTTTCATTCCACAAGGTCCATTATGTGAAAATCAAAGAATCAAGGTCATAGTTTTCCTAGGTTGACTTTGGAGAGAGAAAATTAAGATATAGGCCCAAATATTTAGAAGCCTCTAAGGATAAAACCCCAAGGGATAAGCAGTAATATTTGGACTCTTCAAGTATATTTTCTCCTCCAAAGGGTTTAAAATTTCAATGACTTTGTTGAATGTTTGTTTCAGAGTTTTGAGATCAAGAAATGTGTTTAACTGAATCATAGATTGTACAATCCTAGGATAGAAATGGCTATATTTGTTGAGTCTCCACTCAGATTTCTCCAAACACTAGAAAAAGCAAAAAGTTAGAGATTTGGTGACACTGGCTCCCCTCCATGACACACACTTCTCGAGACCACCAAATTTCAAAATCCTTAAAATCCAGAGATCAAAAGGATTTCTTCTTCTTCTACTATTGAATAGTACAGATGTGAAGTGGCTTCAGAATGATCGTTCTTGCAGCAACAAATATTTAAGGATTTTGGTTTTTAAACAAGTTGTAGTAAGGACTTCCATTTGAGGTGGCCATACACACGGAAAGATTA
>VDFB02047230.1:320130887-320151731 GCA_007258455.2 Sequoia sempervirens | reverse complement strand
TATTTAGCTTTTTATCAAGTTTGGGGATGAAACATGTCAAGGAGGAATGTCATATTATATACCTAGGGATATGATATTACAATGTACTTAGGTAGATGGATTTCCAAATATATGGCACACATCTCTTAAGTAAGTTATAATGGGTCATTGATAATTAATTATATAATTAAGTGATGAGTAGGCCTTCATTAGGATTACCCTTACATTGTATTATTAGAAGGAGGTCTATATAAATGAGTTGATTATCATTAAAAGGATGTATCTTCAATGTATGATATTATATTTGGGACCTCTTGGAGATATAGCATGGAGTGTATTTTTCCATAAGGATTATTATATGGTGTTTCCCTACCTCAAGGGTTTATTCTATTTTTTCTTATATTAGATATTAGGGCATTTTGGCTCATGAATATCTCTTCTATTTTGTGAGATTATATTATTCTATGTATTATTTCTAAATTCTTATATGTGTGGATATTATCATGGTGCACACACCCATGATGTTGAGCTTCTCCATATCTAGTGGCTCCCATCAATATGTATTCCAATTCTTGGTTCTTTGACCGTGTATGAACTACTAGATTCAATTTGCAAAAATAAATGTTGAGGGTTTTATTGCACATTTTGATAAGAAAACATGTGATAAGAAGTGGAAATATTTTTAATTTTTTTATATTTTTCAATATGTGGTTGGGTTGATCTAACATGTAGATGGATTGTCTTATTATGTAGCTAGTTTTTTTTATTATGCTAATAGTCTAGTTTGATTTGTAACTAGGTCGGTTTATTTTGGTGCATGTTATGAGCTCATGTTTGTCATGATATTGTGGGATAATTGAATAAGATAGTAACATAATTAGTGCTACATTTTATGCTCTTAATGAGCTACCATTAGTCATGTTTCTCTCTATAGAGTTGAATTTTGTATGTTTTATAAATTGTTGCACGTATGATCCATAATTGTAAACTACATCCAATATTTAAAAAATGTAGCAAATAAATCATTAACAATAAATAACAAATTAATATATAGGCTATATGGCCTTTACCAAATAAATAAATAAATAAATAAATAACAAATATGATATATTTAAGAACATAAGATAGGTTAAAAATTCCTAATATATTTACTCTAACCCAAAATTGAATTGAATGTTATAGAACACAATTCATAGTTGAGAGGGAGTGCCCCTACTAGGATTTTGAAAACCCATAGTTGCAATGTAATCGACTATACCTATGGTGCTAACAATCTTTTTAGAACCATTAATATTTTAGTTATTGTTGAAGAAAACAATCTTATCTTCATCTTGATGTTTATTTATAGCTTGTAGTAGTAATGCTTATCCAACATGTTAGATTCATGTTTTACCATAATAATTATTAATTAGAATTAAAAAGTATCAAGTATTGAAATTTTGATAAATTAATAATTATTTTGGTAATATTTACAACATTCTAGATAGATAGATATATTTTAAATAATGTGTAGATAAATATGTATTCCATAATTTATTTATTTAATTCGATTGAAGTTTCTATAGTTTACTAGTGCTTGCCACTGAGACCACAAATAGAGGGTAAAACAAACACACATGGTCTCTATTCTCATCAAAGTCGTACATAATATCTTGAAATATCAAAATCACAACCTACCACTACACCAAATAGCTATACACTTACTTTTCATGATTTACAAAATGACTCCCACATATTATATAAAAATCTTATTAAAGGTATCTTTAAATACAAAAGTATGACATGAATATAATCATTATTTATATTCTTGTTTGTAATTTTCATTTGAATAAAACACTAGGTAGTTTGTATGTGCAATAATTTCATAGCGAATATAAATAATTTTGATATGATGTACTAGAGAATTTTTTATTATGTGAGTGCTTGATTGTCGACATTTGTCCATTTTTGGAAAAACGTATCTTTGTGTACTATCTTTCATAATTTTGTCATAAAAGGAAAGTTGAAATTGTCCATTAAAATAAGTCACTTCCAAATAGTAATACCTAGAAAAATCGAATCGTCTTGTGTCGATTAATCAACCGTACCTACTTTAAACGTGAAATAAATATCCCAAGTCGAGGGAAGACAAGAAGTCCTGAAAAAGAATAAAAAGAGAATGGAAGCAAACGGCGCAACGCCATTTTTAACAAAGACATACGCCATTGTTAACGATCCGTCAACAGACAGTGTCGTGTCATGGAGCGCAGGCAATAACAGCTTCCTGGTGAAGGATCCCCACCACTTCTCTCTCCATTTGCTCCCTCGCCACTTCAAACATTGCAACTTCTCCAGCTTCGTTCGACAGCTCAACACATATGTCAGTATCCCTTATTCTCATGCTTTTTTACTATTCTTTTATCTCCTTTCCTTGACTATTGTTTCTAATCGTGCAGGGATTTCGTAAAGTGGATCCTGATAGATGGGAGTTTGCACACAAATGCTTTCTTAGAGGGCAAAAGCAGTTACTCAGGAGTATTGGTCGGAGGAAGTCCAGTCATCACCACTCTCAGGGGGCAGGCAGTGAATTGAGTTCCAAATATAATTTGGAAGGGGAATTCCAGATGCTTAACGAGGACGAGGACGCCATTGTTATGGAGGTTGCTCAGCTAAAAAAGCAGCAGGAAAGTATTAATAGTGAACTTGAGGACATGCAGAGGCGCATCGCCTTGACAGAGCACAGAACTCAGCAGATGATGTCGTTCCTCCAAACAGTCACTCACAATCCGAATTTCACTGCTGAGACGCTTCAAAACAGGAAGCTTGATATTGGTAAAAAGAGGAGACTGTTGCCAATGTCACATAAGGAGGAGCAGCAAAAACCAAGGTCTGAACTGGGCTTGGATTGTTCTAGAACAAATGGGTTTGTGGATCCTGGGGTGAGTAGCAATTCATTGATTGCGGATGGGTTTGAAGATTCTGTGCCTTTGATAGACTCTGAGACCAGGGCTCGGGCTGGACTGTTGTCTGAGGAGGTGCTGGCTGCTTGTTCACTTGGAAATCAGAGCTCAGAGATCTGTATTGACAAGGCTGATTTTAAGATGGGCGTGGGCTTAGAAAAGGATTTTGTGGGTTTGAGTAATGTGGATGACATGTTTTGCTGGGATGAAGTATCCGCTGAGGAAGCCCAATTCACAGACTACAAAGTTCTTTCAGAAATGCCGGGCACTCAGATCAACAAATCACCAGATTCCAAGTGAAGAGGAAGTTATGATGGATCTCCTTTCAGAATATTCAATGCCTTAGCATGGCTGCCCTGATTAGTTTTTGGAGAATCTTTTCTGTTCGTTTGAAAGGAAAGGAAAGGAAAGTCCTTTTATAGTCCATAATATCAGGTGGTCTGTTTTTGGGTCTACAGATGGCTTACAAAGGAAATGAAAGGTCCTTTTGTAGTCCACAATACCAGGTGGTCTGTTTTTGGGTCTATAGATGGCTTACAGTGTATGGGAATCCTCATACTCCCAATATGAGGGAGGCACCTAACTTGTGCTCCACAATACGAGGTGTACATACCCTATCCCCTTCAGGATTTGAATTTGTGACCTCTCTCAAGAGTACAAGTTCTCCACCATTAGACCAACTCAGATGTACAGTTAAAGAACTAGCAGTCTAATGAATTACAGTGGGAGTTAGCTCACTTGCTTGGGCACTAGTTATTTATGTTACGTTGAGCTGATAGTACAGTTCATAATGGTGCCTTTTAGTGTATACTGATATGGGTTATATCGAGTCGTATCTTATTGTTGAAAGTTTATTTTGACTGTTTTTTTTCTGTCCAATTACTAGTGGCGTACAAGTTTTTTCTGTCCAATACAGGAGGACCGTTGTTGCTCCATTGGAGTATCAGTTCAGTTAAGTTGAACAACTATTTTTTAATATGAACTTTTAAGCAGTGCAGCAGCAGCAGTTTGCAGGTAAGCGGCCACTCATGGCATTGAAGCAATTTTTACACAGTTTATATTGTATTGATTTTGCAGCTATTTATGTGGTCTGCATTCTGCTGCTGTTTTGGTTTAATTTGCATGGCTTTATTTATCCTATAGATATTTCTAGTTTCCATTTTTTTAAGGAAGAGGCAGAGGATAATAGAAACACAAACAAGCAGCAAGAAATAACAGTGATAAGATAGAGGACAAACAGAACTGTATTGTATAAATTGAAATCATACAATGATTAAAATCATAAAATAGAATTGCTGCTCTTTCTTCTACACAGAAAAAATATATGCATAGTTCCCTGTAAGTTCGCTGCTTCAAACTGTTGCTACAACAATCTTCTTCCTGTTCCTTTTCACCACTCTTTTTCATTACATATGTTAAAGAATACTTAAACCTACTCTCTTTCGTTACATATGTTAAATACTACTTAAACCTACGTATATGCATAGCAAGAACAAATACAACAAAGCAATTAATTACAGTTAATGTGCATCCTCATTCGGAGAGGGAAATCTGAAAATGAAGATATGCAATTAATTTCCATTTGAATATGTCTGAATACAGAGAATGAGGAGGGAGGCAGTCATGGAACTGAGCTGGTGATTGAAATCTTGTACCTTTGAATGGGTGGACAAAAAAATGCTGATAGCAAGGAGAGTAAAGAGTCTACGGAGGATTAAAGATAGATAGTTGGGATTATTTCCAACACTCTCACAATTGTTGCTATCCATGATGTTCAAACTGTCTCTTTGATGGATGAAACTTTATTTCCCAAATGTTTTGGTGAAGATATCTACATATTGATCTTTAGACCTACAATGTTCCAAAAATAATTTCTTCTTCTTTGATCAGCGCCCTTATGAAATGATAGCTTGTGTCAATATGTTTACTTCTTTTTTGAAAAACTACGTGTTTGGATAGTTCAAGTGTAGAGTTGTTGTCACAATAGATTTTAGTTGTTTTTTCTTGTTCATGCCTCAAGTCTCTTAATACTCTTCTCATCCAAATTTCCTAACATGTTGTCCTTGTTGTTGCTACATATTTAGCTTGAGTGTGGAAAGGGAAACAATGGGCTGTTTCTTGAAAGCCCATGAAATGACTCCCAAACCCAAATGGAATACATTACCTGATGTGTTTTCCCTATCAACTACATTAGTGGCACTTGTTTAATTTCTAGCCGCCTTTGACATTTTGGCCTTTTGAATTCTTGAGAATCCTTAAATCTTGCAAGCAAATGTTACAAATTATGCATTAGGGCTTCTCAAACCCTAACTTCCACCCAAAACCCTAGCGTATACCTAAAACCCTTGCACTTTTCTTAAATTTCATTGTTGACCTTTAACCTGGGTTGACTATCTTTTAAGTTATATCTTTAAGGCTTATGTCATGTGTGTTTATTGGCCCCTTGTGTTAAGATATAGAGAAATCCCATTTTTATGTATATTTTAATAGATTTCTAAAAGTCCTTGCATCCTTCTAGCTCCCACTAGACATGCGTCAACATTTCACATAGTTTCTTTGGTTTGTGGAAACATTTTGTGTTTTATTTTTCTCCCCACGAGCTATGGAAATACCTTTTGACTTTAATGGAAGCATTGATGTTTACAAGTCCTCAACCAATCAAATTATAGGTTACGTTTTCATGCTAATGTCTTAAGTCCCCTAGCAAAGCACCCCATTTATCATTCTTTATTGGCCCCTTTTTTCCTAGTAGCTTTAAGTTGTTCTTTAAAGCATGTGCATTTTAACTTTTAAGTTGTGCAAAGCCTCTGCATCATGGAGCATTTTATTTTAATGGCATTAGTCCCAACAAATTAACAAAAAACCTTTTATTTCAAGTTAAAAGCATATGTTTTATCGTTTCGCAACAACATAACCTTTGCTAGGTGATATTAACTATATTGTTATTCCCACAAACTCTCAAAATTGTGCCATGTGTCTAGTCTTGTTAACCGCCAGTGTTTTGTAGAGAAATGAACTATCGGGGAAGCCTTAGGGTTTTTCTTTTTACTCTCACAAGTCCTTGAAATGTTGACATGTGGCCGAGAGGTGTGCGAATGAAAGAAAGGCTTTCTCATCATGGAAGGAATTTCAAATTTTTGCAATCATTGTTGATCTTTGGAGATCAATGGTCCACATTCAAAAGTGAGGAACAACCACTACTAGTCGTATGTTCAAGAATACAACAACATTAATGGTAGATTTGATCTATATCTACCAAATTCTCGAGGGGATTGGCTTAATTATCTCGTCTTTCATTACTCAAAGCACAAAGGCCAAGTATCAAAGTGAAATTGCTGAAAATTTTCAAGTCAACGAGGGTTTTCACAACAAAATTAGGGCTTCTAGTCGATGACAAACAAGTAAGTCAAATTTTCCATCTCTGTACAATTCAAAGCATAAAAGTGTGAACATTGGTCATCTATTTTCAAGTACTTAGAAGGAATTTTAAGGCTTTGGAAGGGAGACATTGAGTGATTTTATAGAAATCTCCTTTGAAGTGTAAAATTCAAAACCTTAGTTTTTTATTATTCTAACCCTAGTTTGAAAATAATGGTTGGAACATCAAAGGATTACAAGAGGGGGCTTGATGATGATATCTTTTCACAACTTCCTAGATTAGCTAAGAGGCCGAGAATGGCCCAAGGGTTTGGAATTTTCGCTGATAGGATTTTTTACAAGAATGAAAATTGTAGAGACCCTATAATTCTGATCCAGGGATACACCCTATTTAAGTATTCTTTCAAAAAATCTCTAGAAGACAAGCCCATTAGCAACATTTGGTGTTAGGGCTAGGAAGGTTGGTTGTGTCGAATGTGTTCATTAATGTTGACTTGATTTAAGTAGATGCAAGGGCTTATAACCCCAAGAAGAGGGCATTATTCATTGTAGATGGAAAATTCCTCATGCCCTTGAATAGAGCTCACATATGCAAGGTTTTTAATTTGAATCCTAATTCTCAACTACCAGTAGATTTGGGTTCCCTTACCAGAGAAATCAAGATAGTTACAGATTCAAATGGTTGCCATGTTTTAGGCCTAGAAAGAAAAGTAGAGAATTGAGAGGGTTTACTAGTGGAGATTTAGAACCTTTTGGGTAAGATATCTTTGAGGACTATTTTGTAAAGACATATTTCTCACTATGTCAAGTTTTAGGGTTTGATAGAAAAATCTAGATGCTTGTGAATTTGATGCTAATGGTTGTGGATATTCGAAGTAGAGACATGAATAAGCCATATGACTATGCTAAGTATATTGTAGAAGAGTTATACAAGTCCTTGAGTTCACTCAAGAAGGATAGCAACATAGTCCACTTTAAGTGGTACCCATTGCTCTATCACATAATTTTGTATAGTGGGGTAAAGGTTTGGTCACCCAACTATAGATTAGAATCTTGGATGAGAAGAAGAGAACATTGTCAGTCCACAAATGGACTTACATTTGGGAAAAAGATTGTGAGAAGGCTAACTACTCAATTTTTGAAGATTTTATATTTTGAGGATAGTTCTTGATAACACAGGTCAACGAGTAGATTGGAGATTGTCTAATGAGATGAGGCAATTTTTAAGGCCTAGAGACCTAATTCTAGGGAAGGGAATCAATCACAATTGGGGTGATTGGTTCTTCTACTAAATGCCACAATAATTAGGATGTATGGGTCCCTAGTAGCACCTCATGTGCTACCCAAAAGTTTATCAGACCAAGTTACCTTTTTAGAGACAATGTGGTAATTAAATGAGGCTAACAATACTCATTTTAGAAATAATACGAAGCATGCCCTCCTCCCTTCTATAGTAGTATTTTTAGACTTTTTAGTAACATCAAGGGAGGGCATGAAATTTCTATATGGAAAGTTGTTGCCTTACAGGATGAAGGTGGATAGAATAAGGTGTGATCTAGAAGGATTAATTCATGATCAAAGAACCATTTTCAAGTTGGCACCTTACCCACATGATTTCTATAATGTGGAAGATTTGATTAGAAAACACTCCACAAAGAAGGAGGTTGCATAGAGGAGGGCCTTATGGGTAAAAATCAAAATTGTACAAAATAAGAGGAAGCAAGTAGATCCATCATTTCAAGGGTCATTTTTGCATGTCAAAGATCCTATAGTCTGGATGATGAGTATGTTGGATATAATACAAATCAACTGCTAAAAAATGTGTCAACTCCCTCATCAAGTACTCCTAGTCCTACTTCCCAGAGGGATTTTCCTTAGAGACCTCAACACCTGTCACTCCCTTACAACAAGTTGACCCCTCATCTGGAACTTTGGTCAATTATCCTCTAGGACCAAATGAGATCTATGATGATGTAAGTATGGTTTAGGTAATGCATCCTCGTCCTAGGGTCATAATTGAAATACCCACTAATGACATATTAGTCATCAATATTGAAATTGGTGGACAAGTTGTTAATGACATCAAAACCCATGCCTATATTAAATTCATGCAGGATGATCAATTCATCACAACCAAAGAATTCAAAAGATTTTATCCTCAAAAATAAAGGAGAATAACTACAAAGATGGTATCAAATAGGAGCCTCTCAAATAAAGAGAAGAAAGAAATAATTATAGAATTTTGGGATAATGTGAAGAAAGAAATGGAAGCCATGAGCCCTCAAAGGGGTAGAGAATTGGTAAAAAAATGTAAGATTCCTTCTTCTATCGGGATGTGGCATGTCATCTGCTATAGAATTCAACACCATTAGAAGAAAGGGAGGGTAAGATCTAGTTTTGAGCTCAAGGGAGAAATTTAAGGCCCCTTACTTTGGGTTTGGTTTCAATCCAAGGCATGAGACCTTGGCTATTTGGTCTATTTTCCTAGAGACCAACAAACCCTAGGTGATGAATGATCCTAATGAGCTTACAGGAAATTTTATAGTTAGAAGAATAGGGGATACAAGTGTCGTCCAATTAGCTTACCTCATATTAAATATAACCTTATTCATAGAATAAATAGTAAAGAAGTTATAGGGGACTTAGAAAAATCAAATGCCATTAAGTTGAGATTGCGGGAGTAATAAATATGGCTACAAGATTGCTCTCTCCACCACAAAAAATAAGTGAAGCTCAAGGATCACGAAAAAATGAGAGCCTAGATCAAGAGATTAAGAACTTGAAAGAATAGCTCAAGAAGAGCAAAGTAGAAGCCAAGGCATCAAAAGAGGGGGCAGTAAAGCAAATTTCTAAATTTGTTGATAACATTTTGGGTCATAATTTGTCTAACATAATTTTGGGCTAGGTAGATAAGGTATGGGACAACTACATAATTCTAAGGGATTCTTATACTAGCCATACTCAAGTAGGAGTTAGGAAAAAATGGTTTCAAATTAGTTGGGCCCTTGAAATTACACTTGTACAAATTATTGCTAAAAAATACCAATTTTGATCTAGTTGTTTAGTATTTGATGTTCTTAGTAAATCATATCTCTTAGATGACATTATTGATCACCACAATTTAGGTATATATAACTTATTAGAATGAAACTAAGTACCTTTGAAGGTTTTGAGGAGTTTCATTTTCTGCCAATTTTGAATGAGGAAGGAGAAATAAGATCTTTCAGGGAGTGGAGTTAAGGTTTTGTTGATATCCTCACACCTATGTATAGTAAAATAAATAAGAATGGAGAAGATATAGAGGAGCTAAATTTATTTATGGATTCACTAGCTCTAGGGTAGAGTATAGCATAATGGGCTTTTCTGATATGGTCAAAATTTTGATAGGCGATGATTATAAAGCACACATGGCTAAGGTCAACTAATTTCTTCCACCTAGGATTGACACATCAAAAAAACATGATGAAGAAAAAGATAAGGAATGCATAGAGATTTGAGCTGTGTTTCAATCCATATTCACTAACCATACATAACTTCTACATGGACATGTCAAAAATGGAATGTTAGAGATGTCTTATCACCTGCAAGGAGAAATTTTGAAGAAATAAAATTCATACGCTAGTATAAATGCTTTGAAATATCTCCAACTAATTTTAAATGGTTTCTCCTTTTGTATAAATGCACGTTGTCCTTTGTGAATAGTGTCATTTCTTTTATTTTATCCTTTTGTGAATTCAGGGGTGAATGAGGATTTTTCCTTGTTGCTTCTATTATATCTATAAAATGGAATTTTGAGCCACATTCTAGAGATTTTGAGTCCTTAGTCCTTGTAGTCTTTGTATAGAATCGGGTTTTGTATAGAATTAGGTTTTGTATAGTTAAGTCTTTGGAAGTTTAGAAAATAAATGTTGTAACTTCTTTCTCTAATAGTAATGAACAATTCAATTTTTCTCATATGATTAAAGGTCATACTATTAATGTCTCCATATCGTAAGGTATCATCTTTTGAATTTAATAAAATCAAGAATTTTTTGAGATTATCATTACACATATAATATGATGAATGTTTAATTTATTATCTTCTACTCAAGTAATTGATTAAAATGCTCTCAATTGGATACCTAAAGATGTTTTGGTATCTTATTGGTATCTTATTGTAAGACTATAAGATTGTAAAACATTTGAGTTAGTTATTTAGTTTTCTATAATTTAGAAATATTATCTCATTTCTTAACTTTGTGATGGATAAGGCATTTGCCAAATTGATTCATAGAACTCAAATATAAGTAGAATCAAATAAAAAAATTGAAATTTACCTGTACTATAATTTACATTTTGTGCTCAATCGACATTGGTTGTTACCATAATAATGAGTTACACTTTTTGGGACATCTTGATTTTTTCCTAAAATTAGATATTTTTAGAAAATATAACGATTTAAGCCTTGAAAGGTTCCATTTAAAGAATTTTATTTAAACAGGGTTTGATCAAACCCCCTTAGATCAAACCTCCTTGAATAGAACCCCACTAGTTTTAAACCATACCTATAATGAATTCTCCTCTACACCTATCAAAATGCTCATAAAACAAACACTTTTGATTTACCTTTTGGGGGATCAAATGAATTCATTTAAAATTTATGTTTTGTATGTATGTAGTCCTTATTATAAGCTTCCCAAAAGGTATAATTTTAAATATATTTTATTTGATTATTATATTTATTTTTTATTTCTTGTGAATGTCGGTTTTTTGAAGAATGTCAAGGTTTTTGTTTCACACATACGAAAAACTAGTTATCGAAGGAGATGGAAAAAGAAATGCAATTTGATTTCAATTTTTTTTAAAAATATATATATTTACAATATATAGACAAAATTTCACAAATTAGTAGTTTGCATCATCCTCAAATTCTTCACGGTTTAGCAACTATAAGTGTTTGAAAACGAAGATTTATTTCAAAATGTTCATTTCAATGTCAAGTTTAGCCAAAAAATGTAACCCACTATTGTGGGATCACCTCACTATCAAAAAATACATAGCTAATAGAGGGTTTTGAAGTGATTTAGCCAATCAGGTTCATCCTCATGCAACTAAGCACTAGATTAACATGTTTATGCATTTTCATGCTACACATAACGGTCTGCACATCAATCTTCATGCCAAACCATAATGTTGACATCAATGACAACATTGTACTTTCATATTGTATAACTTATGCTCACACCTCATGCTCATGTTTCCAATAGACATATCAATGAAAATCTCTCTAATCTTCCAACAAAAATCTCATATGAATTTATGGGTTGTCATCTTAATTATTGTTAGTTGTTCTACCAAGCACAAGTGATAACTCTTGTCTTCAAATTCTTTACATAAATTTTCAGCTAACTCATCCTAGTTGTGAATGGAGTTAGGTTGCAAACCTCTATACCATTGTAATGCTTTCACTTTCAAGGATGTGGCTAGGAGTCTAAATTAGAAAACCAAGTTCAGAGGCTTAATTAAACCTAAGCCCGCTGCTTTCATTCCACTTGGTGCTTGTTTTGAGCTTTAGTGGGGGAATTTCTTTCGGGGATTCCGGCACGGCGAGCAGACGTCCGTGCGATGCGCTTATGTCCCTGTTAGATTCCTGCAACTGAACTTGCAAAGGCGTTACACTTCTCATTGGTAGTTGATTTGTAATGCCCTCTTTCAGCCAACCAACCTGAATATGGCCATTTTTTCCTCCTCCCCTTCAAATTCACTCCTTCAACAAGTATTTCATCTTCTACAATCTCTTCACAAGCCTCTACACACTCTTTTGCATCCACTTCAAGCATCCTGGTAGCACTTTTGCACTCCATTACGACAACTCCACTCTACCACTTCAGTAGAGAAAGTTTAGGACAACACCATTGTAGCAAAGGCTTGAGTACTCTCATTCACTCCCCCATTGGCCTTGAGTGCTTTTTGTGGAGGTGGTAAGATTCCCTCTCCTCTTCTCTATTACTTGGTTGAGTAAGCACATTTACTATTTTATAGTGTTTTGGTGTCCTTCATTATACTACTTTCTTTATCATACTTTCTTTCTTGGTTGTTTGTGGAGGTGGAAACACCTAAACGAGAGTCTGACTGAGGCAGGCCCCTATACAACCACCCAACATTTTTCCTCCTCTTTGTGTGTAGGTGAATGTTCTTTTGGGAGCTAGCTGGCGAACGAATTCCTTTGTGAGATCATTCTTGCCACCCTAACTCTTGAATTTTTACTTTATCACATTAGAGAATATTTTGTCTATTTAATATTGTTGCTTTGGCCCTTGAGTGGTAGTTAGTTGGGTTGTTAGCTTGTTTTCCTAGGTTTGACCTTGTCTCTTTAGTTGTCTGGTCGTACGGATGCCAGGGAAAATGCTAGCACGTCGTGCTCTCATCCCAAGACTGCGGTTTCATCCTCGAGCAGAGAGATTCTTGAGGTGTAGTGTTGAACCTGAAAATTGGCTCACCTAGCCCCATCCTATACTTTGTGTCTGTAGGGTGATTGAAGGATTTCATAGTCCTCATCATTCTCGTCCCACATTTCCTAACACCACATTAAGCTGAGGTAAGTTAGGGTAGCCTTCCGTATCTTGGCCCGTTGTGACCTAGGGCCTTGGACGTGGTGGTCCCCCTCTCTTACATTTTTGGTGAACCCGACATGACCCATTTTGGTTCCATTTTTGTGATACTGACAGTTCCTTTCCTCATACACTAGGAGTCTTGTAGGTGTGAGTGTTGTGAGGCTATCACCTTACAACCCAACCTATAACCCCTAGTTGGCGTAGTTGGAAGGTTTCAAAGGTGTTGCATAACGAAAAAATAATTGGGTCACTGTCTTATCCTTTAACCTTTAAGGACTCTATGGAAGTATCGTCTAGCATGCGCAATGGCCTCCTTCCTGCATCAACCTATCCTATTTGCATACCTTGTGGATAGTGGTACTAGTATAACCTTCACTTCACAAGACCTGCCGATGGGTTTTAACAGGGAATCATCTCCTCTTTATGTCGCTACACGGATGAATGGAAACATTGTAACGACTATTCTCATTGATCTAACATCACAAGTAAACATAATAACTAAGGAGATTATGTTGATTAACTTCTTACATAAAGATGGGTACGATGCACCTATGAGTACCATTCACATGCATGACGGGCTTTCCGTGCCCCCTTTGGGTAGTATTGTCTTGTCGGTCTTGGTTGGACCTAAATCTATGAAACTCTTGTTCGACATTATCCCTGGGTCTAAGCTCTTTAGGGTGAAGTTGGGTATCCCTTGGTTGGTGGCTATGAATGTAGTACCCTTAGTCGTGCATAAATGTTTGAAATTTATCCATGGGGGTTGCGTACATATAATTCATGACATCAGTTATAAACCACCGGTTGTTCGTGGTAGCTACTCCTTGGACTACTCTTGGCCTACGCTCGTTGGTCCTCTCCCACTTAGGAGGAACCTTTTGTACTGGACATATCAGAACTATAAGAAAGGGCGCCTAAAGCTGAAAGTGAGATACCCTCCATCGCCTTATGTTGTTTCACATAGGGCTCACTTAAAAGATGACAACAATGCCACTAAGGCATGAAGGAAGGAAGAAGAGAAGCGGTCCCGAGATCCTCCTTCCTCTTTTGCTGGTCATTTTGAGACTTCTTCTCGCTCTGCTGTGGTACCATTAGATTCTACTCCGCACTTGTGGGAGAATCCTATGGTGCTCGCTTGCGTCCTACATTTGAACTTCATGTTCTGCCGACAGAGCCTAGACCCATTCAATATAATGGAGAGAAGGTTTCCCATGGAGAGTCCTCTTTGTCTTGACCTCCACGGCCTCCTACCGCTCCTACTCCTAAAGCAGTAAATGGGAAGAGGCTCGCTACTGAGGCTCTTGAATCGACTCCCCCCGCTGCTCCTCAACCTATTCCTCTTGCTCCTGTTCAGGAACCCATTCCTCCGCCAGAGACGGCCATAGTGGACATTCCCATGGTTGAGCAGGAGCCTTCCACTCCTTCGCAACCTTTGGCCTCCAACTCAAAGAGTCTTAGAAACTTCCTTGTGCAAGAGTGCAAGCACCGGTGAAAGTCTCTCCTGGTTGAGCAGGCCACCTCACAAAGGAAGGAGGAAGATACGACTGCCCTTACTTCAAGGCTTCTTGTAGTGTATTCCTCTCCCCTTCCTTCTGCTTCTCTTTAGTCTAGTTCATCATCGCTTCCTACTTCCACTACGAGTATGAATGTGCCTATCCACAAGGGGTATAGGTGTTCATCGCTCCTTCGATGGAGCCGCCTTTGCTGATGTCTGTTATGGATATCCAGCCTTTCCCAAAGCCCATGGATATGATTAATACCTTGGTTTTATCCATTGTGGTTCTTTCCTCCTCTTCCTCTATACCTCTAGCCTCATATGTGGTAAGTTTGTCTCCTTCGATGAAGCAAAATGTGGAGGATGGCCCTTCTAGTAATGAAGGATGTAAGAGGGGCCCACCTTCTTCACAAGGTGGTCCCATGCTAACTTGTTTTTTCCTAGTGATAGAACCATTCCTAGCTTCCCCTGAGTTCGTCACCGTTCCCGAGTCATTCGGTGAGCCTAGTGGTGAATCTCAAGCACAACCTACCCAGTCCACTGAAGTTAGACACAACACTCCTGTGGGGTGCATGTTTAACTCCATGGACGAGGTTTTGGCCTTGTCAGTGATCTTCACAAAATCGCTAACCCTAGCTCCACAAGAGCTTGGTGAATAAAACCTTGTGGGGGCTTCTTCCTTAGCCCTTGTTGCAGGAGGGCCAGATGCTCCTCCTCTTAACATCCCACCATTACAAGCTCGTCCTCCTTCCCCCTATGATGATCTAAAGTGGGAAGCAGATGACTTCTTGGTCGATCAATGTTAGGAGGAGGCCTCTTCTTGATCTTGTGTGTGTGTTTGTTTTTTGTGATGTGTTCCCCCATGATCGTGCTATGTGTTCCTAGATGACCCTTGTCACCCCTATTGGTGCTTGGATATAGGCATGGTTTTTGTGTTGTAAACCTTCCTCTATTTGTATCATCATTCTTCCATGTTTATGCTTGATTTTCGATAAATTGGGGATGATGCAAAGCATTGGGGGAATTTATGCTTCCCTTCCATGTTGACCCAATTTTTTTATTTTTACTTTATTTTCCATGCATTCTTCCTCATCTGGTTGGGGATTGATGATCTTTCACCTTGCACCGTGGTTACCTATTATTTATATGAGCATGGACAGATCTGGCCCCGCTAAACTAGATCCCCTTGTGCCCCTTGTTCGTGTTGTCTTCTCTCTTTTTCATTTTCTTTATCTTTCTCTCTTCTTTTCTCGAGTTGTCCCTCCCATGTGTGACAATGCCTTCCTTCAACATTTCAATTTTTAGAAAATTCATTCGTTGCCAATGAATCTTTTTTCGAAAATCTTCGCAAATATTTCTTTAGAATCACATTCTCAACTTGGAGCCCTAACGAAACATGCTTCCTTCATCATGAGTTCGTAAAGAAAGGACTTGAAAGCCTTCCTCTGAAGCGGGACAAATTTGACTTTCCCCTTGCATGGGGGCATATTCTTCCTTTCAAATTCCTTGATGAAGTGAACATCTTTCAAAAGGATCCCTTGATGATGGATCGAATTGAGAAATAAAACATTTTCTTTCAAATTTTGTGTCCCCTGAGTGGACCCCGTCTTCACGACAAGTTCTTGAGAGACCCCTTTGAAATTTTTCCAAATTGTAGACAGTTTGCATGACTGTCTGCTTCCTAACTCTGTGGAGTCCGCTTTCCTAGGTTTCCTCCATATGAGAGATCTTGGGGGATACCTCCTTGTAGGTCTGAGAGCTTGTAGGGCACTTCCTTTGAGCATCCTCCATGCGATAGATCTTGGGGGTGGCTCCCCTACAGGTATGTGGGTCTGTAGGGCGCTTCCTTAGGTTTCCTCCATGCAAGAGATCTTGGGGATTACCTTCCCTATAGGTTTGTGGGTCTGTAGGGTACTTCCTTTGGTATTCTTCATGCGAGAGATCTTGGAGGATACCTTCCCTACAAGTTTGTGGGTCTGTAGGGAACTTTCCTGGCTTCCTCCATGTGAGAGATCTTGGGGGACGCTTCTTAGGTATCCTCCATGTGAGAGTTCTTGGGGGACACCTTCCTTGCAGGTCTATAGGCCTATAGGGTGCTTACTTCACGGGGCTTCCTTCATGTGAGAGATCTTGGGGGTTTCCTCCTTGCAAGTACGTAGGCTTGTAAGACGCTTTCTTTCTTCAACTACATAGTCCTGAGAAGCTATGAAGTCCTTCACTTTCCCTGCACCTTTAGGTTCATCAGATCATGGTCTGCTTCCTCAATAGTTTAGGTATACATTTCTAACCTTACTCTTCTTTGATCTACTTTACTGAGCACTCATCAATATTCATGCTTGCTAAAGTGGGGAAAAAATTCATAAGAGTGAATTTGCATCCCTTATGTAAATTCCCCTTTTTCCCTTCTCCACTTTAGAAAACCAAGTTCAGAGGCTTAATTACACCTAAGCCTACTGCTTTCATTATGTTTGGCCCCTATTTTAAGTGTTGCTAGGGGAATTTCTATTGGGGATGCTCGCACGACATGTAGACGTCTATGTGGTGTGCTTACGTCCTTGGCAGATTCTTGGGGCTAAACCTACAGAGGTGTTACACTTCTCATTGACAGTTGATTGGTAATGCCCTCTTCAGCTGACCGACCTGAATATGGCCGCTTTTTCCTTCTCCCCTTCAAATTCACTCCTTCAACAAGCATTTCATCTTCTACAATCTCTTCACAAGCTTCTACACACTCTTTTGCATCCACTTCAAGCATTCTGGTAGCACTTTTACACTCCATTACAACAACAAATCCACTCCACCACTTCAATAGAGCAAGTTTGGGACAACACCATTGTAGTAGAGGCTCGAGTACTCTCGTTCACTTCCCCATTGGCCTTGAGTGCTTTTGGTGGAGGTGGTAAGCTTCCCTCTCCTCTCCTCTACTACTTCGTTGAGTAAGCACATTTACTATTTTGTAGTGTTTTGGTGTCCTTCATTATATTACTTTCTTTATCATACTTGCTTTCTTGGCTGTCTATGGAGGTGGAAACACCTAAATGGGGGTCTAACTAAGGCAGGCCCCTATACAGCCACCCAACATTTTTTCTCCTCTTTATGTGTAGGTGAATGTGCTTTTGGGAGCTAGCTGGCGAACAAATTCCTTTGTGAGATCATTCTTGCCACCCTAACTCTTGCACTTTTACTTTATCACATTAGAGAATATTTTGTCTATTTCATATTGTTGTTTTGGCCCTTTAGTGGTAGTTAGCTGGGCCATTAGTTTGTTTTCCTAGGTTTGACCTTGTCTCTTTAGTTGTTTGGTATTATGGATTCCAATGCACTTGAGAGACGCCAGCATGTCGTGCTGTCATCCCAGGACCGTGCTTCTATCCTCAGGTAGAGAGCTTCCTGAGGCGTAGAGTTGAACCTAAAAACCAGCTCACCTAGCCCCATCTTGTATTGTGGGTTTGTATGGTGATTGAAGGACTTCATAGTCCTCATCATTCTCATCCCACATAAATCCTAACACCGCATTAAGTTGAGGTAAGTTAGGGCAGCCTTTCGCATCTTGGCCCTTCGTGACTTGGGGCCTTGCATGTGGTGGTCCCCCTCTCTTACAATTGTGTATAACATATATTGGCCACATCTTGAATGTGCTCTATTTGAGTATTGGTTGTATCACTAGTGAAATAAGGAATACTTTCCAAGAAATTCACTAGTATGTCATCTCTTTGGGTTAACACAAGAGGGATGCAACCATTATAGGTGAAAAATATTTGATTTCTAGGTGCATCCATTTGAAATAATTTTATGTTTATATGGATAGTAGGTCTCCTAGGCTATAATAATCTATTTAATGGAAGTGTAGATTGAGACCTAGGAGATGGTATTACAAAACCTCTATCTCTTCTCCCTAGTGGAGATAAAGATTGTCTATATCTTCTTCTTGAAGTAGAAAATGATAACTGCATGTAGTATAAATTACCTCTTAAAATATGCTCTAGTATGAATCTTTGGCATAAAATTTGATATGTGATTTTGAACCAAGATGTTGAATTTCTTGTTGAGTTTCCAAGTACCTTGTTAAATGTCTCTTCAAAGTTGAAAATGTTGAGAGCGGCACAAATTTCTCAGTGGGATGAAATAAATTCCACCAGTCTAGTCCAACCAAGAGTTCCAAAATTGTTATTACATGATATAAAATCCTACTGGAGATATGTCTATTACAATGACATAATGGAACTAACCTTAAGGTGTGGGACCTT
This sequence comes from Sequoia sempervirens, assembly GCA_007258455.2. NCBI lineage: Eukaryota > Viridiplantae > Streptophyta > Pinopsida > Cupressales > Cupressaceae > Sequoia > Sequoia sempervirens. Next base: position 320,133,100 of record VDFB02047230.1, on the reverse strand, counting down.
GAAAATAAGGTTAGATCTTTGGAGAAGTTTGTCTTCCTCTCTAATCTAGATGCAAAGGTGCTAATCCAACTCAACACTAAACAACCCTAAGCTAATCCTATTATATCATCTTGAAAGAGGAATGAGAGAGAGAGAGAGAGAGAAACATAGGAAATTAAATGTGTACTAATACATTAAGATCAAAACATGTTCCTTACTACCTTAATTTTTTTACAAAGAGTCAAAAAAATCACTAAAGTAGCTTACACATTTCCCTATTTCATTAGTTTTACAAGAAAGAATGAAGGCTAAAGTCTAAAAGATCATAAAAGGGGTAGATATTGCCCAACATTATTACTTATAGAATATTATCACAATCATACAACCTAGAAAATATGATAAGAAATTCTACATATACAAAGGTATCAAACATTACATAGGATACAAGAATCGGTAAGAGAAAAATAGCGCTTTTATTAACATAGAGATATAAAAAAAAAAATTACAGTTGAAAAAGATAAAGGTTACATAATTATATTAGAGAAAACCTAGGAAGAACCCTTTCAATGCGCATAAAAGTTCATTTTATTCATTTGAAGGTCATAGGAGAGAGATAGGGCATGTGACTAGGTAGGAAACCCTAGCTACAACCCTACAAATCATATGCATATATGTTTCCACCCAAAAAATTGACTTGAAAGTCTAACAAAATGGCCTTGAAATCCATTCCATGCTTCTAAATTGATGAATATATGGATAAAGAGAAAAAATACCCACCAAATCTATTGAACACCTAGAATACTAAGAGGGGGTGAATTAGTATTCTTTGAAACCACTTAAACACAATATTCATTCCACATAACATATTTAGCTTATAGTAAGAAAGTAAAGAATGAAAGCAACCATCAAAGAACATAACACATGACACTATATTTTTACATGGAAAATCCAAAGAGGCAAAAACCATGGTGAGGATTAGCTCACAATATATTATAACTAGTTACAACATATTACAAAAATGCTCGTTGCAAGTGGAATCACTGTCCTACTAGAATCACTACCCATAGAAAGAAGGAAAGATAGAAGAGAGGTGTGTCACACAACCAAGAATGAACTGAACATACAAATGCATCTACAACATGTTGGAATATAGTTCCATTGAAGTTCAATATATAGAGTCAACACAATTCATGTCACTATGCTCTAACACTCTGCACTACTCTCCACTCGCATCACTTTCACACATTTTGCATCCAAAGTACTTATATATTCTCTATCCACTTCATCAAACACCAATATATAATCTTATACTTATGCCCATTTCATCCCAACATTAATTAGGTTGGCCTAATTAGATGTATCATGAAAAATATAATTTTTTGATTCAACATACATACCTCATGCCTTAATTCAAACTTGTAGCACGCAAGATAGGTTGAGGTGGAACTATAATAGTCACCACACAACAAATCAATACTTACTTAACCTCTAAAATATCCCAAATATATTAGGTTAGCACCATTGGTGACCTAACATCAAAATTAACCAACAGAACAACCAAAAACCAACATGTGTACCTCCAAAATTCATGCCACTTGGAGCACTGACTCTACTAACACTTGTAAACACTCCTATAAATCTAAAATACTAGATACCATTCCATGGTGAAGTACGGACTGATCAAAACATACACCATGTACTGGAAACCACTGTCACTAGCAAACCCGATATTTTGTCATTCATAACTTCTTCACCAGAGGACAAGACTATGAAAATATAGATTTAGACTCCTCTAACATTGAAAAAATAATAATTAGAACTGCAAAGAAATATTATTTAAGGTAGACCAACGTGGACAAAAAATTAGATGTCCTATACACTGAAAACTATGTTCTAACACTTACCAATTTTCTACTTCAATTGTCTAGACCAGATCAAAGCTTCTTGCATCTAAGCACTAGATTAACATCTTTATGCATGCTTATACTTCACCAATTGGTATGCACATTGATCTTCATACCAAATCACAATGTTGACATCAATGACAACATTATAGTTGTATACTATACAATTTATGCTCATGTTGCGAATAGACATATCAATGAAAAATTATTTAATCTTCCAAAAATCTCCCCCTTTGTCATTGATGGCAACATACCAAAATTTCTTCCTAAAACTACTCTCCCCCTTTTACATCAAGGGAAAATGGTGTTGAATAGGACAATTGAGAGGGG
>VDFB02047230.1:319966996-320130787 GCA_007258455.2 Sequoia sempervirens | reverse complement strand
CTTTCATTGTGTTTGACATCTCGGATAATCGAGGGACTCTCGTAAAACTTAGAAATGCCCTTAATTGTTGCAATTTTTTAGAAATTAATTCTTGAATTGATGGGCTGTGGAGGTGGTGGAGTAGTCATAATGCACGATTAAAATTAAAACAAATTAATCTAATTAAAATTAGATAATATAAATGAAAATATTATAAAAATACCCTATTTTTTAAAATCAACAAAACCCTAGTTTTTAACAAAAATCTATAAAATTCTCTAATTTTTTAATCCAAATACATAAAAAACACTATTTTTAAATCAAAATCCATTACAAACATTCAATTTTCATCAAAATCCATACTAAACTCAATTTTTCATAAAAAATCTATCAAAAACCCTATTTTGAAAAAAATCAACTAAAATTACACAAATCTAATTGAAAATTTGATTAGAGCAAAGAAAAATCAATAATCTAACCTTTTGAAGATGGATTTGCACCAAATCGGATATCTGATTTGTGGAATGAACTTTTCACTGTGCGCCCGCCGCGGTTAACCAATTGTGAAATGAGAATGAGTTTTAATCGGGCCGATATGGAAATATATATGTTGTCACATCGGATATCGGATATCCGATTTGGAAATCTAGGTTTGGGCTTTGCTTCGGTAGTGTGTACTGACACCCAAGCCACATAAAGTCAACTCGGCATTTTCGCATTTTTGAGTCGATGAAACACGTTATTTTTTCTCCATTGCCACTTTTTGGCATACCATGATCCTGCACATGCCCTTTTCATCTTAATTATTGTTAGTTGTTCTACCAAGAACAAGTGATAACTCTTGTCTTCAAATTTTTTACATAAATTTTCAGCTAACTCATCCTAGTTGTGAATGGAGTTAGGTTGCAAACCTCTATACCATTGTAATGCTTTCACTTTCAAGGATGTGGCTAGGAGTCTAAATTAGAAAACCAAGTTCAGAGGCTTAATTAAACCTTAGCCCGATGCTTTCATTCCACTTGGCGCTTTTTTTGAGTGTCAGTGGGGGAATTTCTTTCAGGGATTCCTGCACGGCAAGCAGACATCCATGCAGCGTGCTTATGTCCCTGTCAGATTCCTGTAGCTAAACCTGCAAAGGCGTTACACTTCTCATTGGTAGTTGATTGGTAATGCCCTCTTTCGGCCAACCAACCCGAATATGGCCGTTTTTTCCTTCTCCCCTTCAAATTCACTCCTTCAATAAGTATTTCATCTTCTACAATCTCTTCACAAGCTTCTACACACTCTTTTGCATCCACTTCAAGCATCCTGGTAGCACTTTTGCACTCCATTACAACAACTCCACTCTACCACTTCAGTAGAGAAATTTTAGGACAACACCATTGTAGCAAAGGCTCGAGTACTCTCATTCACTCCCCCATTGGCCTTGAGTGCTTTTGGTGGAGGTGGTAAGCTTCCCTCTCCTCTCCTCTATTACTTGGTTGAGTAAGCATATTTACTGTTTTATAGTGTTTTGGTGTCCTTCATTATACTACTTTCTTTATCATACTTGCTTTCTTGGTTGTTTGTGGAGGTGGAAACACCTAAACGAGAGTATGACTGAGGCAGGCCCCTATACAGCCACCCAACATTTTTCCTCCTCTTTGTGTGTAGGTGAATGTGCTTTTGGGAGCTAGCTGGCGAACAAGTTCCTTTGTGAGATCATTCTTGCCACCCTAACTCTTGAATTTTTACTTTATCACATTAGAGAATATTTTGTCTATTTAATATTGTTGCTTTGGCCCTTGAGTGGTAGTTAGCTGGGTTGTTAGCTTGTTTTCCTAGGTTTGACCTTGTCTCTTTAGTTGTCTGGTCGTACGGATGCCAGGGAAAATGCCAGCGCATCGCCCTCTCATCCCAGGACTGCAGTTTCATCCTCGGGCAGAGAGATTCTTGAGGCATAGTGTTGAACCTAAAAATTGGCTCACCTAGCCCCATCCTATACTTCGTGTATGTAGGGTGATTGAAGGATTTTGTAGTCCTCATCATTCTTTTCCCGCATTTCCTAACATCGCATTAAGCTGAGGTAAGTTAGGGTAGCCTTCCATATCTTGGCCCGTTGTGACCTAGGGCCTTGCACATGGTGGTCCCCCTCTCTTACATTTTTGGTGAACCCAACGTGAACCATTTTGGTTCCATTTTTGTGATACTGACAGTTCCTTTCCTCATACACTAGGAGTGTTGTAGGTGTGAGTGTTGTGAGGCTATCACCTTACAACCCAACCTACAACCCCTAGTTGGCGTAGTTGGAAGGTTTCAAAGGTGTTGCATAATGAAAAAATAATTGGGTCACTGTCTTATCCTTTAACCTTTAGGGACTCTGTGGAAGTATCGTCTAGCGTGCGCAATGGCCTCCTTCCTGCATCAACCTATCCTATTGGCATACCCTGTGGATAGTGGTACTAGTATAACCTTCACTTCACAAGACCTGCCGATGGGTTTTAACAAGGAATCATCTCCTCTTTATATCCCTACATGGATCAATGGAAACATTGTAACGACTATTCTCATTGATCTGACATCACAAGTAAACATAATAACTGAGGAGATTATGTTGATTAACTTTTTACATAAAGATGGGTACGATGCACTTATGAGTACCATTCGCATGCACGACGAGCTTTTTGTGCCCCCTTTGGGTAGTATTGTCTTGTCGATCTTGGTTGGACCTAAATCTGTGAAACTCTTGTTTGACATTATCCCTGGGTCTGAGCTCTTTAGGGTGAAGTTGGGTATCCATTGGTTGGTGGCTATGAATGTAGTACCCTTAGTCGTGCAAAAATGTTTGAAATTTATCCACGGGGGTTGCGTACATATAATTCATGACATCGGTTATAAACCACCAGTTGTTTGTGGTAGCTACTCCTTGGACTACTCTTGGCCTACGCTCATTGGTCATCTCCCGCTTAGGACGAACCTTCTGTACTGGACATATCAGAACTATAAGAAAGGGTGCCTAAAGCCGAAAGTGAGATACCCTCCGTCGCCTTATGTTGTTTCACATAGGGCTTGCTTAAAAGATGACAACGATGCCACTAAGGCATGAAGGAAGGAAGAAGAGAAGCAGTCCTGAGATCCTCCTTCCTCTTCCATTGGTCATTTTGACACTTCTTCTTGCTCTGCTGTGGTACTGTTAGGTTCTACTCCGCACTTGCGGGAGAATCCTATGGTGCCCGCTTGTGTCCTACATTTGAACTTCATGTTCTGTCGACAAAGCCTAGACCCATTCAGTATAATGGAGAGAAGGTCTCCCATGGAGAGTCCTCTTTGTCTTGACCTCCATGGCCTCCTATCGCTCCTGCTCCTAAAGCAGTTAATGGGAAGAGGCTCGTTGCTGAGGCTCTTGAATCGACTCCCCCCACTGCTCCTCAACCTGTTCCTCTTGCTCTTGTTTAGGAACCCATTCCTCTCCCAGAGACGGCCATAGTGGACATTCCCATAGTTGAGCAGGAGCCTTCTGCTCCTTCGCAACCTTTGGCCTCCAACTCAAAGAGTCGCAGAAACTTCCTTGCATAAGAGTGCAAGCACCAGTAAAAGTCTCTCTTGGTTGAGCAGGCCACCTCGCAAAGGAGGGAGGAAGATATGACTGCCCCTACTTCAAGGCTTCTTGTAGTGTCTTCCTCTCCCCTTCCTTCTACTTCTCTTTAGTCTAGTTCGTCATTGCTTCCTGCTTCCACTACGAGTATGAATGTGCCTATCCGCAAGCGGGTATAGGTGTTCATCGCTCCTTCAATGGAGCCACCTTTGCTGATGTCCGTTCTGGATATCCAGCCTTTCTCAAAGCCCATGGATATGATTAATACCTTGGTTTTATCCACTGTGGTTCTTTCCTCCTCTTCCTCTGTACCTCTAGCCTCATATGTGGTAAGGTCGTCTCCTCCGATGAAGCAAAAGGTGGAGGATGGGCCTTCTAGTAATGAAGGATGTAAGAGGGGCCCACCTTCTTCACAAGGTGGTTCCATGCTGACTTGTTTTATCCTAGTGACATAACCATTCCTGGCTTCCCCTGAGTTCGTCACCACTCCCGAGTCATTCGGCGAGCCTAGTGGTGAATCTCAAGCACAACCTACCCAGTCCACTGAAGTTAGACACGACACTCCTGTGGGGTGCATGTTTAACTCCATGGATGAGGTTTTGGCCTTGTCAGTGATCTTCACAAAATCGCTGACCCTAGCTCCACAAGAGGTTGGTGAAGAAAACCTTGTGGGGGCTTCTTCCTTAGCCCTTGTTGCAGGAGGGCTAGATGCTCCTCCTCTTAACATCCCACCACTACAAGCTCATCCTCCTTCCCCCTATGATGATCTAAAGTGGGAAGCGGATGACTTCTTGGTCGATCAGTGTTAGGACGAGGCCTCTTCTTGATCTTGTGTGTGTTTTTATTTTTTGTGATGTGTTCCCCCATGATCGTGCTATGTGTTCCTGGATGACCCTTGTCACCCCTATTGGTGCTTGGATATAGGCATGGTTTTTGTGTTTTAAACCTTCCTCTATTTATATCATCATTCTTCCATGTTTATGCTTGATTTTCGATAAATTGGGGACGATGCAAAGCATTGGGAGAATTTATGCTTCTCTTCCATGTTGACCCAATTTTTTATTTTTATTTTATTTTCCATGCATTCTTCCTCATCTGGTTGGGGATTGATGATCTTTCACCTTGCACCATGGTTACCTATTATTTATATGAGCATGGACAGATCTGACCCCACTAAACTAGATCCCCTTGTGCCCTTTGTTTGTGTTGTCTTCTCTATTTTTCATTTTCTTTATCTTTCTCTCTTCTTTTCTCGAGTTGTCCCTCCCATGTGTGACAATGCCTTCCTTCAACATTTCAATTTTTAGAAAATTCATTTGTTTCCAACGAATCTTTTTTCAAAAATCTTCGCAAATCTTTCTTTAGAATCACATTCTCAACTTGGAGCCCTAACGAAACATGTTTCCTTCATCATGGGTTTGTAAAGAAAGGACTTGAAAACCTTCCTCTGAAGCAGGACAACTTTGACTTTCCCCTTGCATGGGGGCATATTCTTCCTTTCAAATTCCTTGATGAAGTGAACATCTTTCAGAAGGATCCCTTGATGATGGATCGATTTGAGAAATAAAACATCTACTTTCGAATTGTGTGTCCCTTGAGTGGACCCCGTCGTCATGACGAGTTCTTGAGAGACCCCTTTGAAAGTTTTCCAAATTGTAGACAGTTTGCATGACTGTCTGCTTCTTGACTCTGTGGAGTCCACTTTCCTAGGTTTCCTCCATGTGAGAGATCTTGGGGGATACCTCCTTGTAGGTCTAAGAGCTTGTAGGGCACTTCCTTTGAGCATCCTCCATGCGAGAGATCTTGGGGGTGGCTCCCCTATAGGTATGTGGGTCTGTAGGGCGCTTCCTTGGGTTTCCTCCATGCGAGAGATCTTGGGGATTGCCTTCCCTATAGGTTTGTGGGTCTGTAGGGTACTTCCTTGGGTATTCTTCATGCGAGAGATCTTGGAGGATACCTTCCCTACAAGTCTGTGGGTCTGTAGGGAAATTTCCTGGCTTCCTCCATGTGAGAGATCTTGGGGGACGCTTCTCGGGTATCCTCCATGTGGGAGTTCTTGGGGGACACCTTCCTTGTAGGTCTATAGGCCTATAGGGTGCTTACTTCACGGGGCTTCCTTCATGTGAGTGATCTTAGGGGTTTCCTCCTTGCAAGTCTGCAGGCTTGTAATATGCTTTCTTTCTTCAACTACATAGTCCTGAGAAGCTATGAAGTCCTTCACTTTCTATGCACCTTTAGGTTCATTAGATCGTGGTCTGCTTCCTCAATGGTTCAGGTATACATTTCTAACCTTACTCTCTTTGATCTACTTTACCGAGCACTCATGAATATTCATGCTTGCTAAAGTGGGGGAAAAATTCATAAGAGTGAATTTGCATCCCTTATGTAAATTCCCCTTTTTCCCTTCTCCACTTTAGAAAACCAAGTTCAGAGGCTTAATTACACCTAAGCCTACTGCTTTCATTCTGCTTGGCCCCTGTTTTAAGTGTTGCTAGGGAAATTTATATTGGGGATGCCCGCACGACATGTAGACGTTTGCGTGGTGCGCTTACGTCCTTGGCAGATTCATGTGGCTAAACCTACAGAGGCATTACACTTCTCATTAGCAGTTGATTGGTAATGCCCTCTTTAGCTGACCGACCTGAATATGGCCACTTTTTCCTTCTCCCCTTCAAATTCACTCCTTCAACAAGCATTTCATCTTCTACAATCTCTTCACAAGCTTATACACACTCTTTTGCATCCACTTCAAGCATCCTGGTAGCACTTTTGCACTCCATTACAAAAAAAAATCCACTCCACCACTTCAATAGAGCAAGTTTGGGACAACACCATTGTAGTAGAGGCTCGAGTACTCTCATTCACTTCTCCATTGGCCTTGAGTGCTTTTGGTGGAGGTGGTAAGCTTCCCTCTCCTCTCCTCTACTACTTGGTTGAGTAAGCACATTTACTATTTTGTAGTGTTTTCGTGTCCTTCATTATATTACTTTCTTTATCATACTTGTTTTCTTGGCTGTCCATGGAGGTGGAAACACCTAAATGGGGGTCTGACTAAAGCAGGCCCCTATACAGCCACCCAACATTTTTCCTCCTCTTTATGTGTAGGTGAATGTGCTTTTGGGAGCTAGCTGGCGAACGAATTCCTTTGTGAGATCATTCTTGCCACCCTAACTCTTGCAATTTTACTTTATCACATTAGAGAATATTTTGTCTATTTAATATTGTTGTTTTGGCCCTTTAGTGGTATTTAGCTGGGCCATTAGTTTGTTTTCCTAAGTTTGACCTTGTCTCTTTAGTTGTTTGGTCTTATGGATTCCAATGCACTTGAGAGATGCTAACATGTCGTGCTATCATCTCAGCACCGCACTTCTATCCTTAGGCAGAGAGCTTCCTGAGGCATAGTGTTGAACCTAAAAACCAGCTCGCCTAGCCCCATCTTGTATTTTGGGTTTGTATGGTGATTGAAGGACTTTGTAGTCCTCATCATTCTCATCCCGCATAAATCCTAACACTACATTAAGTTGAGGTAAGTTAGGGCAGCCTTCCGCATCTTGGCCCTCCGTGACTTGGGGCCTTGCATGTGGTGGTCCCCCTCTCTTACAATTGTGTATAACATATATTGGCCGCATCTTGAATGTGATCTATTGGAGTATTGGTTGTATCACTAGTGAAATAAGGAATACTTTCCAAGAAATTCACTAGTATGTCATCCCTTTGGGTTAACACAAGAGGGATGCAACCATTATAGGTGGAAAATACTTGATTTCTAGGTGCATCCATTTGAAATAATTTTATGTTTATATGGATAGTAGGTCTCCTAGGCTATAATAATCTATTTAATGGAAGTGTAGATTGAGACCTAGGAGATGGTATTACAAAACCTCTATCTCTTCTCCCTAGTGGAGATAAAGATTGTCTATATCTTCTTCTTGAAGTAGAAAATGATAACTGCATGTAGTATAAATTACCTCTTGAAAGATGCTCTAGTATGAATCCTTGGCATAAAATTTGATATGTGATTTTGAACCAAGATGTTGAATTTCTTGTTGAGTTTCCAAGTACCTTGTTAAATGTCTCTTCAAATTTGAAAATATTGAGAGCAGCACAAATTTCTCATTGGGATGAAATAAATTCCACCAGTCTAGTCCAACCAAGAGTTCCAAAAATTGTTATCACATGATACAAAATCCTACTGGAGATATGTCTATTACAATGACATAATGGAACTAACCTTAAGGTGTGGGACCTTGAAAATAAGGTCAGATCTTTGGAGAAGTTTGTCTTCCTCTCTAATCTAGATGCAAAGGTGCTAATCCAACTCAACACTAAACAACCCTAAGCTAATCCTATTATATCAACTTGAAAGAGGAATGAGAGAGAGAGAGAGAAACATAGGAAATTAAATGGTTACTAATACATTAAGATCAAAACATGTTCCTTACTACCTTAATTTTTTGACAAAGAGTCAACAAAATCACTAAAGTAGCTTACACATTTCCCTATTTCATTAGTTTTACAAGAAAGAATGAAGGCTAAAGTATAAAAGATCATAAAAGGGGTAGATATTACCCAACATTATTACTTATAGAATATTATCACAATCATACAACCTAGAAAAGATGATAAGAAATTCTACATATACAAAGGTATCAAACATTACATAGGATACAAGAATCGGTAAGAGAAAAATAGCGCTTTTATTAACATAGAGATATAAAATAATTTTTTACAGTTGAAAAATATAAAGGTTACATAATTGTATTAGAGAAAACCTAGGAAGAACCCTTACAATGCACATAAAAGTTCATTTTATTCATTTGAAGGTCATAGGAGAGAGATAGGGCATGTGACTAGGTAGGAAACCCTAGCTACAACCCTACAAATCATATGCATATATGTGTCCACCCAAAAAATTGACTTGAAAGTCTAAAAAAATGGCCTTGGAATCCATTCCATGCTTCTAAATTGATGAATATATGGATAAAGAGAAAAAATACCCACCAAATCTATTGAACACCTAGAATACTAAGAGGGGGTGAATTAGTATTATCTGAAACCACTTAAACACAATATTCATTCCACATAACATATTTAGTTTATAGTAAGAAAGTAAAGAATGAAAGCAACCATCAAAGCACATAACACATGACACTATATTCTTACATGGAAAATCCAAAGAGGCAAAAACCATGGTGAGGATTAGCTCACAATATATTATAACTAGTTACAACATATTACAAAAATGCTCACTGCAAGTGGAATCACTGTCCTACTAGAATCACTACCCATAGAAAGAAGAAAAGATAGAAGAGAGGCGTGGCACACAACCAAGAATGAACTGAACATACAAATGCATCTACAACATGTTGGAATACAGTTCCATTGAAGTTCAATATATAGAGTCAACACAATTCATGTCACTATGCTCTAACACTCTGCACTACTCTCCACTCACATCACTTTCACACATTTTGCATCCAAAGTACTTATATATTCTCTATCCACTTCATCAAACACCAATATATAATATTATACTTATGCCCATTTCATCCCAACATTAATTAGGTTGGCCTAATTAGATGTATCATGCAAAATATAATTTTTTGATTCAACATACATACCTCATGCCTTAATTCAAACTTGTAGCACGCAAGATAGGTTGAGGTGGAACTATAATAGTTACCACGCAACAAATCAATACTTACTTAACCTCTAAAATACCCCAAATATATTAGGTTAGCACCATTGGTGACCTAACATTGAAATTACCAACAGAACAACCAAAAACCAACATGTGTACCTCCAAAATTCATGCCACTTGGAGCACTGACTCTACTAACACTTGTAAACACTCCTATAAATCTGCAAGACTAGATACCATTCCATGGTGAAGTACAGACTGATCAAAACATACACCATGTACTGGAAACCACTGTCACTAGCAGACCTGATATTTTGTCATTCATAACTTCTTCACCAGAGGACAAGACTATGAAAATATAGATTTAGACTCCTCTAACATTGAAAAAATAATAATTAGAACTACAAAGAAATATTCTTTAAGGTAGACCAACGTGGACAAAAAATTAGATGTCCTATACACTAAAAACTATGTTCTAACACTTATCAATTTTCTACTTCAATTGTCTAGACTAGATCAAAGCTTCTTGCATCTAAGCACTAGATTAACATCTTTATGCATGCTTATACTTCACCAATTGGTATGCACATTGATCTTCATACCAAATCACAATGTTGACATCAATGACAACATTATAGTTGCATACTATACAACTTATGCTCATGTTGCGAATAGACATATCAATGAAAAACTATTTAATCTTCCAAAAATCTCCCCCTTTGTCATTGATGGCAACATACCAAAATTTCTTCCTAAAACTACTCTCCCCCTTTTACATCAAGGGAAAATGGTGTTGAATAGGACAATTGAGAGGGGGGGTGAATCAATTATCATAGATTTTAATCTCCAATTCAATTACCAGAACTAATACTGAAACTACTTAAATTATTAATCATCAAATGCCAATTCAAAAAATAAAATCCAATGCATAAACACAATAACACCAGATTTACGTGGAAAACCCGATGAGAGAAAAACCACGATGAGTATTAAATCACACTACAAAGAATATCAAAATTGATTACAAAATGCTCACTACCTGAAACAAGGCTCACTGCCTGAGATAAGGACTCACTATCCAACAAGGCTACAACCCGGAGGTCTCACTACCATAGAGATATAAAGAAGACAAAGAAGGATTTTTACAGAGAAGCAATAATCCCAATGCAACAAAGGGTTCCACCACAATCACTTGATCAACTTGCATGAATGATAGAGTTCACCTTCTGCTCACTGCATTCGGAAACTCAGCATTAAGCTTTGCACTGATCTACCACACACATAACTCACACACACATTCTGAATAGCATCAAAGTCATGTCTACTCTTTCACTTATCTTCCTTCTTTTCTTTTGTATATTTTTCATTACTAGCTAATCTTGTATTTATACTATCTCCAACCTTGAAAAAGATACAAAGTTGGCCATCCAACTTCAAATTCAAATTAGGTCAGCACCAGAATATCCTAGGGTGGAATTAGAATGAGGGTGATCCAAACACATGCTTCATTGAGACTCAAAATAGATCCAACACACTTCATCAACTTTGAAGATAGTGCTTAAGACAAGGTCGACCAAACTAGTGTAAAAACCATTGAACAATTAAGCTCTAAACTTCCAAAAACCAAAAATATCTTCAATGCAATCAAAAGATCTTAAATTTAGAATTGAAAATCAAAAGACTTCATCAAAAAGAAATTCAGACCAGTAACTTTTCTCCCAAACCTCAGCCAGAACATAGAAAAACATAGTTCACAACTGGTGAACACAACTCGAACTTCACAATGAACCAATAGCCAAGAATCTAGATATAGCAACTTTCAACAACCATGACCAACATATCTAAACCACACAAACATAGGGACAAGTACCAGAGCATCATCCCGAGCAAAAACTGAATACCTATAATCTTCCTTTAATATAGTTTTCTCAATATCCTCAACATATGCAACCAATATCAACTAGTAGATAACCAGTTGACTAGTTGACATCAATGACATCACTTTCATTCCTTTTTCCATTCTTGCAACAAAGGGCACATACATATGTTATGTTCTTTGCTCCTCCTTTCATGACTTGCATGATTTTACATTTGTTGGATTTCATAGATACTCAAATACTCATGTGCTCCCCCTAACTAATATATACATATATACACATGGGAGTAATGAAATTTCCAAAATCTTAACTAACTTCCCAAATAGTGATATCCATGAAACCGAAACAAAATTTTCACTAGAAACTATCTCAACCATCCACATATACACAATAAAATCTAAGAAATATGAAATGGATAACAAGAAAATAAATATACAACATTAATTAGAAGAAGTATTTGACACTTACAACTTCTCAAGGTGTGCTTTCCAGTCTTTCTCGTTCTTCTGAACCATTCTTGGCTATGGCAAGCATGTGTCTCTAACTCTCAAACTCCATAAGAAGTCCTTCACCATCATCCAGAGTGTTTGGTACTAGATTTAACTTCATTTCTTTATCTACACTTATCAGGGCATTAGAAATAGGTGTGTATTTTATATTCACTAGATCCTTATGATGTCCAAACTACATAATTATCTTCTCCTTTTGTACTTGCAGTTAGAAGAACTACTCATGTATATTCTCAATTACTGTCCTTTTCCTCCCATCAATATTTTGTGATGGATCATAGGCACCAGATGCCTTATCAATTTGGAACTCAATGGAGTCCATCTCATCCGTAATTCTTTTCATGGAGCTAGGCCACTTCATACAAAATTGGAACATCTTGGCTTCTGCAACACAATCATGTACATCTTTGAGATTATTTTGAAATTTATTGTGTGTAGTGGTACATTTTTCTATTATATCCATTAATCTCTTATCATTCATCTTATTATTTATATCCTTCTCCATTTTTTCCTTCAAACCATTAGAATATTGTTTAAATGAATCAAGAAAAAACTTTAAATTTTTTATACTGAACAAAGAGTTATCTATGCTTTCATCGAGTATGCTTTCTTGTAGCACTTTAAGTACTTCATCAATTAGCTTTGCACTCTTCTGATCTGTTTGCAAAAAATTTCTTCTAGGAAAAGGTATGCAACTCATCACCTAACTAAAAATTGTGCAATGGAGATATTTTATCCATATCTACCTTCCCTTGTTGCAATAGAAGCTATAGTAGTTGGGCATCTACACAACCGGATGGAATTGGAGTTACATACTTAACAAGTTTGTCAGCGAATCTAAAGAAGTATCAGAAGATTCTCCAAACTTCTTCACAAAAATCCTCTGCATCCTTTTTCTCCAAAGCCTAGCCTTTGTCACCAATGCTAACTTCTACATTTTCATCCTTTTTCCCAGCATTGACCAAATTTTCCTCATCCTTATTTTCTTCATCAACTGATTCTTATTTGTTATTTGGAGGTATATTTATCTTTGGGTTGGATTATATTCCTACTTCAATTTTCCTTTCTAATTCCAAAGGAGGGGAGTTGTGATCTATAGGGGAAACCTCCTTTTGTGATTCTGTGACATTTCCTTTTGCAGTGTTATTTTCTCCCACTAGAGGAACATCACCAGTAATAGATTCTTTTGTAGTGTTCTCACCATCAATAAAATTCTCTTTTGCAACATTTTCTTCCACATCCGAAAGAGTGTCATCCTACATATTCTCCTCTTTTTTTCCATTCTCATGTTGAGAATCTTCATGTTGTGCTTCTTTTGGTGCAATGATTTTCACAATAGGAATATCATCATGTACCTTTTCTTCTCTATCTGGAGTTATTCCTAATCTTTGTGACAAATCTACAACCTTCTCCACAATTTCAATCTAGCGCCTTACAAGATCATTCTAATCTTTGCTCATAAGGGTAGTTACCCTTTTCTTTGTTCAAAACTCCTTATTGTACACCTGAGTCAATGTGGCATTATTTTCATTTAAGAGGGGTGCACTAACCTTCTCCAAAGAAAAAGATCTTAATATTGGTTCTTCATCGATGGCTTCATGTCTTCTAGCATATAGTACATTTCTCAACTCCATAGGAAATTATTTTTCAATATCCTTCATATTCACATCAAAATTAACAATGTATTTTACAACTGATTCTTCTATAGTATCCTTATCATCATCATCTATTGTAGTATACAAAGCAAAAAATTTCTCTAACATATCATACCCTACAATACCATTAAATAAAGCATCTAATTTCATGGGGCTATGTTTCCTTATATCAGAGGGGAAAACTTACCCTTCTTTTTATTTTCTTTCGATGACTTCTTACCAGATTTTGATTTCTTCTTCTTCATTTGTATCTTATGGTCTTCATTTTCCTTCTCTATCTCCGCTTCGCTATTAGTGTCCACAATGTCAACCTTTTATCTCTTTTCACTTGCTTCTCCTTGTGACATGTTATTTTTTCTTCATATACCACTCTAATATCCTTCAAGGTTTTCTTCATCCACACCACTTGTGTGTAGCATGATGCCGCAACAATGATTTTTTCTGCTACAATAGATAATGACACTAAATCCTACTTCTTTCTTAGCCAACTTACTTCCAAGAAAGAATGAACCACCACTTGTACTTTTTTTGTCTACGCAACCTACCCAATTTGCATCTATATAAGAACTCAAAGAGAAATTGGTATCCTTTAGATACCACAAACTATGTTCTAGAGTGCCCTTCATGTATTTGAATATCCTCCTTACTTTTGCCACATGTGACTCTTTAGGATCTTGTTGAAATCTTGTCACAAGACAAATTGCATGCATGATATCTGGCCTAGTAGTAGTTAGATATAACAACCCTCCAATCATTAATTTATACTTACTTTGATTACCCTTAGGAGATTCATCATTCTTACTCAGTTTACAACCAATAACCATATGAATACATATTGGCTTAGATTCTTGCATCCCAAACTTCTTGTACCATAGAAAAAAGGAAACTTTCTTGATTTGGGGAATAGTTGATGATAAATTGGACTTAATAAGGCCTTGACTTGGTGTTGTGAGGTGTTTTTCACATCCACACTAGGTTTTTGGCCCTTTCAAATGCATTTAATGATGTCTTGTAAAGGTGTTGTAAAGTGTTGTAAGAGACTTTCACGCATTTCTAGACTTAATAAACCCATTTTCCCCTAATTCAACATTATAAAATGTACTTAATTGCATCTTGATATCAATCTAGAAGACTTGTAAAATAAACTTAATGTCAATCTAGTGTTGTAATGTGTCCTATACATTCACATTGGAAGTTGTGCCTTTCTAGGATGTGTGGACCTCATTTTAGTATTTTAAAGTGTATTTAATCACACTTTCACATTGAATTCTATGTCCCAAGCCCTAATTGACCTTCACATCATCACTAATAGGCCCCTATTACCCCATATTGTGCATCCCGAGGCAATAATTGATCAAATAACTGACAAAATCATCATATAAACCTTATTTCCTTAATTCCTAGCATCTTAGCTAGCAAATGGACCCCATTGGGACTAATTCTCCACCTATGGCGAATGAGTCCCTGCCAGGTGGGACTGATTTGCCCAAGGTGGCAAATGAGTCCCATTTGGGTCAAATTTGAGTTTTGAGGGGGAAAATTTGGAAATTAAGTTTAATATTCTTTCATGTCATCCTTAGGGATCCAATTTATGGGAAAATAAGGTGAATTTCCTATAAAATAAAGTCTCAAAACCCATAATCATAACCATTCTTCATTATTCATCTGTCATTCTTCCATCTCAAGTCAAGCAAGTTAGGGTTTCATCATTGCAAGTCATTAAGATAGCAATTTTCAAACATTCAAGGGCAAATTCTTCATGTTTTGCTAAAAACATTCAAGATCAAACATCATGGCAAGGTAATAACTCCATTTTTGCATTCTTCATTACTTTATTTCATTATTTTGGTTTAATTACCTAAAAGGGGTTTGACCAAGGCAAACCCCCATGCCCTAACATTCAACATTTCTCTCTCTTGTCTTGAGTGTTTATAGATTTAGGCATCTTGAGGACTTGGAAATCATTGAAGATCAAGTTGTAAAGTTGTTGAAGACACATTTCTATTGACCAAGGAAAAATATCAACAAAAAGTCACTTTCAGGTTTGGAAATTAGACTTTCGGAGGCAGACACCTGTTAGGAACTGAAGAGCAGATCGGGGACTTCAGTTTCCACTTTTGGATTTTCAAAAATTCAAAAATGGACTCATTCTCCATGGGTGGTGAATGAGTCCCTCTACCAGGACTGATTTTGGTTTTCTACAGTTTTGGATACCCATTTGTCTGAAATAGGCTCCGGTTCAATTTTCCAGAATTGGGATTGATTCACCCAGAATGGTGAATGATTCCCACCAGGCCTAAAAATCAGCATTAACAACATTCCATAATTCATTTCTAGTCTTCATCCATATTGTAGGTGCACACTTTCAATTTCATCCATTTATGTTCAGTTTTGTTCACATTTCTAGGTGTTTTTGCATTACATAATGTGTTTTCAAACAAGTTGCATTTCAGTGGTTATACATTCTTAATCAATCACTTTTATCAATTAGCTGCATCTAGGCCATTTCATTTAGACATGATTATATCATATATTTCTTAGTTTGAGTGAATCACCTAATTTTGGGTGTGGGATCTATCTCTTTCCATTAGGTGAAAAACCCTAATTGAGCAAAAGAGACATAACATTCCTAATCCATAAAATCTTTGGTTCATTTTGGTGAACCTACTTTTTCAAATAGTTTCTTGTCTGATTTGGATTCTTTACTCATCCTATAATTACCTTGCATTGCACGTTGCATTACTTAAGTTGCATTCTAGGGTTTCAGATTTTGCATTCAAGAAAAGTTCATTTAGGTTGCATTTTTGGCATCTAAATTCATTTAAATCTTTTGAAATTCAGCATTTTAACTTTGGTCTGCATCATAGAACTCAGACAACATAAAAATCACTCAAAATTTTCTGCAAATTCTGAAAAAATTCCTACTCATTCGCCACCCTGGGCGAATTAGTCCCTTTTGACCCCTGAAACTACCCTTTATAAAACTGAAAACTTTGTTTTTAAGCTTCTATTTGGTGCCATTACCTACCTATATCAGTTATTTGAGTTTTTGTAACATGCATTTCACTAGATTTAACTTAAAATATCTCATTTCATGCATTGCTCCATTTCACTTTTGCATTTTCCACATTTCATTTTTTAGGTTGTTGCATAATTAATCAGAAAATTACCTTATTTCACATTTGAAAATTGCATTTAAAATTTAAGTCATTGCATTGCACTTCATTTACTTTCTCATGTTAGTATGTGTTCTCTTCAAGCATTCCATGTTTCTACAATATCAAGAGGCTTGTATGATTCTATTTTTCATGGACATAATCTAGGATAGCAAAGTAAAACATTTGATAAGCATGTTGCATACCTTCCTAGTACTTATCGGATTTGCAATAATATCATAACATGAGAGGATGAAAGTGTAAATAATCATAACACTCATACTTGTTCTTCTCCCAATACCTCTCCTCTTAGTGATGAAGGTACTTTGGTGAAAGGAGCTACAAGCATTGAGGGTCTTGATTATCCCTCTCCTCTTCAACCTTTGGAAGACATTAGAAAACAAAAGGATGCAATCATAGAAACATTCCTAAATATCACCTTACCTAATCTCCATAACCATGAAAATCAATATTGTTCTTCTCCTAACATCCCTCCTCGATTCCACAAGGATAAGTTGGTGTTAGAAGATATACCTATTAAGATTCATGGCAGTCTTGACCCTCCATTTCCTAATGCTCCTACCATTTGGGACAATCTATTTAACAACCATAGTGGTCCTTCTCTTGATGCCTCCCCCACTTGTGATGAAGCTACTTCGCAACCCTCAAACTTGGATGAACATATTACAAGCTCTCCTAGTTGAGTGGATAATATGGAACAAGAGAATGAGGCCTTAGAAACCACCAACAATCAAATAGAGTCTTCTTCTAATCTCCCCACTATAAATCATCAAACACATTCAACCATTAATAACTCCCTTAGTTGCAATGAAGTTAGTTTGGATGAACCAAGCCTTAATTGTCAAGAACATGAGGTTTGTTGTTCTCCTAAACACTCACCTTCTAGGGAGAATATCATTATAAAAGGAAAAGATAACATTGATAATAATATTATGCCCTTACATGGCAATGAAAATCCCATGTTAGACTCTCATTTTCCAAGGGATGTTAATATTATTCAACCTCAACTCATCCTTTACCCACCGTCACATAGACCTTCACCTCCACCCAAACCCAAGTTTACTCTTTACCCACCTCAAACTAATGTGTTGCAGCAACCAAGTCATAATACAGTTGCTCATACATATACCACTAGAAATAATCTGCAACCACAACAATCCACACCAACACCCTTACCTTTGCCAAATCCCATTTTTCCTAGAGATCCTCACTTAAATTCACACATTCAGGAGTACAATCTTGTTGAACAACTAAATAATACTCCTGCTAAGATATCCTTATGGGATCTTATTGAAGCATCCCCTCACTATCACAACATGATCCAAGTAGGATTGCAACAAGTTCATGTCCCTTCTAATGCGCAACCAACTGACATAATAGCCATGATCCATAGAATAAATGTCGACATTTTTTTCCACCAAAGTGAACTCCCCCATTTGGAAGTGGAAAAATAAAATGAAGAATTCATGATCATTGCTCAATACAATTAGATAGGGATAAATCTAACCCTTATTGACAATGGCTCAACCCTTAATGTGTGTAGCATAAACCTTTTGGATAGGCTTCGTGTGGATAAGTCAAAAATTCAACCCGAATCTTTATCTATTAAAGGCTTTGACAATGGACTGAAAAGACACCGCTTGGTGTGATCACTTTACCTATTATAGTTGGAGAAGTCACATTGAACACAAAAATCCAAGTTATGCCTCATGATCTTTCATATAAGCCTCTTCTAGGTAGGCCGTGGATTCATGTTATGAATGGTGTGCCTTCCACTCTTCAGTGAAAAATGAAATACATCTACAACAACAAAGTGTGCACACTTGATGTTGATCATGGGCCTTATAGTGTCTTGCAACTTGAGAAAACCAAAGAGAACCCCTTGAACACATTAACACCAACCACACAAGTGGAACCCGAACAACAACAAGATAAACAACATATTGAACCAATCACGATGCTACTAGAAGATGATTGGGATTCCTTGGATTTCGAGCATGACTTCATGGGTGAATACAAAATCATCCACAAAGATTCAAATAAGGGAAAATGAACAACAATAATGTCAACACAAAATTTGAATGGCCTTTCAAAAGTGTCCACCTCAACCACTTTAGACAATACAACAAACTACACAACCGCTTTTGATGATGATTATCACCAACCACCACCTAATCCAAAAGCAATGAAAAAGATTTATGGAAAAGGGTATGAGCTTATGAAACAACTTGGCTATAGTGGAAAAGGATGTGGTGGTAGTGAAAAAGGTATCTACAACCCTATAGACCCTATCACACAACAAACCAATCATGTTCTTGGTTATTGTTCTTTAATAGAGATCACCAATCCTTCACTCAACATCAACAACCTCACACAACATGCTCCTAAATCATCCTTAACAATCGTCCATCCTGAACTCCTCGACACTAGTGGTCTTGGACGTCATCCTTCGCTTAATGTCAATGTCATCTCGCAAGACACTAAATATTTTCATTCGATAGATTTTCCCTCCTCCTGTAAGAGTGAGAACAAAATCTCGCAATCTAGAGAATCTTGTGTAAGTATGACATCTAATACTAAGTAAGATATATCTTTGCTGCAAACCACAAGACCACCTTCTATAATTGATCAAGAGGGTATCTTTTCGAGACTCCTCCAAGATCACTTGATCACCTTCACTCCAAGAACTCATAAGAAATGCTATTACAATACTTTATTTTGCACCTATCATAGAGTTCATGGTCATTCCACCAATGAATGTAAGGATTTGAGTCATAAAATCCAACATTTTTAGGAGTTTGGTATTCTTCCTTCTATGGGGGCACCTAATTCCTCTAATTGATGTCGATTTTCACTCTCGCCTACATTTCATCAATTATTTCGGCTCATCCTTGTCCTGCACTAAGTGGGGGCAAGGGATTAAGTAGCTTTTTCCTCGTATGTCATATGTAGTTGCCTCCTTTGGCTAGTCATTAACCTTTCATGAACATATAAGAGAAAGCTTGGGATGTGGATGACATGCCTTAAGTTGGATTGCATGTGACATACTACTTTTTTCATGATGTAGCTTATCGGGAACATATGACTTGGCATAGAGCTTTCCGAGTAAGCTCTCATGTCCTCCTTCTTCTACTTTAAAGAAATTTCTCATAGTATTGGTGTTTGCAACTACTTTAAAGTGGGGGCATACATCACCACTCACATTTCATTGTGCAATTTTCTTTTTCTTGCAATTCCCTCTCTTGGAAACATTAGGTACAATGTTGCCCTGGATGAGACATTACACTTTTCCTCTCTTGGAAACATTAGGCATGATGTTCCCTAAGATGAGACCTTGCACGAACTAAGAAAAATCCCTTTGAATAATCCTTACATTATTTTTCATTAACAATGTCTATGAGTGTCAAGCATACAAAGTTTTTCTTACTTCATAGAGCTTGAAAATCATTTTCATTGTAGAACCTTATTAAAGTTATTAGGAGGTATAACTTTGGTATGGTTGAGCAGGAAGCCCATTCCAAGGCATGACTTTCCCCATAGCCACCTTGTGGATTTATCACCCCACGAACAACCGGAAGTTTCATTGCCCCAGAGTGAGTATGTTGTGGAATTCTCACCCGATGGACAACCAAGAGTTTCGTCACCTCAGAGTGAGTATGCATTTTTGGAGAAACAACCTAGATATGATCCACAACTAGCTGGACATATGATCGAAGCTTGATCCACCATTTTCATTTTCATCTTTCTCTTCTTCCTAGTTATTTCCATTGTATGATTATGTATCTTGATGGTTTGACTTAGGATCTTGGATCCTGGTGGCTTGACTGCCTTCTTGATCTTTGTCATTCTTTGTCATCTGCATCTGTACACTTGGATCTCTCTTGAATGTCTACTTTAGTGTGAGTTTGAAGCAACTTCATCCTCTCACTAAAGTGGGGGATAAATGTGTCGTAGAAAAAAGGCACCTTGCTTGATTTGGGGAATAATTAATGATAAATTGGACTTAATAAGGCTTCTTGGTGTTGTGAGGTGTTTTTCACATCCACACTAGGTCTTCGGCCCTTTCAAATGCATTTAATGATGTCTTGTAAAGGTGTTGTAAAGTGTTGTAAGATAATTTCATTCTTTTCTAGACTTAATAAACCCATTTTCCCCTAATTCAACATTATAAAATGTACTTAATCACATCTTGCTATCAATCTAGAAGATTTGTAAAATAAACTTAATGTTAATCTAGTGTTGTAATGTGTCCTACACATTCACATTGGATGTTGTGCCTTTCTAGGCTATGTGGACCTCATTTTAGTGTTGTAAAGTGGATTTAATCACACTTTCACATTGAATTTTGTGTCCCAATCCCTAATTGACCTTTACATCATCACTAATAGGCCCCTATTACCCCATATTGTGCATCCTGGGGAAATAATTGACCAAATAACTGACAAAATCATCATATAAACCTTATTTCCTTAATTCCTAGAATCTTAGCTACCAAATGGGCCCCACTAGGACTAATTCACCACTTGTGGTGAATGCGTCCCTGCCAGGTGGGAATGATTCACCCAAGCTGGCGAATGAGTCCCATTTGGGTAAAATTTGAGTTTTGAGCAGGAAAAATTGGAAATTAAGTTTAATATTCTTTCATGTCAGCCTTAGGGATCCAATTTATGGGAAAATAAGGTGAATTGCCTATAAAATAATGTCTCAAAACCCTAAATTGTAACCATTCTTCATTATTCATCCGTCATTCTTCCATCTCGAGTCAAGTAAGTTAGGGTTTCATCATTGCAAGTCATTAAGATAGCAATTTTCAAACATTTAAGGGTAGATTCTTCATGTTTTGCTACAGACATTCAAGATCAAACATCATGGAAAGGTAATATGTCCATTGTTGCACGCTTCATTACTTTGTTTCATTATTTTTATTTAATTACCTAAAAGGGGTTTGACCAAGGCAAATCCCCATGCCCTAACATTCAACATTCCTCTCTCTTGTCTTGTGTGTTTGCAGATTTAGGCATCTTGAGGACTTGGAAATCATTGAAGATCAAGTTGTAAAGTTGTTGAAGACAACTTTCTATTGACCAAGGAAAAATATCAACAAAATGTCACTTTCAGGTTAAGAAATAAGACTTTCAGAGGCGGGCACCTATCAAGAGCCGAAGAGTAGATCAGGGACTTCAGTTTCCACTTTTGGATTTTTAGAAATTCAAAAGTGGACTCATTCACCATGGGTGGTGAATGAGTCTCACTGCCAAGCCTGATTTTGGTTTTCTGCAGTTTTGGACACCCATTTGTCCGAAAACGGGCTCTGGTTTGATTTTCCAAAACAGGGACTAATTCGCTAAGAATGTCGAATGAGTCCCACTAGGCCTAAAAATCAGCATCAACAGCATTGTATAATTCATTTCTAGTCTCCATCCATATCTCAACTGCACACTTTCATTTTCATCCATTTTTGTTTAGTTTTGTTCACATTTCTAGGTGTTTTTGCATTACACAATGTGTTTTCAAACAAGCTACATTTCAATGGTTTTACATTCTTAATCAATAAATTTTATCAATTAGCTGCATCTAGGACATTATATTTAGAAATAATTATATCCTACATTCCTTAGTTTGAGTGAACCACCTAGATTTTGGGTGTGGGATCTATCTCTTTCCATTAGGTGAAAAACCCTAATTGAGCAAAAGAGACATAACATTCCTAATTGGACATAAAATATTTGGTTCAGTTCTCTAACATTTCCTTGGAATACTTGGATTGTGAAATAAGCATCCCTTTCTTTGTCTAATTGATTTCAAGTCCAAGGAAGAAATTCATCTCCCCAACATATACATATCAAACTCTTTATGTATCTCTTCCACAAATCTCTTGCATATACTTTCATTACCACCAAAGATTATGTCATCAACATACACAACCATAAAAAAGATTTTATTTTTCTCCACCTTAAAGTAAATATTACTATCTTTGGTATCTTTATTGAATCTTTGCTGCAAGTAGTACCTATCCAATCTTGCATACCAAGCTCTAGGAGATTTCTTGAGTCTATATAATGCCTTCTTCAATCTACAGACCATATTAGGATTATCTAATAACTGAAATCCTTCCAGTTTTTCAATGTAAACCTCCTCTTCCAATTCACCATTCAAGAATATAGACTTCACATCCATCTGATAGGCTTTGAAATCCTTATGTGTTACACAATCCAAAAACATTCTAATAGCTTCTATTCTTGCCATTGCAGAAAATGTCTCTTCAAAATTTATTCCTTCTACTTGTGAGTAGCCATATACACAAGACTTCCCTTGTTTCTTACCACTTCTCCACTCTCATTCGGTTTGTTCTGGGATACCCACATAGTTCTAATCACATTCTTGTCTTTTGGTATTGGGACAAGTTCCCAACTTTGATTCTTCTCAATCTACATCAATTCTTCTTCCATAGCCTTGATCCAATATTCATCTTTGCATGCTTCAATCATTGTTTTAGGTTCAAATTTGAAAAGTAAACATAGGTTTACTTGTTCTTCTATCATAGCAGCCTTTCTTCTTGTCAACACACCTATACTTTTGTCACCAATGATCTGATCTTCTGAATGATTCTTCTACACATACTTAGGGGTTTTAGGAATCTTTTTGTTGGATCCACGGTTGTTGTTACACCAAGAGATTGGCTTGTCAATGCTTGGTACAACTTCTAGAGTTAATGGGTCCACGAGAGGTGGTCAATCCATGTTATGAATCCTGAGGGTAGTGTTGACCATTTCCCAACAATCTCCCCCTTAGCGTAACCCGAGGGGAATTGAACTGAACACCTTTGACTCTAATACCAATTGTTGGCCCCACATTTGTTGTTGCACCAAAATATCGACATGTTAATGCCTGATAGAACCACCAAAGTTAACAGATCCATGAGAGGTAGTTAAGCCATGCCACAAATCTCAAGGGAAGTGTTGACCATTTTCCAACACTTTTCTGGAGCTTCTTCCTCTTCAACCTACACTTCCTTTTCTTTAACTTCATCTTTTTCTTCTTCTCTGCAAGAGGACTCATTTGATTCATATCTATCTATCATCAATAAAATTTTGTGTAAGTCTTCATCCATTTTGACACTTGCACTTCCAATAATCATTTTTAGCCTCTTTTTGTAGCATTGGTAAGCCATGCTTTTTGTAGAATATCTAAGGAAGATTCCTTCATCACATCTTGCATCAAACTTTCCTAAGATTTATTCATCTCTTCTAATATCAAATACTCTCAAGTATTTCATTGTTGGCATTCTTTCATATCATAAATCATAGGGAGTCTTTGAACTGTTTGTCCTTTCTTGTGATTTATTAAGTATGTAGACTACAATATGAATTGCTTCTCTCTAATAGACATCTGGTAGATTTTCTTCCTTCATCATTGTACTTGCTACTTCCCGAATAGTCCTATTCTTCCTTTCAACAACTCCATTCTATTGAGGAGTCCTAGGAGTTGACATATGCATGTTTATTCCATGATCTTCACAAAAAGTGTTAAAATCATTGAAGGTGAACTTTTTCATCCTTTTTCCTAGCATTGACCAGTATTTCATCATCCTTCTTTTCTTCATCAACTGATTCTTATTTGTTATTTAGAGGTATATTTATCTCTGGGCTGGATTATATTCCATCCTCAACTTTCCTTTCTAGTTCTAGAGGAGGGGAGTTGTGATCTGTAGGAAAAACCTCCTTTTGTGATTATGTGACATTTACTTTTGCAGTGTTATTTTCTCCCACTAGAGGAGTATCACTAGTAATAGCTTCTTCTACATTGTTCTCACCATCGGTAACATTCTCTTCTATAACACTTTCTTCCACATTTGAAAGAGTGTCATCCTATACATCATCCTCTTCTATTCCATGCTCATGTTGAGAATCTTCATGTTTTGCTTCTATTAGTGTAATGATTTTCACTATAGGCATATAATCATGTACCATTTCTTCTCTATCCAGAGTTATTCCTAATCTTTGTGCAAAATCTACAACTTTCTCCACAATTTTTTTCTAGAGCCTTACAAGATCATTCTAATCTCTCCTCATAAGGGTAGTTACCCTTTTCTTTGTTTAAAATTCCTTATTGTACACCCAAGTCAATGTGGCTTTATTTTCATCTAAGAGGGTTGCACTAACCTTCTCCAAAGAAAAAGATCTTAATATTTCTTCTTTATTGATGGCTTCATGTATTCTATCATAAAGTACATTTCTCAACTGCATAGGCAATTGTTTTTCAATTTCCTTCATATTCACATCAAAAGTAACAATGTATTTTACAACAAATTCTTCTATAGTAGCCTTATCAACATCATCTATTGTAGTATACAGAGCAACAATTTTCTCTAACATCTCATACTCTACAATACCATTAAGTAAAGCATCTAATTTCATGGGGCTATGTTGCCTTATATCAGAGGGGAAAACTTACCCTTCTTTTTCTTTTCTTTCGATGACTTCTTACCAAATTCTAATTTCTTCTCCCTCATTTGTATCTTATAGCCTTCATTTTCCTTCTCTATCTCCACTTCATTATTAGTGTTCACAATGTCAACCTTTTATCTCTTTTCACCTGATTCTCCTTGTCACGTCAGTTTTTCTTTTCCAAAACAGCTATGTTCCTTCTTCTTCTTCTTCCTCATCATCAATATTCACACCCATGAATGTATCTATTGTTGCTTTTGTCTTTATTCTTCTCCTCATAGGTTCTATTTGTTGTTTTGTTAGAGAGGCCTTTTCTTTCTCAAGCACTTTTTGCTTCTTAGTCAGAGGTTTTTTCTCCTTCACTGTATCACTTGTAGACTCTTTTCTTTTCTCTCTTATGAAAGGCTTATTCATAGAGAACTTGGGGGAAACTAGAGGGGTGGTAGCTATTCTATCAGACCTTCTTCTGCTAGATGCTCCTTCTGGTCAGCTAGACATGGCTTTGGCCTTCTCTACATGTTCCTTTGTTAGGCCCATTACCTCATAAACCTATGTACCCATCTTCTCAATAGTCTTCTTTATTTTCTTTTGTATTTGATCCATGTGCACTTGCATGGACTTCTCTTCATAGGTGTCATATGTCTCTTGAGAAGTGTCTCTAGGTTTGCTCAACAAAAGGTCACTCAAGCTAATTAGTTTTGAATGCACAAGACAAATAGAAGGTGAGTGAATCAAGTGTACAATAAAAAAATCAAAATCCTCATTTACATTTAGATCTACATTAGTCCTTAAACCCTTAACAACCATTAAACCCTTATCATGTATTAGTAGAATGTAAACATGAGATACAGTAATGAAAACACATCCAATCACATGAGAACACCATATTTATATGGAAAACCCAAGAATGGAGAAACCTTGGTGAGAATTAGCTCACAATATAAAGTAATTACAACACCAAATACAATAGGCTCACTACTTCCCAAAAAAGAAGGGCTCACTGCCAATGGATCATTGCCAAATTATAAAGAAGAATATAAAAGGTTGTTACAATGAGAATTCATCTTAGAGCAATAGAAAGATCCACCACTATTTCAGTAAAACATTTACACTCTCTCTATAGAATGTAGACACCTTATTCTCACTACTTACAGTAGTCTTATGAATTAAATCTCATTGCATTTTGCACTTTTGCACTTCATATCTTAAGACACGTCACATACATATCCTTCATCAACTCAACACTCATATATACCATCTTCAACCTTGAAAATAATTGACAAGGTCAGCTAAGCACCTCAATTGTGCAAATTAAAATTAGGTTGGTACCAAAACATTCCTATAGTGGAAAGGAATGAAGGTGGACCACAACACACTTTAACTCATACCCAAATAAACTCATACATGCCATGCCACTCTTCCACAAACACCGAAGCATTTCTGCAATTAGTGTAAACACCCAAGGTCAGTTGAACCTATGTTAACACCATTAAAAAATTAAGTAGACACTTCCTTACATCCAAATATGAATCACGAACAACATAAAAAACTTTAACACAATCTAGAATATTCCATCAACACCCTGAAATCCAAAAACTTCTTCACAACATCATACACCAGAAGAACATATTCATCCTGCATAATCAGATAGCCTTACACACATTACAATGCTTGAATCCAATCCTATGGAGCACAAAAAAATGAAAAAATTAGAATGTAGATAGATATGAGCAATATAAACATACTTCTAGATTTGCAAGACTAGAAACCACACTACGAATAAATGTGGAGAAAAACCATTTCTCCCAGACACCACTGCAATACACTGTTCACATACTAATGAACACACCTTTCTCTACACAATGATCTAGAACCTAAAACTCTGGATATAACACCTTTGAACACATATAATCAAAATATTTGAATTGCATAAGTAGATCTTCAACCATGAAGAAATACAAAGAAGAACTAGATCACTACTCTTCTACACTGAACACCTCTCAACCACACTATTTTCTATTTTCTTCAAATTTTCTCAAAAGCACTTGGAAACCAAGCACCTCAAACACATTCTCATCATTTGGAACACCTCAAAAAATAAACCACATACATGCTCATCAAAGAAACACTAGAGGTTTACATCAGTGATACTACTAATGACAACATAATGCAACCAATCAAAGCATCATTACAAACTTCCAACAATATCTCCATAGACCTATTGACATCAATGCAACAACCTAGAATTGTTGGCATCAATGACAACACACAAGCTAATCATATTTCCAACAATATCCCCATTTTCGTTGATGGAAACACATGTGATGTGAAAAACAACCAATAAAAAAAAAAATCTGATTACCAAAACACATACCACACCATAGTGCACACTGCTCTAGGCTTACACATTCTCTTTCTCCCCCTTACTGCATAAGGTTTTCCAATTAATTTTCTCCCCCTTTGACATCAATGTCAAAGGGAAACACACTTGTATCTTTCCCCTCACACATAATTTCTCTTTCCCCCAAAGGTAACACCTATAAGGACGACAACTGCTCTACAACTACCTTTCCTTTTT
This sequence comes from Sequoia sempervirens, assembly GCA_007258455.2. Classification (NCBI taxonomy): domain Eukaryota; kingdom Viridiplantae; phylum Streptophyta; class Pinopsida; order Cupressales; family Cupressaceae; genus Sequoia; species Sequoia sempervirens. The sequence continues at coordinate 320,103,351 of VDFB02047230.1, read as the reverse complement.
CTTGCACTCTATTTTCTTCACACCTTCTTTTCTCACTCCCCCTTAGGAGTACACATGATACTCCACCAACCAACAACTACTGCACATATCCTTTGACGCAAATGACAAAGGAAAGACACCCGTATACTATACGATGACAACACTTACTCCCCTTGACTGCAAAAACAAACAATGTCACTACCTAATCCCCTTGAGAGGTAGCCAAAAATATCAATATAGAATGAAAGAATGAATCTTTAGATCCATTGGAACGATGCATATCCATATGTTTCTAGTTGAAAGGAGGGGAAATAACCCCCGAATTCTCTCAGAGATACTCAAAAGTATCCTTAGGAAGAGGCTTTGTGAAGATATCTGTAACTTGATCCTTAGTAGGAACATACTCCAACTTCACCTCATTCTTTGCAACATTTTCTCTCAAAAAGTGATGTCGGATTGGGATATGTTTTATTCTTGAATGCATTACCGGATTATTTGAAATATTAATAGAACTTGTATTAAGGTAGAAATAGGTTCATCATATACCACTCTAATATCCTTCAAGGTTTTCTTCATCCACACCACTTGTGTGCAACATGATGCTACAACAATGTATTTTTCCTCTATAGTAGATAATTGACACTAAATCCTACTTCCTTCTTAGCCAACTTACTTTGAAGAAAGAATGCACCAACGCTTGTACTTTTTTTGAGATATGTTTTATTCTTGAATGCATTACTAGACTATTTGAAATATTAATATAACTTGTATTATCACATAAGGTATAAATAGGTTCATCATATACCGCTCTAATATCCTTCAAGGTTTTCTTCATCCACACCACTTGTGTGCAACATGATGCTGTAACAATGTATTTTGCCTCTATAGTAGATAATGACACTAAATCCTACTTCTTTCTTAGCCAACTTACTTCCAAGAAAGAATGCATCACCACTTATACCTTTTTTTGTCTACACAACTTTCCCAATCTGCATTTGTATTGAGATATGTTCATCATATACCACATATGCCACATATGCCCAATCTACTGCAATAATATATTTTTCCTCTACAGTAGATAATGGCACTAAATCCTACTTCTTTCTTAGCCAACTTACTTCTAATAAATAATGCACCACCACTTGTACATTTTTTGTCTACACAACCTGCCCAATCTGCATCTGTATTGAGATATGTTCATCATATGTTCATTTGATCTATTATCACATAAGGTAGAAATAGGTTCATCATATACCACTCTAATATCCTTCAAGGTTTTCTTCATCCACACCACTTGTGTGTAGAATGATGTTGCAACAATGTATTTTTCCTCTACAGTAGATAATGACACTAAATACTACTTCTTTCTTAACCAACTTACTTCCAAGAAAGAATGCACCACCACTCATACTTTTTTTGTCTACACAACCTGCCCAATCTGCATATGTATAATCACTAAAAGAGAAATTGGTATCCTTTGGATACTAGAAACTATGTTCCAGAGTTCCCTTCATGTATTTGAATATCCTCCTTACTTCTACCACATGTGACTCTTTAGGATATTCTTGGAATCTAGCCACGAGATAAATTGAATGCATGATATCTAGTCTCGTAGTAGTTAGATATAACAACCCTCCAATCATTAATCTATACTCGCTTTGAGTAGCCTTAGGAGATTCATCATTCTTACTCAATTTACAACCAATAACCATAGGAATACATACTGGTTTAGATTCTTCCATCCCAAACTTCTTCAACATTTCCTTGACATACTTGGATTGTGAAATAAGCATCACTTTCTTTGTCTAATTGATTTCAAGTCCAAGGAAGAAATTAATCTCCCCAAACATATACATCTCAAACTCTTTATGTATCTCTTTTACAAATCTCTTGCACATACTTTCATTACCACCAAAGATTATGTCATCAACATACACAACCATAATCAAGATTTGATTTTTCTCCACCTTAAAGTAAAGATTACTATTTGTGGTACCATTATTGAATCCTTGCTGCAAGAAGTACCTATCCAATATTGCATACCAAGCTCTAAGAGCTTTCTTGAGTCCATATAATTCCTTCTTTAATATATAGACCATATTAGGATTATCTAATAACTAAAACCCTTCCAGTTGTTCAATGTAAACCTCCTCTTGCAATTCACCATTCAAGAATGTAGACTCCACATCCATTTGATAGAATTTTAAATCCTTGTGTTACAAAATCCAAAAAAATTCTAATAGCTTCCATTCTTTCCACTGAAGAAAATGTCTCTTCAAAATCTATTCATTATTCTTGTGAGTAGCCTTTACACACAAGACTTTCCTTGTTTCTTACCACTTCTCCACTCTCATTCAATTTTTTCTAGAATACCCACATAGTTCCAATCACATTCTTGTTTTTTGGTATTGGGACAAGTTCTCAAGTTTGATTCTTCTTAATATACATCAATTCTTCTTCCATAGCCTTGATCCAATATTCATATTTTCATGCTTCAATCATTGTTTTAGGTTCAACTTTGGAAAGTAAAGATAGGTTTACTTGTTCTTCTATCATAGTAGCCTTTCTTCTTATCAACACACCTCTACTTTTGTCACCAATGATCTGATCTTCTGAATGATTCTTCTGCAAATACTTAGGGGTTTTAGGAATCTTTTTGTTGGCTCCGCAGTTGTCGTTGCACTAAAAGATCGACTTATTAATGTTTGATACAACTACCAAAGATAATGGATCCATGGGAGGTGGTCAATCCATGTCACGAATCTTGAGGGGAGAGTTGACCATTTTCCAACAATCTCCCCCTTAGTGTAACCCAAGTGGATTTGAACCCAACACCTTTGACTCTAATTCCAATTGTTGGGCCCATAGTTGTTGTTTCACCAAAAGATTGACCTATTAATTCCTGATACAACCACCAAAGTTAACGGATCCATGAGAGGTGGTTAAGCCATGTCATGAATCTCAAGGGGAGTGCTAACCATTTTCCAACACTTTTTTGGAGCTTCTTCCTTTTCAACCTACACTTATTTTTCTTTAACTTCATCTATTTCTTCTTCTTTGCAAGAGGACTCATCTGATTCATATCCATCTATCATCAATAAAATTTTGTGTAATTCTTCATCCACTTTGACACTTGCACTTTCAACAATCATTTTTAGCCTCTTGTTGTAGCATTGGTAAGCCTTGCTTTTTGTAGCATATCCAAGGAAAATTCCTTCATTAGATCTTTCATCAAACTTTCGTAAGCTTTATTCATTTCTTCTAATATAGCATTTTCTTCCAAATACTCTCAAATATTTCATAGTAGGGGTTATTTCATATCATAAATCACAGGGAGTCTTTGAACTGTTTGTCCTTTCTTGTGATTTTTTAAGTATGTAGACTATAGTATGAATTGCTTCCTTCAATAGTGTACTTTCTACTTCCCAAATAGTCCTATTCTTCCTTTTAACAAATCCATTCTATTGAGGAGTCATAGGAGCTGAAAAATGCCTGTTTATTGCATGATCTTCACAAAAAGTGTTAAAATCATTGCAGGTGAACTCTCCACCTTTATCATATCTCAAAAATTTGATCTTCATATCCATTTCATTCTCATCCATAGTTTTGAATGCCTTAAACTTATTTAAAGCTTCTAATTTTTCTTTGAGAAAAGTAACCCAAGTCATTCTAGAGTAATCATCAATTAATAGCATGAAATACTTGTCACTTTGAAAACATCTAATTTTTGTAGGTCCATATAGATTTACATGCACCAACTCCAAAGGATTGGTAGAAGATTGTTCTTTGAATTTGAAACTCTTTTCAGCTTGCTTTCCAATCTGACATTCCTTACAAACAACATTGATAGGATTTGTGATCTTTGGTAGATCTCTCATAGGTTGAATTGAACTGATCCTCACTAGGCTATCAAAATTGATGTGACACATTCTTCTATGCCATAGAAAACTTTCATTAATTTGAGTCATGAAGGATTGACAATTTTCACCCTTAAGTTGATCAACATTTCCATCTATCCTTCTTCCTACTACAACCACAATTCCAGAGCTTTTTTTTATCTCACAACCACTTTCTTCAAACACAAGATTATATCCTTTGCTACACATCTGTCCTATACTCAAAATATTATGTCGTAGACCATTAACATAAAGAACATCATCTATATTATGATTTCCATTAAATTTGATTGAACCTTTTCCACACATCTTAGCAGATGTATCACCACCAAACTTAACTAAGCCACCTTCAAACTTCGCAAGCTTAACAAACTTACTCTTATCACCTTTCATGTGAATGATTTGAGAATTCACTGTTAATGACCGAGTTTTTCTTCTCTTCTCTAGCATGAAAAGAAGTCAACATTTCTCCCTAAATGTTATGACCTGCTTCCATAGCACTTTCCTTCATACATATCTTAGAGTTATCATAATTAGTTCCATCATTTAGAACCATGAATAAGCATCCATCATCTTCATCATTAGGGTAATTAGATTCATAATAAGATATACTAGCATCTTCTCTAACATAATCAATTTTCTGAATTGATTTACTTTTATTTTCCTTAGGTCTATCTCTTAAAGCTTTGATAGGAAATCTTGAAGCATAATGACTAGTCTTTCCATAGTTAAAGAATTTGAAGGGTAACTTAACTCTATATTTTCCAGTGCCCTTTCTCAATTTCCTCACAAATTTTGCTACTAGCTCATTAAACTCATCTAGATCAGATTCCTCATTCTTCTATGCTTTTCCAACTTTAAAATTAGTCTCCTTTTTTACATCACTTGGACCAAATTCTCTCAATTCAAAAGTAGTTAAAGTACCAAATAACTAATATTTGGAATACTAATCTAAATTATAAAATTCTTCAATAGCAGAAACCTTAAATGAGTATAAGCTTTAGTAAGAGTTCTTAGTACCTTCTTTACCACCTCTTCTTCTTCAAGTTTTCCTCCAAGGCCTCTAATGGAATTGACAACTTCATGCACTCTATACATGTAGCCTATAAAATCTTCATCTTCTATCATTCTTAAGGTCTCAAATTTAGTCTTTAGATTTTGCATCTTTGCTTGATTAACTTTATCATCTCCTTCATAGATACTTTCCATCTTTTTCCAAATTTCACTAGCAATTTTAAGACTCATAACTTTTACAAGTTCTAAATTAGAAAGACCACTCAAAAGAGTGTACCTTACTTTTCCATTGTTCTCATATGCCTTGATCTCATCATCAATATTCAAACCATTTATAGGCATTATATATCCAATTTCAACAACCTTCCAAACTCCAAAACCTAGAGAAATAAGGAACCCTTCCATCTTGATCTTCCAGAATCCATAGTCAGATCCATAAAATAGAGGAGCATCCTTCTTGTGCACCACTCCATATCTACCTCAAGTAGTTAAGATTTCTTCTAAGGAACCTTGCTATAATACAAATAGTTGAATGCACAAGACAACTAAGAGGTGATGTGAATCAATTGTACATTAAAAAATCAAAACCCTCATTAACATTCAAATTTGTACTAGTCCTTAAACCCTTATCATGCATTAGCAGAATGTAAACATGAGAAACAGTAATACAAACACATCCAAACACATGAGATTACTAGATTTATGTGGAAATCTGAAGAAGGGAAAACCCACTATGAGGATTAGCTCACAATATAAATTAATTGCAACACCTAATACAATAGGCTCACTGTCGAAGGGCTCACTACCCAAAAAAGAAGGACTCACTTCCAATGGGTCATTAGCAGATTAAAAAGAAGAAGATGGGTAAGTGCATGGATATGTGAAACAATTTTGGCTCTTAAGATGCCAGTTGTTTTTTCTGAAATCAACAAAATTTGATTTGCACAAGAAAATGAAGATAGTCACGCTCAAAATTTCAAGATGCAGTAAGAACAAAAGTTGAAGTGCTCCGAGTCTATTTTCTAAGCTACTAATTATTTTTGAAATTAATGAATATTAAGGGTATCAAAAAGGGAGGGGGAAACATGTCATTTTTTTATATTAAAAAAAAGCGCATAGCGCTTGAGGGCTTCCCCCTTTTTGATTAACTTTTTTTTAGAATTTCAAAAATCTAAATGGTGAGAAATTAGCTAACACCATGTAGTTTTCCTCAATATTTCAGATAATTTTTTTAATGAATATATAATATTTTGTGAATTTCGAAAGTGGACATGTCTTGAAAAGCTGAAATTTAAGCGTGCTCCCCCCTAAATTTTTTGAAAACATATCAAAATTTGATTTTTTTTCATCATGTGTAGAATGGAGTCTATTTTTAAAAAATGTAATTTGTTTCACGTTTTGATGAACAAGTAAAAATCTATCCTAAAACTAGCACATGTTGGTTTTTGACCAAAATCAGAGGCATTTATAATAGAAGCTATGGATCAAAACCTTAACTGAATCAAAATGAAAAAGAATTATATATTTAGATAGCTAAGAGAGAGGGTAATGCTATCATGGTTTTTTATAAACTTGCATTGAAAGACATGCAAATGTGATAGGGAGAACAAATGAAAATATGAGGAAATTTGGAAAATCCTGTCAATTAACACGTCCAAAGTAGGGAATTTGGTGAGCGGCAAATTTGGCGCTCGCAAAATGACCTTCTTTGAAAAAAATGTAACTTTCCCCTCTCTTTGGTTGACCACTCTGATAATGTTGAGAGTGTATGGTTTATGATCATAGATTGATAGTTGAGGTTTTACCTTTCATACGCTCTCTGCCTCATTACCCTAACTAGATAACTCTCTATCCCTTTGAAGTCTCTCTCTCTCCCAGGTCTCACTCCCTCCCATGTTTCCTAGACTACTCTCTCACTCCAACTCTCTCTCCCTCTCTCTCAGGTCTCTCCCTCCCACCCCCTCTCCCTCTATCTCTCTCCCAATCTCTCTCCCTCTCTCTCAGGTCTCTCCCTCGTACCCCCTCTCCCTCTCTCTCTCTCTCAAGTATATCCCTCCCAGATCCTCTCCCCCTCTCTCTCTCTCTCCCATTCCCTCTCTTTCTCACTCCCTCTATCTCTCTCCCACATTGTCACTATCCCTCTCTCTTAGGTCTCTCCCTACCACCCCCTCTCCCTCTCTCTCTCTCAAGTATCTCCCTCCTACCCCCTCTCCCACTCTCTATTTGTCATGTCTCCCCCTCCTATCCCCTCTACCTCTCACAGTCACTCCCTCTATATCTCACTCCCTCCCTCTCTCACTCCCTATATCTCTCTCCCTCTCAATCTCCTGCTCTCTCAATTATTTCCCTCCCACCACCTCTCCCTCTCTCTCTCCCAAGTCCCTTTATATCTCACACCCTCTATCTCTCTCCCACTCTCTCAGGTCTATTCCTCCCACCACCTCTCTCTCCCTCTCTCTCTCTCTCAATTCTCCCTCCTACCCCCTCTCCCTCTCTCAGGTCTCTCTTTTCTATCTCACTCACCCATCTATCTCTCTCCCATGCACTCTCTCCTCACTCCCTCATCTCTCCCTCTCCCTCTCTCTCTCTCTCCCTCTCTCATCTCCCATCCCCTCTCCTCTCTCTCTCTCTCTCTCTCTCTCTCCTCTCTTCACCTCCCATCTCCCCTCCCATCCTCTCTTCTCTTAGGTATTTCCTCCCACCCCTCTCTCTCTCTCTCTCTCTCTCTCTCTATCTCTCTCTCTCTCTCTCTCTCTCTCTCTCTCCTCCTTGTATCTCTCCCATCCCTCTATCTCCCATCTCTCTCTCTCCCACTCTCTCTCTCTCCCTCCCACCCCATCTCTCCCACTTTGTCTCTCTTCCTCTCTCCCTCTCTCTCTCTCCTCTCTCCTCCCACCTCTCTCTCTCTCTCTCCTCTCTCTTAGGCTCCCTCCCACCCCCACCCCTCTTGTCTCTCCCTCTCTCTATCTCCATCCCACCCTCTCCCTCCCTCTCTCCTGTGCCTCCTCCCACCCTCTCTCCTCCCTATCTCTCCAAGTATCTCCCCTACCCTCCTCTCCTACTAAACTTCTACTCCCACTCCTCTCTCTCACTCCCCTCTCTCTCTCTCTCTCACTCCCTCTATCTCTCTCCCATCCCTCTATCTCCCACTCCCTCTCTCTCCCCCTCCCTCTCTCTCTCCCTCTCTCTCTCTCCCCTGTCTCAAGTAGGAGGGAGATACTTGAGAGAGAGTGAGAGGGTTTAGCGTTGAGTGTGTTGGTTGTTTTCAATTAACCAAGTAGATCTCACCAGATACCTATGAGTTTTCCAAACTCAATTCTCGAATACCTATGAGATAAGTGGCCAATAAACAAGATATAGCACCAATCTCTTTATCTCCTACACTTCGGGCTCTACAAAACCCTAGAGGGTGATCCCAAAATGTACATTATATAGTTCTTTTAGAAAATTCACATATGCGTTGCATAATTAAGCAGATATATTCTCACTGGATTGACTAATAAGATGAAATCCTTCAAGAAATTGGAATTTCCTTAAATGAATTATGCATTTTAAGTCAAAAATAAAAAACAACACCAACCACAATAAATTAAAGATGGATTCAATGATTATTTAAAATGATGTTCTTAAGTCAAATAACCAAAACCATGAGAAAGGCTTACATGGCTTGAGATCAGTGCCATTATCTATGGGCGAGGAGTCTACAAAATTTGAAATATAAGGTATATTTAATCCTGAACATTCATGACCCAAGTGATATTAATTTTCAATTCACAAATTTGTAATCAAATTATAAAGACTACTTATCAAATCCAATCACCCTGCACATGAATTTATGATTTGATCTAAGCATTTAACCAATCCTTTGAATTGGAGCCAAAACCAAAACATATACCAAAGTATGAAAGGAATGAAAATTAATGAAATTATCTTTGATCAAAATTTTAATTAATAATTCAAGTACACATTTAAGTTAGAGAGACTATAGACTCAAAAAACTTGAACTATCATTCAGATATACTTAGGAACCATACATTTGGAAAAAATTACTATCTAGACTCAAAGAATTAGACAAAGACTTCTAACATATATGATATGTGTTCTCTATTTTCACAATTTGATTCCATAATTCAACAAAAGACTGACACAAATGGCCCTGAATTCCCTTTTCTAGAATAAGGGATCAAAAACAAGCTTCGGTTCAGATGTACACATGTCACATTCTAATTGGATCGCTACAAATATATTCCCTAATTTAGTTATATTTAAATCTTTCAAATTGGAGGGAATACATATGATACAAAGATTATTTGCATTTGTTGTGAGAAGCAAAACTGCCTTCCAAAAGACACATGTCAAAGAGAATAATCTTCTGTGTTGCAGCACATCCATTCCATCAAGCAAGATGACAAAATGTTGGAAAGAAAAATGAATCAAAATATTGGTCAGCATTCCACATCATCAGCGACTAACATTTACCTATGAAACATATATTTTATACTTTGCAACTTTTGAGGCTAGACCTATACAATACTTGACCAATTATATATGTTTCACATCTACACTTATAGACCCAGTCAACCAACAAATACCCTTCCCAATTATTTATATTCATCATCAGAAGGCCAATTGAAATCGATGATTTCATTCAACTTCTTCTTGTATGGAGAATACTTTGTCATCATAGAATTGAATTCTTTGTCAAAATCTTCTAGGAAGCTAATGATAAATGTCAACTTTCCCAAAGTGTCATTTAGAACATTGATGTCAAACTCTTTGCAAATCAGGCCCACTTGGGAAGAAATAACATCATCCACCTCCCTCTTCCATACTTGCAGTGGATTCACTTCATCATTGGTGAGTTGAATGTCTGGTAATAGTGATAAATCTGCCAGATCACAATTAGCCTTTAGTTCTCTTATTTTCTACTCCAGTGAAGCAATGTAACCCTAAAAAAAATTCTCACTAAGGTGACAGACAAATGTATATGTTGGAATCACCTTAGGATATCTATCCTCATGTTGGTTAGCTCCAACTACCATGAACTTCAATCTCTCAGCCCTTGGGATCCACTTATTCAGGATTGGGATAGCCAACTCCTTATCCCTTTGATATAACCCTATTGCTTGCATCATTAGGGAGTAATTGTCATGAACACCATTCAGTTTGGCCTGAATCTTCTTGTTCAGATGCTTCAAGACAACACAAACAATCTTTGAGATGTTTTCATACATTGTATCTTGGGCCTGTTCCAAAAACTTCTTATATGTTTCAACTTGTGAAAGAATTTGTTCCCTTGTAGGTTCCCTAGATGAACTAGGACCTGATTTGCTTGGTTCCTCTACTAAGAGTGGCTCTTGTTCCAAATTATATGGCACTATTGCTAAGGTTTGATCTTGAGGGGAAGGTTGGGAAGATGCAATTAGAGAAGATGGAGGTGGACTACTTGAGCTAGGTTGGCATTGATCTCTTTGCATTTCTTCCCATTGCTTGTAAAATGCTAACTCAGTCTCTAGTAAAACTACCTTCTACTAACTATTATCATATTCATTAAGGAGCTCATGGTAATTTTTCTTGAAATCATCCCTTTCAAGGGTGAGGTTTTCTACAATCGCTTTCGTAAATCTAGCAACATTAACAACCATGTCAGCTACCTCCAAGGCTGAGGTATCAACAACTCTCTTCACAAGTAATTTCCCACTGAAATCTGATGACTTGGCCAGTACTGGTTTCCTTGATCTAATGGATAATGACCAGATTGCTAGTGCATCCCAATCTTCACTAAATGCAAACCCCCAAAGTGTCATATTCAATTCCTCCTTTGTACGAACTAGGGGCTTTTTCAGCCCTCCTTATGGTATCTAGAACTATAGCATCAACAATATCCCACTCTGGTAGCAACAACACATTTCTTCACAATTTCTCTGCCATCTTTGGTAGTAATCTTTCAAAATTCATCCCTCATAACACTCCTTACATTAGCCTAAATGAAACTCTTAGGTATCTCCGAATGTAAGCTCCTCTCAGTGGCTACCTTCTCTGCATATTCTACAACTTTGGCCCTCCATAAGAAATCTCTAAATGTAGGTGTTTCAACAAAGGAGTCATCTTTCATAAACTCTTTACAAGCCTCTATCCTTAAGTCATCTGCACTATTTAAACCATTGATGTCAAGTTTTCCTAGCCTGAGGTTACTTTCTCTTGAACTTGATGCAACTTCCCCTGCAGGGGGTGGTATTCCTTGTTGCATATCCTCAGGATTGATAAAGATATCATCTTTATATGTATCAGAATATTCAACTACTCCTCTTGCCTCAGTCCTTTGCTTCTTAAGGGGTGGCTATTCCATTTGAGTGAGACTTCCTAAAGGTGAATCAAGATCAATTATAGGTGGGGGAACTTTCCTTGGAGGTGATGGCACTACACTTTCAGTAGGAGTTTCCCTAGATCCCTCAGAGGTGATAGGGGTTGGCAAAGTTTGTTCTTCATCCACCACTTTCTTCCTCCTGGAATAGATTCTTATTTGCTTTGGTGGTTGATAAGTAGGCCTTTCCTCCAATTCCACAGTAGTATCTTCTTCAACCACTCTTGCTTTTCCTTTATCTGTAACCTCTCATTGTTCCCTTGACACACCAACTACACTTTCAAAATTATCCATAACATACATGACCTGGCTAAATTCATCAGGTATTTTTGGTAGAGGATTATAATTGGGATCCCTTTTCCATTTTTCATCCACCATCTTCCTGTAAGAAAGATACTTAGCTTTCCTTTCATCCTGCTCTAGAAAGCTAGAAATGTTCCTGATTGCATCTTCAGGATAATAGAAGATGTGAACAAAAGTACCAATCCTTTTATCTGCTTTTAATTTAGTAATAAAGCCCTCAGGGTCATGATTCCTTTGGCATACAGTCTCCATATTGTAAGATGCCAACAAATGCACCAACTCCCTCCATGCTCCTTTCACCATAACATAATCAACAAATGTTGTCCACTATAGAAAGAATGAGCCTTTCTTTGTTGTATCAGGTAAATGTGCTACTTGAGAAGCTCCCAATTTCCTCATGATTTCAAGAAAGCCTATCTTTAATGGCACATCTCTTGGCAACACATATGGATCTAAACTGGTACCATATACTTTGAAAATTGTTTTATTAGGGTATAAAATCAAGTCTCCCTAGTTGTGACTCAGATTCAGGTAAGGCCTCATCTCCATAGGTCTCAAGAATTCATGAATTTCCTTAGGAATTCTCGGTGGTTCATAGATCAAGGACCTCTTTATTTTTGATGCAAAATCATTCTGAAACATCACATAATTATATTTCTGGTAATCTTTGTCTAGAGCCTGGGTCCAACATTGAAAAGGAAAATCAACACCCTCTGCCTTCTTTTTCAAAGTTATGTCTTTCTCAAAACCTTCTCTCCTTTATACAAGAACATATGCATTAACAATGAGTACCACCAAAATTTCACCCATTGTTTCCCTTCCTTTAGATCAACCAGACCTTTATGGATATGTTCTGCCAAATATGTGGCATAATCATAAACTATGTTGTAAGTTGGGTGTTGTAGATGTGTTACCATATAGTTGTATTCCCTCTGCAATGCGTTAGGTGGATAAAAACTGATGATTTGGAAAAAATAATATACATTCTTCTTAAAGTAGCTAGTGAAATACTTCATTGGGAAGGGCTCAAGCTCCTGCTCCCTGATTTTGATTTTTTTTCTATTCTTCCCAGTACCAGTACTAGCAGTATGCAAGGGCAACAACTTTTTCCTGATGTATACTTTGGTGTTCTCGTGTTCCTTCCTGATAGTATCCATATCAAGGGGCACCAAATTCTGACTCCACTCATGTAATTCAAAAAATTATTCAATTTCTTGTCTAGTTATCCTTACCATTTCTTTCCCATAAAATGTCCTGACAACCCTAGAGACTAGGTCAAACCTTGAGGTGATAACCTTCAGTAAATCCACATCCATATATATGTTGGGAACCACTAATTTTCCCATATCTAGCCTCTAGTTACTAATGGGAACTCTAAGGTTTCTATTTCCAAACCAATGCTGGAAGAGCTACCATCTAGTATAAAGCACTTCGGCATCCTTAATGAAACACTGCTTGTCCATCACTCCCTCTCTGATCCTATGGCCATAGAAAAAGAATTTCCCTTCAGGTTTCTTATTTGTGGAGGATGTTAACAAGTCAATTACATCCAAAGAGAGTGATCTAGTATGAGTTGCATGGGAAGCAATTTTTACTTTGGGAGCCATGGCTATCGAAATGAATTCTAGGTAGACTATGGCTTCAATGAGAAAAACTCCAACTATCAACCTCCTAATCCAAACCTAGGCTTCAATTTGAATGCTAATTCTGAAGAGTCTCACATGGCTACAACCTTTTAAAGATGGAATTAACCCTAACTTTGAAAAATTAAAGTAGAACAATAAAGCAAATTCAACCAAATGCAAATTGAAAGCCAACCCTAGTTTAGAAAGCTGGAATAAAGCATAAAACTATGTTTATTGTACTTACAACTTTCAATCGCAATAAACCCTAATGCTGGTCGGGTTGAACTCTGCAAGTCATTTCCTTCAATTTTTTCTATTGCTCCAGACATGTCCTCAAATATTAAATATGCAAGAACTGACCACATACACATATTTTGAGGAAAATTGAGTAGATTTATGAGTCACCTCATCCATTACTACTCACTCGTGCGAAGCAAAACAATTACAATGAGTGTAATCATAGTTTTGAATATGCACCATTGACCTCTTGCTAATATGGCCACCTCGAATGACTTAGATTGAGTCAATTACATTTGAATTTCATTGTTGTTCCATCTTAAGCAACTGTCCAATAAAAATGTGCCAATTAGATCCTTCTTCATGTACTTCTGGGCTCCACCGGCCAGTGGTTGTAGGAAAAACATGTCAAATTAAAGTGATCCTCACATACTTTAATAAGCATGCATCTTCTCTCCGTGAGATGGAGGGGGATGGTAGTGATCAACTCTTCCCTTTTAATGATAGCAGTTGATCATAAAACTTAAGCGTCAGAATAAAAAGTGATGGTTGGGTCTACACTTGTGATCAAACACATGTCAACATCTCACAGACCACACAATAGTTAAAGTACCGTCACTTGGGACCTGCAAGCCAGTGGGAAATGGCTCAGAATGATTCCCAAGTTTAGATGATCCTTAATCCTGCACATATGAAAAATTTATTCATGAAAGGGGGCCATGATTAGGCCAATGACATTTTTACCCTTGAGGAAGAATGACTTAGACTTAAGTCACTTAGGAGTGAAATATTAAAGCTCGACATTAGTAAGATTAAAACATCTCACAACTAAAGGTGACCACATAGCTCAGACAAGGGGTTGGTAAAGGAATGTACCATGATGGCTTGAATGATCACTTAAACGATTGACAACTGGGCAAAACAAGTCAACCAAAAATTAAAATGCCCAAGGTTTAAGAGCGAAGCATTTGAAAACAAGGTTACAAAGGTAAAACCTTAAACCCTACCTATGGGAAACATGTGACATGCCACTACTGAGCACAAAGGGACCTCAAAATGTCAAAATTTTAGGGACTCCATCAGAGTGTTTAGTGTTGAGTGTTTAAGGGTTGAGGGATTAGGTTTGAGGGTAGAGGGTATTGGGTTGAGGGTAGAGGGTAGAGGGTTTAAGGGTTTAGGGTTTAAGGGTTAAGGGTTGATGGTTTAGGATTTAGGGTTGAGTGTTTAAGGGTTTAAGGGTTGAGGGTATAGGGTTGAGGGATTAGGGTAGAGAGGGAGGAATGGATGGAGGGAGAGATGGAGGGAGAAGTGAGGTAGAGAGGAGAGAAGAGGAGGAAGGGACAAAGATAGATGAGGATTGAGGATCCAATGTTTAGGTTAGAGGGTTGATAATTGAGGGCATAGGGTTGAGGACCTATAGGGTTGATGGTATAAGGTGGAGAGAAAGAGAGGGAGAGGGTAGAGGGTAGAGGGTAGAGGATTAAGGGTAGAGGGTAGAGGGTTTAAGGGTTAAGAGAAGAGGGTAGAAGGTTAATGGTAGATGGGATAGAGATAGAGGGAGTGAGAGAGAGAGAGACCTAGGAGTAGGAGAAGGGGTAGGAGGGAGAGACTAGAGACAAAGAGATAGGGAGAGAGAGAGAGAGGGTTTAGGGTTTAGGGTCGAGGGTAGAGGGTTTAAGGGTTAATAGTAGAGGGTGGATGGTTTAGGTTTTAGGGTTTAAAGGTTGAGGGTTGAGGGTTGAGGGTTTAGGGTAGAGGGTTAAGGTTTTAAGGGTTGAGGGATTAGGTTAGAGAGTTGAGGGTTTATAGTTTAAGGATTGATGGTTTAGGGTTTAGGGTTTATAGTTTAAGGGTAGAGGGTTTAAGGGTTTAGGGTTTAAGGGTTAAGGGTAGAGGGTTGAGGGTTGAGGGTTGAAAGGTTTAATGGTTGAGGATTGAGGGTAGAGGGTAGAGGGTTTAGGGTTTAGGTATTAAGGGTTAAGGGTATAGGGTATAGGGTTTAGGGTTTAGGGATTAGGGTTTATAGTTTAAAGGTAGAGGGTGTAGGGTTGAGAGAGAGAGAGTGGGTTTGAGGATTTAAGGGTTTTAGGGTTTAAAGGTTGAGGGTTGAGGGTACATGGTAGAGGATAGAGGTTAGAGA
This sequence comes from Sequoia sempervirens, assembly GCA_007258455.2. NCBI lineage: Eukaryota > Viridiplantae > Streptophyta > Pinopsida > Cupressales > Cupressaceae > Sequoia > Sequoia sempervirens. Next base: position 320,087,793 of record VDFB02047230.1, on the reverse strand, counting down.
GAGAGAGAGGGTAGAGGGTAGAGGGTTAGGGTAGAGGGTAGACGATTTAAGGGTTTAGGGTTTAAGGGTTAAGGGTGGAGGGTTTAAGGTTTAGGGTTTAGGGTTTAGGGTTTAGGGTTTAGGGATTATGGTTTACAGTTTAAGGGAAGAGGGTGTAGGTTTGAGAGAGAGAGAGAGGATAAGGTTGAGGGTTTAAGGTTTTAGGGTTTAAAGGTTGAGAGTTGAGAGTAGAGGGTTGAGGGTAGAGGGTTATGGGTAGAGGGTGGAGAGTTTAAGGGTTTAGGGTTTATAGTTTAAGGGTTGAGGGTTTAAAGGTTTAGGGATTAAGGGTTAAGGGTAGAGGGTAGAGGGTATAGGGTTGAGGGTAGAGGGTTGAGGGTAGAGGGTTGAGGGTTAAGAGTAGAGGGTAGAGGGTTTAAGGGATTATGGTTTAGGGTTTAGGGTAGAGGGTGTAGGGTAGAGAGAGAGGTGGGTTGAGGGTAAAGGTTTGAGGGTAGAGGGTTGAGGGTAGAGGGTAGAGGGTAGAGGGTTGAGAGTAGAGGGTTGAGGGTTGAGGGTTGAGGGTTGAGGGTTGAGGGTAGAGGGTAGAGAGATTCAGAGACAAAGACAAAGATAAAGAGGGTTGAGAGTTTTAGGGTTGATGGTAGAGGGTAGATGGTTAAGGGTAGAGGGTTAAAATGTTTAGGGTGTAGGGTTTAAGGGTTTAGGGTTTAAAGGTTTACGGTTTACGGTTTAAGGGTAGAGGGTGTAGGTTTGAGAGAGAGAGGGGGGGTTGATGGTTTAAGGGTTTTAGGTTTTAAGGGTGGAGGGTTGAGGGTAGAAGGTATAGGGTCGAGGGTAGAGGGTTTAAGGGTTTATGGTTTATGATTTAAGGGTGTAGGTTTTAAGGGTTTAGGGTTTAAGGGTTAATGGTAGAGGGTAGAGGGTTGAGGGTTGAGGGTTGAGGGTTAAGGGTAGAGGGTAGAGGTTTAAGGGTTTAGGGTTTAGGGTTTAAGGGTTTAGGGTTTAAGGGTTTAAGGTTGAGGGTTGAGGGTTGAGGGTAGAGGGTAGAGAGAGAGACATAAAGAGAGAGAGAGAGGGTTGAAGGTAGAGGATAGAAGGTTAAGGGTAGAGGCTTTAAGGGTTTACGGTTTCACAGTTTATGATTTAGGGGTTTAGGGTTTAAGGGTTAAGGGTAGAGGTAGAGGGTTGAGGGCTGAGTGTAGAGGGTAGAGGGTTGAGGGTTAAGGGTAGAGGGTAGAGGGTTTAAGGGTTTAGGGTTTAGGGTTTAATGGTAGAGGGTGTAGGGTTGACATAGAGAGAGGGCAGGTTGAGGGTTTAAGGGTTTAAGGGTTGAGGGTTGAGGGTTTACAGTTTAAGGGTTGAGGTAAAGGGTGAGGGTAGAGGTAGATGGTTGAGGGTAGAGGTTGAGGGTAGAGAGAGAAGAGAGGGTAGAGGTAGAGGGTAGAGGGTTAAGGGTAGAGGGTAGATGGTTTAAGGGTTTATGGTTTATGGTTTATGTTTTATGGTTTAAGGGTAGAGGGTGTAGGGTTGGGAGAGATGGGGAGGTTGATGGTTTAAGGGTTAAGGGTAGAGGGTAGAGGGTAGAGGGTAGAGGGTAGAGAGAGAGAGAGGGGTTGAGGGTCTTAGGGTTTTAGGGTTTAAGGGTTGAGGGTTGAGGGTAGAGAGAGAGAGAGAAAGAGAGAGAGGTGGGGTTGAGGGTTTAAGGGTTTAAAGGTTGAGGGTTCAGGGAAGAGGGTTGAGGGTAGAGGGTAGAGGGTAGAGGGTAGAGAGAGAGGGGAGGTTGAGGGTTTAAGGGTTGAGGATTGAGGTAGAGGGTAGAGGCTTTAAGGGTTTATGGTTTAGGGTTAAGGGTTTAGGGCTTAGAGTTTAAGGTTTACGGTTTACGGTTTAAGGGTAGAGGGTGCATGGTTGAGAGAGAGAGAGGGGGGTTTAAGGTTTAGGGTTGAGGGTAGAGGGTAGAGGGTTAAGGGTAGATGGTATAGGGTTTAAGAGTTTTGGGTTTAGGTTTTAAGGGTTTAGGGTTTAGGGTTTATAGTTTACGGGTAGAGGGTAGAGGGTTTAAGTATTTAGGGTTGAGGGTTTAGGTCTCCCATCCCTCTACCTCCCACTCCCTCTCTCTCCCACTCCCTCTCTTAGGTCTTCCCCCCACCCTAACTAAATAGATCTCTCTCCCTCTCAAGTATCTCTCTCTCTCTCAGGTCTCACTCCCTCCCACACTACCTAGAATAATCTATCTCACTCTGATCCCATCTCTCACACTCCCTCTCTATCAGGTCTCACATACCTCCCACCCTACCTAGACAAATCTATTTCACTCCAACCCCTCTCGCATTGTCAAGTCTTTCCCCCCACCCTAACTAGATAACTCTCTATCCCTCTCAAGTCTCTATCACTATTAGGTCTCAGTCCCTACCACACTACCTAAACTAATCTCTCACTCCTATCCCCTCTCCCTCTATCTCAAGTATCACTCCATTTCTCTCTATATTGTGAAAACATTTGAAAGCAACAAATTTGGCGAGTGCCAAATTTGGTAATATCCAAATTTGGCAAGCGCCAAATGTGTTTTACCTAGAAACGGTAAAATAGGGGTTGAACCCATGATTCAGGCCCACATGCTTCTACATTTTTCTGGTTCAGCACTTTATCCAACTCAAAAATGCCTTTTTTATGTGGTTGACTCCTTGTTGTACCCATCTATGCTTGATCCATCACTTTTTTACTACCAATTTGCATGCTAGATAGTGTAGATGAAGACATTTTGAAGTTTCTACATCATTTTGCATTATCTTAGGTAATATATTCATTTTGGTAATATTGAAATGTTTATATTTAGTATATTTGTTTGTTTTTGACAATAAACTAAATTCATTTAATGATTTAATTAATCATAACAATTGGACATAGAATTCAACATTGAATTAGATGGAAGTTGCATAAAAAAGATTAATTTTTATAAGTTTGAAGAAAAAAAATGAAAAACATGACATAATTTAGATGAATTCATGTTTAAACTTATATAAACAACATCAACTTAACAAAAAAATTGCTTATGAATTCTATTTTCATTGCTTATAGTAGTCCACCTCTAGTATGGCTAATAGAATTCAATCGATTTCATTTTAGGTAGGTGTTGTGTAGCCTAGGTGGTTGATGTAATGTTTTAGAGTAGTGGATTGTAGTGAGTTTTTACACTGACAAAACTAGCACCATTGTCAAGGATAGATTGTTGGTGGGTTAAAATTTTATTGAAGACTCTTGATGTAGAGCAGGGGGTCCTCACTCACAACAAACTTAACACAACACAACTAGGGTTTCAATACAAATGGTGAAAATGGGAATTCTTGTTCGTTCTTGACAACTTAAAACATGGGGCAACAATTTCAGGTTTTTTGTCATAAATTTCATTCTATACCTGATATTAAAAATGTAATGCCTATTTGGAATACCCTTTAGGATTTTCTTTAACATATCCTAAAACCAAGTGGGTTACTTTGAAATGGTAGGGTCAAAACTGGATTGTCCCATTTGCAACTAGGCCTAAAACATGAAAAGATCATACCTAGGGCATCACCAAAACATGTGCCAACCAAAACCCTAGAACCTAAAATTTTTAGGAATGGAAATATATACAATGATAAGCCATTCTACCAATTTTTAGGAATTTCTACTTTGGGAATGGCAATAAATACAATTAATAAGTCCACTACGAACCCTAGGTAGGGTTTTTGACCAGTTTCACTAGAATGCTAATATCTTTTCACAAACTCCATAAAAAATTGATCACACAAAAACAAAAATGAAGTTAAAAGTTCCCTTTACATGCTTCAAACAAATTTTAGACTGTATGATGCACTACCAATCCATACAATTCCTTGTAGCAGCAAAGAACATTCAGAAAATTGTAGAAAATAGGGTTTTCATTGCTCAAAATTTCAAATCTCAATAACCCAACCTTATGGTCGATCATACAAGGAATTTTAAGAAATTTCCACCCATTCTAGAATGGTTACAAACTAATCTTTCATCTTCCAAAATTTTAATTTCCACTTGACAACAAAAATGCAAAGTTGCTTTGTGCAACTTGACAACATTGATTCTTTTTTGATTTTACATACTAATTCACCCCCTAATGACTCAAACTAACCCAAATACATATGAAATGGTCTTATAAGACCTTATTACATGAAATTGACTCAAGCACAATAAAATTTCACCTTTTGACCCCTCTTGGTGCATGAAAACCTGGGTGCCCCTTCACCAACTTTGCTGGTTGGTGAACCCAGAATTGATTTGTAGCCTTGAAGAATATTTGATTCCAAGTTTTCCTCATCATTGAGGTGATGAATCTGCTGATAGAACAAAAGGATGTGCTGATGTATTTGTGTCATGGTATTTTTGGTGTTTTCAATGCCTCATATTTCATGTGCAGTAGATGGGCTTTACAGCTACATTGTTTTCTTTCCATCCTTATGAGTGTTGCTCATTGTCACGTTGAAGACATCAAATCTATTTGTTTATATTTTTTCCCTACATGTTTACACCTTATTAGTCGTGGTTTCTTGGTAATATGGAAGCCCTAGGGAAGAGTCTATATATGAGTCATCTTGTAATTGAAGCCTTAGGCACCATGTTGATCCACATCATCTTCCATGTCACCTTACACCTCACATGATACTTCACATGAAACCTCACCATGTTGCACCAATAATTAAATATTTTTAATATTTAATTGAATATTTATCTCTCAACACATGCCCTATTTCTTCTCCAACATCCCTATTTTTTATAACTTGGCCTCTCCATGTCATCATAGTCAAAGGAAACTATGAGACACTTTTCTCATAACTCCTATATTCCCTCCAACATCATAATAAGGAAATACACCTTCTAATACCTTTGTCCTTATGGTCTTTGTGAGCATTGTGACAAGTGGCTTCTTCTCCCACCTTTCACTCCACCTTGTCAATGTAGGAGGAACATATTCCTAGTTTATCTCCCTCATCCCAACCTGTAGACACTGAAAAAGTCTTGATTGATACTATGCATATGATTTTGATAGATAACACCATTTCTTCCCAAATGACTTCAAATTCATCATTTAATTGAATAATCAACATTATTTAATTAAATTTAGCTATTAATCAAATAATTAAATTTATTGATTAATTCACCCTTCTAACTAATTTTCATCACATTTAATTAAATCCCCTTTTAATCCTCTCATTTGATTAAAATCAATCACATCAAATGTCACAATCTCCTAATTCACTTCAATTAATTAATTATAGATTAATTAATCCTAAATCAACTTTCTAATCATCATTATTAATTCCTCCAGCTTTTAACTCCTTAAGAATTAAATCAACTCGTGGTCAAGTAACTAGGTTGCACATGAAAATAATTTCAATTAATTATTTAATTCCTCTATTTATCCTCACAAAGGCATATTCCAAGGAATATTCCTCTCAACAACCTCTCATTCAATTTCCCTCCAAAGGTTTTCAAAAACCTTTCACATCCACAATAACTCCTCTTACAAATGCAATAACTTCTCTTACATCCTCTCAAATATCAACCACATTCATTCAATCCTTCTTACAACCTTTCAAATCCTCAACCATTCTCATTTACTTCTCTTCCATCCTCTTCCACTCACACATTTCCCAAAATGTGCTCCACATTCCTCCAATAGAATTGTGACACTTGGTACATTCTCATTGGCTCCCATTTTATCCCACATTCATCAAATCCTCTCATTCTTCAACCCTTGGCTTCTATAAATATAAGCATTCTCTTCACAATATGGATCCACAATCTCATGCAAAGTCATTAAGCTCATTTCATCCATCAATCATCCAATTGATATCACTCTCTTTGAGGGAAATTGGCATTATCAAATCCAGTTTCATCCGCAATCTTAGGCATTGTTACTCTACTCCAAATTCACCAAGGATCTTGAAGCTTATCAAAGGGATTGGGAAAGGGCCACTTTTCACATCAAAGTGACACCAATCCCCCTATGGGATGGAGGTTTGATCTATTTAGTTTGTTAACATGCTTTCATTTGCTTTCTTTTGTGCTTTTGTTTCATGTTTTCATCTTTATTTGATCAAGAATCTCATAGGGAATGATGTTTGTGCTAATTTTAATGACTAACCTTGTTTGTGTTGTCTTTGTTTAGCCTAGTGCAGATCATCGTTCACATTTTGGTGCTAGAGGGAGGGTTAACCATTTAAATTTTTGAAATTTTGGCTTGAAAATCACATTTTAGCAGGTTCCAAGTAGCGGTGTCACCTTTGACATTACCAAAGTGTCACTTTTTCAAATATAGTATTTCCTTTGGAAATAGAGTCGCTTTTGTCATCACAGAGTCACCTTTGAGGTCCCTAGTTTAGCGTAGAGTGTCACCTTTTCATTTTTCACCAGAGCATCAATTTTAAAAATATAGTGTCACCTTTGTTAAATAGCATCACCATTGCAATGATACAAAGTTGCTTTTGAAAATATAGTGTTGCCTTTGTAAACAGGGTCACCTTTGTTTTCTTTCTTTTGCACGCCATCTTAAAATGGCCATATCTTGGTCATATTTTGGTCTTTTTTAGAGCTTTTTATTTTGAAATTGGGTAAAATTTCATAAGCTATCCAATGGTGTATGTTTTATTATTTTTTGTAGAATAAAAATTTTCATTTTTTCACCTAAAGTCAAATCACATCGTAACTTGGTCTAAGTTTTAGGGTTTTTATGCTTAATAGTTTATCTAACCCTCATATCTTCTTATTTTCTTGATTTTATCTAACATTTGGAGCTTGGATTGTAGGTTTGAAGAGGAGCATGGAGAATTGAAGTGAAATAAAAAAAGGCGTTTGATATTCATTGTAATAGTGTTTTGAAATAGTCATGGGAAAAAAACCCATCATATGCTATTTTCCTTTCATGCTTTAGGACCAACTAAAGTTACTTTGGGCTTCAAATTAACAAACAACTCAAGATTTGTCAAATTTTGTTAAAATTGAACATTAGGAACTTACTAGACTTTGGATTTGGGCTAAAATTGAACAAGACAAACTCATATTTAAGCTTGGTGCTCTAAAAATAATTCATCTTTATTTGGGCTTAAAATGAACTTGTGTTTTCCTTGCTTTGTAATTTTTTACAAGTTGTGTCATTTGAATGTGTATGCACTTCTCTTGTGCTTCATGTTGATCTTGAGAATCTAGATCATTCTAGTGACATAGGTTGTCTAAAATTACCCACACATTTCAATTTGGAGCTAAAATTGAACAATCATGCAAGTGTGAAGCAAAGGCATTTTGTGTGTTCCCTCTTAGTGCCATCTAGGCGGTCAAACTAAAAATGTACTTCTTTGCTATTGTGTATCTTTAGAGATATTTCCTTAGTAGGAAAAAGTACTCACCCCAAGGGAATGACTCAAGTGGTAATGGGCTAAGGCCAAGCTCTTCCAATTGCTATATAAAAATGTGTTGTGACGAAAGTTATTAACAACAGGTGTGGATGTTTCATACCGACAAGTGTCACCCATAGTATCCATGTGATATGTAAAAATTATTCCTTAGGGAAAGGACTGGGAGGCCTCTTGACTCACCATAGCCTTGAGCTAATCTTTCTGTGTGTATGGCCACCTCAAATGGAAGTCCTTACTACAACTTGTTTAAAAACCAAAATCCTTAAATATTTGTTGGTGCAAGAACGATCATTCTGAAGCCACTTCACATATGTACTATTCAATAGTAGAAGTAGAAAAAATCCTTTTGATCTTTGGATTTTAAGTATTTTGAGATTTGGTGGTCTTGAGAAGTGTGTGTCATGGAGGGGAGCCAGTGTCACCAAATCTCAAACTTTTTTCTTTTTCTAGTGTTTGGAGAAATCTGAGTGGAGACTCAACAAATATAGCCATTTCTATCCTAGGATTGTACAATCTATGATTCATTTAAACACATTTATTGGTCTCAAAACTCTGAAACAAACATTCAACAAAGTCATTGAAATTTTAAACCCTTTGGAGGAGAAAATACACTTGAAGAGTCCAAATATTACTGCTTATCCCTTGGAGTTTTATCCTTAGAGGCTTCTAAATATTTGGGCCTATATCTCAATTTTCTCTCTCCAAAGTCAACCTAGGAAAACTATGACCTAGATTCTTTGATTTTCACATAATGGACCTTGTGGAATGAAAAGGAGTTAAGACATAGACATGCAGTTTGAAATTGAAGCAAGAGGTGTTGATGTGGTAAAAAGAATCCATTTAACCAAGATTAAATAAATTGAACCCCATACAAGTTCTTGTTATCTTTTGTCTTATGGTCTTCCAAGCAAAACATTGGTCTTTTGGTTTGAACTACTCTTAAGGAAAATCATGTTCTTCACTATCTTGGTCGTGTAAACAAGGTCACTCTTAGGTTCATCTAGGATCAAATCAAACATGTCATCCATCCCAAACATTTATCATCTCCATCCCACAAATAACTTTAGAGCTTTGGAAACATCATTATCTAGACTTGGGTACATCCTTAAATCAAATCAAAATCATTTATTTAGTTAGGCGTGTGTGGATGAATCCTTACTCACACACTTAGTTAAATTATCACCCTTTTGAATGAGTTCATCCTAAGATAACATCTAACATCTTGGGATTCACAAGTTCATTATCTAATAAAAACAATCAAAATCAAATCCTAAAGTCTAGCATTGATCGAAAGTTCCTGAAAGTTCAACACCCATATCAGTCACCCCTTTCATCCTTCATCTCATCATTGGTCCTAAATCCCTTAGAGGTCAACAAGGTCAAAACACAAGAAGAACATGAAATATAAACTTGATTCATACATCGTGAGTAATCTAAATCAACCAAACTATCAAAGCCTTACAATGCCAATTGATTATCAAAACTCACATTTATACAATTGGGATCATTGTCTCCTACAAACAATGGTACAACAAATGTGAGTAAATCTAAATTTTGGAACACCTTTCCCTATGGTAGATTTAAATAAAAGTCCAAACCTATAAATCTATCAACAAAACAATCAATGCATGAGTCTTCAATAAAACAACATTATCCCACCAATTCCATACATGCCAAATGTGAATATACCAAGTACAAGTTTACCAAAAATGAACATTTCAAATCCACACTTGGTAAACTTTGGGATAGATATGTTTGTGAATCATACAAATGTTGTTCAAAGTCCAAACAATATGTTAACGACTCCATGTATTGATCCAAGTCAAGGTAACACCATGCAAAATCAAAGTTACCTAAATCAAGGCAATGTGATTCCCAACCACAACAATGTTCAATTTCAACCTATAATGCCAAATCTAAACATCATTCCAAATTATAACATTGTCCAAAATCAATTTTTCCATGATCCCATACAAACACCACAAGTATACATTCCAAATCTGCTTGAACAAAAACCAAATCAACTATATCAAGGGTGTCAAGATCAAAATCAAGATCAAATTTTGTGAGATCAAATTGCTACACTTACCAAAATAGTTGATTCATTGCACCAAGATACATCTCCACCCCAAAATCAATCCACTCTTCCATTGGTTAAACCATGTCATCAAAGCATTGAGTTGTGTCCATGACCACATCAAGAACAATATCTCCAATGTCAAGAGGTTGGATATCAAGATCAACAAAATCAACAAAAAACCCAATCACCACATCTCCAAGATCAATCACAACAAGAATCACCTCAACAAGCACAAATCTCACAAGATCACAAACGTGAATACACTTCTTTTGGAGTACCAATCGAATTAGTGCTAAGAAAGCTAGTTAATGCAAAACTCACAACTCTTCCAAAAGTAAGTGCTTTCAACTATATCCTAAACTTCCCTTAGAATAGGGGTGGATCTTATTGTGAGTATCATAAATAAAATCTTCATAAAACATCAAATTGTATTCAACTAAAAAATCTCATCCAAGACCTTATTAATCAAAAAATAATAACTGTTGAGGACAATGATCAAGATTCAACCACTAGTGATAGCAGTGACAATCTCTCCACCACAATTGTTGAAAAAAATGATCAAGACCTATCCATCAATGAGCACCTTGAAAATTTTTCTACCTCATCTGATGATCAACTCAACATAGATCAAGAGTCACTTTTTAGTCATGATCAAAACCCCTCAACAATATCCAATAATGATCTATTTCAAGGAGTGTTAGAATTATTTGATCCTATTGACATAATCCACGATCCATCAACCAATGATCATATTGAAAATGTCTCTACATCACTTACTGAGTTAGAGTACATATCTCAAGAATTCATTCCAAAGCATGATCAACATCTTTCACCAAAGTCTAGCAATGGTCCTTTCCAAGATATATTGACATCCTTTGACCTCATGGTTGTAGATATTGAAGAAATCTTCAACTCCATACTTGATACAAATCCACTCAAAGCTTAAGAGGATATTGAGCCACTTCCCATTCCTAATGAAGATATCCAAGAGCCCTTTATAAGTAATCTATCCTTTGAAACTGACCCATGTCAAGAACTTTATCCAAAGCATGTCAAAATAAATTCCAAAATTAACCAAGATCAAGAATTTGTATCTCCACAATACTACAATGATCTAATGGGCACTCTCTTATCTATACAAGATGTTTCAAATAATGATCATATCCATATAGCACATACTCCTCCATCTACCCATGAGATGCTTTCTTTGGATGCACATATAGATGATATTAATTCAAAACAAGAGTCTCATACTCTTGATATCATTACCAAGGAACAAGAGTCTCCTACTCTTAACATTTATACACATGATCAAGATATAGAAAAATATAGAGACATATCAAAAATGGGTCATGAAGAAGGCTTCTACATGAGTTGTGAATCAAAAACATCCTGTGAAGGCATATCAAAAATGAATCATGAGGAAGACTTTTATGTGGATAGTGAATCATCAAAACCTCTTGAAGAAGCATTAAAATCTGATATTTCACAAGATCAAGCCAAAGATATGAATCAAGAAGTTATCCCACTTATGGAGGATCCTATCACTTATAAAATTGGATCACTTACTTTTTTTGGGGAAAGCTATCTGATCAATGATGAAGTTATCACCTTTGAAGATCCACAATAGAGTAGAGAAGGATTAGCACCTTGTTTTCAAGATAAATCATATCCTATTGCAAATAAATGTTTCAACAGATGAATTATCAAGGTAGAGGATTAGGCCTACATGAACAGGGTATCCTAGAACTAGTGCAGATTATTGGAAATTATAAGCATCAAGGTCTTGGTTATTCGAGAATTAAGGTCTCTAAACATATCAGTGATACCTCTATAATATTGGGGGAAATTTTATCTAGTGCAAGCATCAACATAGGGAGCACAAAGAGTCCTTGTGGTGAAACTAATGCCAATACTACAACTAGCCACATCATGAATCTTCATCCACCCATCACCCCATCCACAAATTGGGACCAACATCAAAAGAAGGATGTGAATAAAAGCAAGAAGAACATCATAAAAGGAAAAGAAGTAGCAAAGCATGAACGAAAAATAAACTACAAGTGGATACCACAGAATACAAAGAAATATTATCCCTATCAAACTCCATTAGTCAAAGAATCTATGGGGAAAAATAAGAAAGGGAAAAGTATCCATCATAGGTGTCCACAAAGGCAACAACAAACTTCTCAAGCAACGTAAAAAGTATATGAAGCAGTTGGTCCTAATTCCAAACACACTTTCGTATCCACTCATCCTTTCCCATCTTCCCAAGTTTGGAGAGTCAAACATTCCAAACTATCAACCAATCCATCTATTCTTAAACACACAACACCATCCACACCTCCACACGTGATATCCAATTCTGACATTGACCATGTATTGGCAATGACCCTTCATCATAAGGATTCAGAAGGCACTCTATTGTGATGTGTGCACAAAGAAAAAGTTAACTCCGGTATCAACAAAGTAGATCAACAATCTCAAAAGTTGTATTCAAGTGCACATATCTTAGAAAAGAAGCTTCTTCAAGTAGGTTATTGATGGAAAATTATGATAAAAGAATCTACATCGACACCACCAAGTGGTTCAACATGAGCATAAAATATTTCACAAAAAAAAATCAAAAAAAAAAAATTATGAAAATAGTAAAGATAAAAATTGTCCTCTAGTGAAAACCACTATGGTGGCGCTTTGGACAAGCACCTTGATGAAAACCTGGAAAATAGGCATCATGTGTAGAATTAAGCATCTACGTGCGTTGGTTCAGGTGAAAGCATCTCATCCCATCCATAATAAATTGAGCATTCCATCCATCTTAGCCATAATAAATCCATTCATCCATGAACCATTTATCCAACTCAATGCCATCTATCTACATTATCTTGATCTTGATAAAGTTTGGTGTACACTTTACACTTGCTTATGGTAAATATCTTGACATGAGTCATTTTCATTGATACTATCCTACCTAGCATTATCTAAGCCATGAAGCATTATCCAAATGATAATTCTTTATTAAAACACCTTATTGCAAGATAATCCATATCCCTCCATCCATACATCTATCGAAGCATCCACCCATGTCATTCCATACATTGCTAGACACTGGGGGAAGATATTTACATCTTGCTTTGGAAATAAATCTTGATCTATATCTTCCAACTTATGTGGTGATCCGAATATTGGAAAACATGAATTCAAATTGGTCAAAGAATTTGTGAGCCAAAATCCAAATCACAAACCCATGACATATTTTGACAAGAAGATGTTCCTTATCAAGCTTTATCTTTCATCGAACATCAATCCAAATAATTAATAGCAATCACATCTAATTTTCACTTCAATGTCACAACAAATCATTCAAACAAATTTTGTTCCAAACCGAGCTTCACAATCCTGGTCAATCAAATCCATTCAATCCATCATCATCTTGGGATATCCTTCCCAATCCTTGTGTTGCTTAACACTATCCTTGCATTTTTGTGTATCCTCAACAATGTTATCATCATCAATCCATTAATCAAATCCAATCAATCCATCATCATCTCTGGATATCCTTCCCAATCCTTGTGTTGCTTAACAATATCCTTGCATTGTTGCGTATCCTCAACAATGTTATCATCATCAATCCATCAATCAGATTGATCAACCTTAGCTTGGTTTTCAACAAAATCCCAAAATAGATCATTGATATCATCACACATATCCATATCCAAACCATCAAAATCATGCAAATATCCAAAAATATTCAAATAATCTCAAAAACCCAAAAAAAAGTCAAAAACATGGTGTCTGAACTACATTGTCTCTGAGCTTAAAAATAGGCAAGGATAATCTTTGATCAACCCTTGAGACACAAAAACTCAAAAACATTTAAATAACCCAAAAATCCAAAAAAATAGCCTCATAACATTTCAAAAACATTAAAAACATCTGAATATTTGAAAAAAATCATTTGTCTCATTTCGCTTCACCCACGATAATCTCATCCATAATAAAAAAAATTGTCACACTCACCCTTTGGTAACACAAACATAAACAACCACAACAATCGGCAAAAGAAAACTTTTAAACACAAAAATCAAACTCTTGATCATTCGCAAACATGTCAATCAACCTTATATCAATAGCCTTTCGAACAACCTATCAACTTGCCACCATCCACTAACATGTCCTAGGATGCATCCTTCCTACAAATGGCATTATCTTTGGAAATCACTTTGGATACTTATCCTAAGAAAAACACATCCCTTTGGCTAGAGGTATGAAGAAAATTTTCTTGTTTGTGTACTTGATCTATTCTTTTTTATTTATCTTATTTTTCCCATTCCAATGAACTATCGATGATGTCTATCAAAATGATTTAGAGAGAAAGGAATGGGGTATTGATCATTATCTTTCAATTGTTGTGCTTGTTGGATGTTCTTTTAATATAACCTTGGAAAATACCTACTTTGTTAGGTATGTATGGAAGGTGTTTTGGGTAGCTTGTTGACTATTGCATTGATAGGTTATACCCTTCCATGTTTTGGTTTGAGATGTTTGAAACTTTTGAAGTGCATCCTAGCAAGGTTTTCGTATGTCAGGTGTGAACAAGAATACTCCTATCTATTTGTCAAGTCAAAGTCCATCTCACTAGATACAACGCCATCCTAGTTGTCTATAGCTTGATGCATCATATCTATGTGTGTTATAAAACATAAGGAAAGTCATGCCATTTGTGTCCCAATCCCTAGATAAGAAAATCATCATCACTCATCACCATATCTAATAAAGTCTCAATGATTCATGGACTTGTTGGACTTCTACATCTTCTTAAAAATCAAGGGTTCATCCATCTTATTCTTCTACTTATATCCATCTTATTCTTCTCATTCTTCTATCTCTATTAACATTTCCATACAAGTATCAAATTTGTGTGATATATCAAAATATACAGGAGGCTACCATGGACGATGATTGTCTATACATCATCAAATTTTTCTACATCAAACATTCAAGCTTTCTAGTCCTCTCTAAGCTGAACTGATCCTGAATCTTTATTGTGAGCTCAACCCAAATTTTGCAATTTTTTCCTGATCTCTCAAGGGGGCAATGTAGCAGTGTAATTTCTTCCCCTTGGGCAGCAGTGAGGCATCTAAAAAATTAGGAAATTTTTGAATTTTGATCTTGGTAGTGTTATTCTTTGAACTGACGTAGCAGGTACCTCGCTTGAAAGAGGGGAAAAATGTAAACATCAAAAAAGTATTGATTGATACTATGCATCTAATTCTGATAGATTAACACCATTTCTTCCCAAATCACTTCAAATTCATCATTTCATTGAATAATCAATATTATTTAATTAAATTCAGCAAATTCAACTATTAATCAAATAATTAAATTTATTGATTAATTCACCCTTCTTCTAACTAATTTTCATCACATATAATTAAATCAAATAATTTAATTAAATCCCCTTTTAATCCTCTCATTTGATTAAAATCAATCACATCAAATGTCACAATCTCCTAATTCACTACAATTAATTAATTCTAGATTAATTAATCCTAAATCAACTTTCTAATCATCATTATTAATTCCTCCAGCTTTTAACTCCTCAAGAGTTAAATCAACTCATGGTCAAGTAACCAAGTTGCACATGAAAATAGTTTTAATTAATTATTTAATTCATCTATTTATCCTCACAAAGGCTTATTCCAAGGAATATTTCTCTCAACAACCTCTCATTCAATTTCCCTCCAAAGGTTTTCAAAAACCTTTCACATCCACAATAACTCCTCTTACAAATGCAATAACTTCTCTTACATCCTCTCAAATCTCAACCATATTCATTCAATCATTCTTACAACCTTTCAAATCCTCAACCATTCTCATTTACTTCTCTTCCATCCTCTTCCACTCACACATTTCCCAAAATGTGCTCCACCTTCGTCCAATAGAATTGTGACACTTGGCACATTCTCATTGGCTCCCATTTTATCCCACATTCATCAAATCCTCTCATTCTTCAACCCTTGGCTTCTATAAATAGAAGCATTCTCTTCACAATATGGATCCACAATATCATACAAATTCATTATGCTCATTTCATCCATCAATCATCCAATTGCTATCACTATCTTTGAGGGAAATTGGCATTATCAAATCCATTTTCATCCACAATCAAAGGCATCGTTACTGTACTCCAAATTCATCAAGTATCTTGAAGCTTATCAAAGGGATTGGGAAAGGGCCACTTTCCACATCAAAGTGACACCAATCCCCCTATGGGATGGAGGTTTGATCTATTTAGCTTGTTAACATGCTTTCATTTTCTTTCTTTTGTATTTTTTTCATGTTTTCATCTTTGTTTGATCAATAATCTCATAGGGAATGATGTTTGTGTTAATTTGAAAGACTAACCTTGTTTGTGTTGTTTTTCTTTAGCTTGGTGTAGATCATCATTCACATTTCCAATCCAATCCTCACCATACATGTCACAAGACCAATTCTCCAATCATTGATCTTGTGCCACATACATGTAAAATTCCTTAGCCTATAAAAGGAAGCTCATTACCTCCATCTTTAACACGCACAAGAGCTATCATACTTACATGCTGCTTAAATCTCATATCAATTATCCAAAATCATGCCTTTGTCATTGCGTCATCATTATCATAGAATTAGTATTATCATTATCATTGCATTCTCATTAGCATAGCATAGCAATCTCCATAGCATTGTAGTTGCAGCTACTTCATTGTAGAATCATATCCTCATCTCCATCTTAGCATCATCAATAGCTTCATCAGTCTCATATACATAGCTTGCATTGTAGAAACAATTCACATTGCATATCAAAATCTGCCACAAAATCCATTCTACTTATAGTAATCTTGGAAAACAAGGAAGTGATTTTCCGAGAGAATCATTATCATCAATAACAAGATGAAAAGTGGTAGGAGACCCCATTTCTATGAGGCATACGTTGCGCCTACCTTGTCAAGCCTACCGAATTGGCAAGCTAGTGAGCTCACTAGCTTGCAAATTTGGTAGGCTTGACAAGGTAGGGGCAGCGTATGCCTCATAGAAATGGGGACTCATGGTGATGTAGTGGTAGTGTATGCCTCATATAAATGGGGAATCATGGTAATTTACATCACCATGAGTCCCCATTTCTATGAGGCATACACTGCCCCTACCTTGTCAAGCCTATCGAATTGGCAAGCTAGTGAGCTCACTAGCTTGCCAATTCGGTAGGGTTGAAAAGGTAGGGGCAACGTATGACTCATAGAAATGGGGTCTCACAATGATGAAAATCACCGTGAGACCCCATTTCTATGAGGCATACACTGCCCCTACCTTGTCATCTACTTCAACAAGCCAAAGTTTAGTGGGATAACACCTTTTCCCATCTCAAATAAATCTATATAAATCTATCCTTCCAATCGATTGAGATAACAAATATATATTGAGGACAAGACATAGTTTTGAAAGGAGGGATGATGTTAGTGGGGAAAAGAGTAGAGATACATTTTATAAGGGACTCATCCCACTAGAAAAATATTTGTATAGAGTAGAATATAAGGTAACAAATTAAAATAGAACTCGAGCAATATGTGAAGGAATATAAATAAGTGAGTAGGTAGAAGGAATAGAAGATTTGTAATGTACAAGACATCCAATAGAATGATGGGAATGTAATATCAACTTTACCAATTGACTAACTTATTATAAAAACTTCATTTATTAAAATTAATCAACCTAATAATTATATATCAATATCAATATAGCATACAGTCTATTCAAATAAACACTTGTAATGAGATTTACTCAAATTTTGAAATTTATTGCTGCCCTCAAACATATGTAATTCATGCAATGTAATCCCTTAATAATCCAAATTGTAAAAGGGCAGCAATATTTGATGACCTATTACCCAGATACTATGTCAGTTACAGGAATTCCATATGAGGAATTGAGATCATGTAGGGAACCTCTACAATAATCTCTCTCAATTTTTGTTATCTCAGAGACATTTTTCTGTGGTGTCCAATTTTGACTTGATGGAAAAAGTGGTAATTGCAAGCAATGTAAAGTTGCAAAGTGGTGCAACTTTCGTTCTGCAACTCGTGTGACCAAACACACTATTCCAACACATCCGGATGGGTACGTTTGCACTATACATGGTCCTCTTTCACACCCAAACACGCTGAATCGCTCCAAGATACGCTCAATCGGCTCAATCCCTTAAGGGTCCAAAGTGCAAAAGAGCAGAAATCTTTGATAGGCTATTACTTAGAAATCATGACACTTACAAACTCTTCACTTGAGCCTATGAGATCATGTTGGGCCCCTCTACAATAACCCCTCTCAGTTTTTGTTATCTCGGAGTCGTTTTATTGCAATGTTCAGTTTTCACTTGATGGAAAAAGTGTCAAATGCAAGTAGTGTAAAGTTGCAAAGTGGTGCAACTTTTGTTCTGCAACTCGTGTGACCAAACAGACTGTTCCAATGCCTCTAGATGGGTACGTTTATGCTAGGAATGGTCCTCTTTTGCACCCAAACATGTTGAATCGCTTTGAGCTATATTCAACCGGCTCAATCCCTTAAGAGTCCAAAGTGCAAAATAGTTGCAAACTTCAGTATGATGTTACTCAGACAACGTGATGCTTAGAAAATTATTGTCTAAGCCTATGAGATTACAATAGGTCCCTCTACAATAACCTCTCTCAATTTTCGCTATCTCGGATGCCTTTTCCCGTGGTGGAAAATTTTCACTTGGGGAAAAAGTTGTCAAATGCAAGTAGTTGAAAGTTGCAAAGTGATGCAACTTTCATTCTGCAACTCGTGTGACCAAATGAACTGTTCCAACGTGTCCAGGTAGGTAAATTCACGGTAGGCATGGTGCTCTTTCACATCTAAACATGTTGAATCACTTTGAGCTACATTCAACTGGCAGAATCCCTTAAGAGTACAAAGTGCAAAATGATTGCAAACTTTAGCATGCTATTACCTGGACATCGTGATGCTTAGAAACTTCTCGTCTAATCCTATAGGTTCGCATTGGGCCCCTCCATAATAACCTCTCTCAATTTTTTCTATCTTGGATGCCTTCTCCCATGGTGGTGAATTTTCGCTTGGGGGAAAAGTTGTCAAATGCAAGTAGTTGAAAGTTGCAAAGTGGTGCAACTTTTGTCTTGACCCTCGTGTGACCAAACATACTATTCCAATTCCTCCAGATGGGTATGTTTACATTAGGGATGGTCCCTTTTTGTACCCAAACATGCCGAATCTCTTTGAGCTACATTCAATTGATAGAATCTCTTAAGACTCCAAAGTGCAAAATAGATGCAAATTTCAGTATGTTGTTACTTAGACACCGTGACACTTAGAAAATTTTCATCTGAACCTATGGGTTTGCGTTGGGCCCCTCTACACTAACCTCTTTCAGTACTCACTATCTCGAAGGAATTTTCTTGTGGTGGAAAATTTTTGCTTGGGGAAAAAGTTGTCAAATGCAAGTAGTTGAAAGTTGCAAAGTGGTGCAACTTTTGTTCTGCAACTCCTATGACCAAAAAGACTGTGTTAGCTCTCAAAAATGCAGGTAAAATACCACAAGAGGTTTCCAATCTATTGATATGTTTCAGGGTAATAGATAAGGCCAAATGGTTTAGACCTTCTTCTCTTCAGGTGCTACTAGACCTAGGCGGGTGTACCTATATGAATAAAGCAGACTTAAAGTTGTATGACATGATTGATTTGATGGAGCTATTACAATGGCACAAATGTAATAGATAAAAGCTTGCAGACTACTCCTACTCCTAATATTAAACTTGAAATGTGAATGTTTTGAACAAAGATTTTAAAAAATTCTAAGATGTGGATGGTGTGACCAGTGCCTACTTCTGCTGGGCTAATGGAGTCAAGAGGTAGATAATATTTGTGTCCTATTTCTAGATACAATTCAAATTTTTTGGCACTTTTATGTTTATAACTTGTATAAAAAGGAAAGAGTGTAATTATCAGATTCTTCTTAATAATCCAAATGTCCTTTTCTGAATTACTGTGATTAATCAAAAGGATTGAATCCTATCTTGTAGGAACTAGTTAATTGAACCACACAAGAAAAACAAGTGTGCTTTGATAAATTGAAGAATATCCTTGATGTTTCAATTTAAATAATCAAGAAGTGACAACCTTGGAGACAACCAAATAATATTTTCAAAGAAATTCAACAAACAATTGACACCATAATTGGATCACCAAATTTATGCATTTTTCTCCATTACATAATTCGAAAAGATTTTACAATGTACATCATGATGTTTATTTCGGCAACAGTTCACCCTATCCAACTACGTAACCCTACTGATTTCTCCTAAATCTCATGAAATTTCTATTGATTTCATTTGACATATATACATTATTTTAGGGTTACAACTCTTCACATTATCCATCTAAAGTAACTCTTCATTTTGATGCAACTCCTCATTGAATTATCTTCAACAAAATAAAATATTTAATTAATTTCCTTTTGGCAAATTAAATATTTTAACTTTAATCTTTATTTTCAATCTTCATGAAAAATCAATTTTAATAATTATCCTTTACTAGAAACATCACTTTTCTCTCATTAAAATAATTACTCGCTTCATGACTCCTTGGGTGAAAATATTCTTCATTTATGTCTCTTAGTTGAAAGATTTCACCAATTTTAATTATTTTATTGGGTAAATAACTACCCATCCTTTTATTCCCATTGGTGAAAAACTCCACTTCCTCATGCAAGTATTTTTATAAATTTACCTTTTGTTCATTTATGGGTAAAATGATTATTTCTCCTTATAACTCCCCTTTGGTGAAAATAATTCAAGTCTTGGTTAAAATATTTACCTCATAAAAAATTCTCTACCTTCACCTTTATTTACCTTATTACTCCCATTATTTAATATTTAAATTTCTTCTTTATTTTCACCAATAGCATTTATTTTTCATTTTTTCCCACCGACTTCACTTCTTTCATGATGAAGTTCCATCGATGTGACTTGCATTGTTGGTGTAACTTCACTCCGAGTATCTTTCTCTTGCCGATGCAAATCTCCATTGGTGCGAATTACTCCATTGGAAGGACTTTAAGAACTTGTACCAACAATAGATGTCTCCCCAATGGATTCTCCATCGGTGTGACATGTTCATTTGGAATAACTTTAAAATTTCACTCTATACTCTTGCTGATGTATTTATTTAGGTTTGCTCCTCTGGATTCTTGTGTGTGTCCTCCATTCACCTGCATCATTCACTGAACATCATTTAGGGAATCTCCTAAAATCAAGAAAAACCTCTCCTTGTTGTATGCCTCTTTCCATTTGCTTCCAGAGCATGAGCATGATAATGAATTTTCATTGGCATCTCATTCACAAATTTATCGCCACTAAATTCCATCGAGCCCCATCTTCTTTGTGATTAAATTGTTCATCTGTAATAACATTTTCTTGCAGGCCTTTCCCTGTGTCATGCAATTTCCTTTTTCTCATCGAGCTCCCTATTGATTGCAATCTCCCAGATTTTGGTGTTTATATGCCAAATTAAAAATATGAAACAAGCTAGGGTCTCTGGTTGCAAAACGGAATTATATTCTTGTGGATTAAGTCTCCTTTCCTCCTCAAAATTAGCCATTCCCTTTGACAATGGTATATCTCTATTCAAACTTGGATCATCATCCTGTACATTACAGGAAATTTCCCTTGCGACACACAATACTGGAACAACTAATAGCCTTGGCCTGTGGAGCATAGTATGGTGCGAAAGCTGGAACAACATGAACCCGAGGTTGATCTTTTATCCTCCCAAACCTTCAGTCGGCCATCAATAACTATTTTCATCTTAGGATGGTAGATACCATCATGAAAGAAATGAATCAAGGATTTTTTTTTTAACCCTAGCCTCACACAAAGTACCCGATCAAGAACCTCTACAAGATGTTATCACTTTTAAAGTGTCCATCTCATTTCTTCACAATGCATATATTCTTATTAAGTCACTCACCATCAAATGATGAGTGTCCCCTAATCCTCATGCCTTGATGGTCATCGCTGTGCAATTCTCATTGAATGTTCATCTTCCATGTGTTTGTTTTTTTATTTTAAATTTACGTTTATTTCAAATTTTGTACATTATGTGTAATCTGTAAATTCAATGATATCACTTTCTTATGTTACCTTATCTAGGTGTGTGAAATAATTTGAACACTTGCACTATTGGTTGTGTATTTGATACCAAAATAGTACACTGGTATTCATCTTGTAATCCTGGAGTCAACTTAGGCATCATCCTTGTCTCCTTTTATGAGACTCCTTCAAGACTTTTTGAAAACACTTATTGACACTCTACCCAACTAGCAAATATTTGAGAAACATTGATGCAGAGTTTTCCATTCTTAAGATGGCCTTTTCCAACCTTTATTCAACTCCAGCTGCAAAACCTTCTGATGTATCTATAATATTGTAAGATAAGAATCACAAACCATGCCGATTATGGGTAGAGCATATCACAATTTTGAATACTATAACTTATTGACTTCTCCAATCTATATCACTAATTTCATTTAGAAATTCCTCAAATTTTGAAGTATCATCCTCAAGTTTCAATCCATATCCTTTAATATCATTTTCAAAGTGATCTACTGTGCTACTTCCAATCATCATAATCAATAACATGTATTGATTTCCAACTTCTGAAACATATAGCACTTAAAAAGAATGCACATCAATACGCAAGAAGTTGCTTCCCTATAGTGTTTGATGATAACAATTGATGTAAACTTCTTTCTCTGAATAAGTTCAATGAGCATGGCAGGGGCTTCCATCCTCTGAATTTATTTCACTCAAAAATTCTATCCAAATCGATGATCCAAAAAATTCCTCACCATGAGAGCATTTTGTCACAAATTTGGCTCAAATGAAGATTTATGTGTGTGAAGATCATATTTTTCATTATTGGAACCAAAAATTTAGCCTAAAATTTGCATGAAATTTTAGGTTTCAATAGACTATTCCAATGCCTTTGGGTGGGTACATTTATGATAGGCATGGTCCTCTTTCGCACCCAAACAAGTTGAATTGCTCTAAGCTACATTCAACTGACTCAATCCCTTAAGAGTCCAAAGTGCAAAATGGTTGCAAACTTTAGCATGTTGTTACTCGGACAATGTGACAGTTAGAAACTTCTCATCTGAGCCTATGGGATTGTATTGGAACCCTCTATAATAAAATCTCTCTTTTTTCTCTATCTCAAAGGCCTTTTCTTGTGGTGGTAAATTTTTGCTTGGGGAAAAAGTTGTCAAATGCAAGTAGTTGAAAGTTGCAAAGTGGTGCAACTTTCATTTTGTAACTCATGTGACCAAACAAACTATTCTGACATGTCTGGGTGGGTACGTTTATGGTAGGAATGGTCCTATTTTGCACCCTAACATACCAAATCACTCTGAGCTACGTTCAACTGGTAGAATCCCTTAAGAGTCTAAAGTGCAAAATAGCTTCAATCTTCAACATGTTGTTACTCAAACACCGTGATGCTTAGAAATTTTTTGTCTGAGGCTATGGGATCGCGTTGGGCCCCTCTACAATAACCTCTCTTAGTTTTTGCTATCTCAAAGGAATTTTTCTGTGGTGGTGACTTTTCGCTTGGGGAGAATGTTGTCAAATGCAAGTAGTGCAAAGTGGTGCAACTTTCATTCTACAACTCATGTGACAAAACAAACTATTCCAATGCATCTGGGTGGGTACGTTTATGCTAGGAATGGTCCTCTTTTTCACCCAAACACATTGAATCACTCTGAGCTACATTCAACCAGCCGAGTCCCTTAAGAGTCTAAATTGCAGTTGTTGTCACCGAATAGTGCACCCTTGCTAAGATGCAAAAATCAACCTACTAGTGAAACATTGGATCCAGATATTCAATATCCATGTCATATGGTTTGATGTCATATGCTAATTTTTCATGTGAATAAAAACCATGAGACTATAGCTTGTTGCTTACTATTATGTTGATTTTTGCATGAAGAAAAACCATGAGACCATAGACAAGGCAGTGAACTATTTGAAAAAATGCCTCAAAGAAATGTGGTCTCATGGTGATGGAATGTTATGATGAATTCCAAGACAAGAAAATTGCTATGGATTGTCATGGAATTCCATCACCATGAGACCACATTTCTTTGAGGCAATTTTTCAATTAGCTCATTGCCTTTTCTATGTTATTGCTTACTACTATCCTTTGATAGATTTTTTCCAAGCATCCATAGATTGTTCGAAATCACCTATTTTAGAATTTTAGCCATAGCAGCAAGGAAGTGAACTATTTGATAAAATGCTTTGGTACAGATATGTATGAAAAATGTGGTAGCATAGACTAGGTAGTGAACTTTTGAAAAAAAAGCCTCAAAGAAATGTGGTCTCATGGTGTGATGGAATGCCATGATGAATTCCATGAAAAGAGAATTGTTATGGATTTTCATGGCATTCCATCACCATGAGAACACATTTCTTTGAGGCATTTTTTCAACCAGTTCACTACCTTGTCTATGCTACTGCTTACTATTATGCTTTGATATATTTTTTCCAAGCATCCATCACTTGTCCAAAAGCACTTGTTGTAGGCTCTTAGCCATAGTAGCAAGACAGTAAATTGTTTGATAAAATGCTTTGGTAGACATGTATGAACAATGTGGTAGCATAGACAAGGTAGTAAACTTCTTGAAAAAATGCCTCAATGAAATGTGATCTCATGGTGATGGAATGCCATGACAATCCAGGGAATTTTCTTGTCATGGAATTCCATCACCATGAGACCACATTTCTTTGAGGAATTTTTTCAAATAGTTCACTGCCTTGTCTATGCTATTGCTTACTATTATGCTTTGATAGATTTTTTCCAAGCATCCATAGCTTGTTCGAAAGCACCTGTTTTAAACTTTTAGCCATAGCAAGAAGGCAGTGAATTGATTGATAAAATGCTATGGTAGACATGTATGAAAAATGTGGTAGCATAGACAAGGCAGTGAACTGTTTGAAAAAAATTCCTCAAAGAAATGTGGTCTCATGGTGATGGAATGCCATGACAAGCACATTGAGACCACATTTCTTTGAGGCACTTTTTCAAATAGTTTGTTGCCTTGTTTGTGCTATTTCTTATTATTATGCTTTGATAGATTTTTTCCAAGAATCCATAGCTTGTTTGGAAGCAGTTGTTTTAGAATTTTAGCCATAGTAGCAAGGTAGTGAACTGTTTGATAAAATTCTTTGGTAAACATGTATGAAAAATGTGGTAGCATAGACAAGGAAGTGAATTATTTGAAAAAATGCCTCAAATAAATGTGATCTCATGGTGATGGAATGCCATGACAATCCATAGAAATTTTCTTTTCATGGCATTCCATCACCATGAGACCATATTTCTTTGGGGCATTTTTTTCAAGCAGTTCATTTTCTTGTCTATGCTATTGCTTGCTATGAAGCTTTGCTAGATTTTTTCCAAGCATCCATAGCTTGTTCGAAAGCACATGTTTTAGGGTTTTAGCTATAGCAGCAAGGAAATTAACTATTTGATATAATAATTTGATAGAAATGGATGCAAATTGTGGTAGCATAGAAAAGGCAGTGAACTCTTTGAAAAAATGCCTCAAAAAAATGAGGTCTCATGGTGATGGAATGCCATGACAATAAAAATCAATTTGATTTTCATGGCATTCCATCACCATGAGACCATATTTCTTTGAGGCATCTTTTCAAATAGTTCACTGCCTTCTCTATGGCTTGTCATGGCATTCCATCACCACATTTATTTGATGCATTTTTTCAAACAGTTCACTACCTTGTCTATGCTATTGCTTACTATTGTGCTTTTGATAGATTTTTTCCAAGCATCCATAGCTTGTTCGAAAGCACTTGTTTTAGGATTTTAGCCATAGCAACAAGGCAGTGAACCGTTTGACAAAATGCTTTGGTAGACATGTATGAAAAATGTGGTAACATAGACAAGGCAACGAACTATTTGAAAAAATACCTCAAAGAAATCTGGTCTCATAGAATGCCATGATAAGAAAATGCAATTGGCAACTGCTCCTAGTTATTAGTTATGCAATGTGAAGTAATTGTATAACTGCTTAGGTTGAATTTGTAAAAACTATATTGTAATTGAATTTTTGTCATCTATCAGCATCTAGTTATTAGTTATGCAATGTAGAGTAATGCTTTGAGTTTGAAAGATGTGAAATGCAATGTAATCAACGATATGAATATAAACTAAAAAAATCTATTTTTTACAATTCATTAGTTAAATATTTATTTTATTTTCTCTCTATATCTCTATGCTATGGAAATACCTTTCAATTTAAACAAAAAAATAATAATCTCTTGTTCTACAATTTTTTAAGTTTTTTTTTAAATATGATTTTTTCCTGATTTTTTCAAAAAATCTTATACTTTTGGTTTGCTGAGTTTTTCCCCAAAATATTTTTTCTGCTATGCATTGGAAGCATGAAGCATACATGTGAATACACACAATACACATGAAGTGTACATGTGAATAAGTGAAGCATACATGTGAATAATTGAGGCACAAGTAATTGAAGCATTGCAAAGGATACAAACCACTGGGAATGGAGCTTATGTACACAATACACATTAGATGGGGATTATTGAACAATCAACAGTAATTAATTAAGCATTAGATGTAAAAAAATACATGCCTACAACATTCAAGCATATAATTTACACAATAAGCATGATAGCATCATTAAGAATGGCAATAGAAAAATAAGATGTTCTTTAATCAAAAAGTCGTAAGGCTATACAATGATATATATTGATAAAAGTATATACAATATATCCAAAAAATCCATACATGCTTAGTACAAAAGAGCCATATGGACCATAAATGTCATGTATATAATGATAGTACAAAATATATGTTCCAAAATGATACATAGGCATACAACAAACAACCCAACTACATAATCATTTCCCTCTAGGGGAAGGAAAAAGATCTAGTGTTTCCTTTGAAATTCAGTTGGATGGAGTGCTTGTTGGGTCTCTTGTCTTTTGAACACACTCACTAGACCTCCTCTCTAGACTCCTCTGGAGTTGCACCTGATACAATAAAAAGTATAAATGTTAATACATAAAAATTGAATTATGGAATGACATAATAAATATGTTGGAAAAACAAGGACAAACAACTGAGAGGGGGGGTGAATCAGTTGTCATAGATTATTTAAAAAATTTCAAACTTTACTTAACTTAATCATAGATATGATGAATGAATAATAAACCATGAACAATCAACACATCAGAAACATAGAGAACACCAAGATTTTTACGTAGAAACCCTGTTAGGGGAAAAACCAAGGTGGATGTCAGTCCACAATATTACACCCTGTTAAAAGTATAAGAATAACGGGAATGCACATGCATTCAGGCACACTGCCTAGAGCTCAATGCTCAAAATAAAGAAAGCTCACTTCCTTACAATTTTTTTGTGATTACAACAAAAATTGAACTGAGAAGATAGCATCTACAAATGTTTGGATTCAGTTCCAATGAAGCACATGAAATAGATTCTAGACCTTTTGTCCAATTCACACTTTTGCTATGCTCAGCTCAACACTCCTACACAAAAACCCTTCTGTTGCACAAAGAAAATTCACTCAACAGATCTTCTAATGTACACTCATATAGTTGTTCTGCACTTTTTCGCACATATACACCTTCTCATCACTACTCGCACACAACAAAATGAATTGTTGATGTCATATATATATATATATATATATATATATATATATATATATATATATATATCCGCTAGCAAAGATTTCATTACTTCAAGTCAGTTTTAACAAAACATGAAATATCCTTCAATGGTCAGCTCAATTCACCAATTAAAATTAATGTGCACCCACATAAGTTGGCTATACTATAGCTAGGACCCAAATCAAAATTCCCAACCTAAGAAATATTTAAACAACTACTCCTTATACATTCGTGACATGCTATATGCACCAGGTTGGCCATAATGAGAAAATAAACAGAAAATCATTCTATCGGATCTCCAAGCTCATACACCGATTAATGAAACATCACAAAAATTACCAATAAGGTAATATACATGTGTAACAAGCTTTCCTAGGGATCCACAACACAAAGTAATGATCCAGTGAAGCATACAAATTAACTAACTGACTGGATGCCCTGTTCTTCATGCTTTATGCCGGTAATACTCTATTTTCTACATTTCCTGTTGATATGAGCGAGTCCTGATCTACAGACCGATATTATGACTTCAGTTTCCATCAATGACAACACTAGAAGCCATAGAAAATATCCCCAAGCCATATGCAACAATCTCCCCCTTTGGCATTGATGGCAACACTTAGTGAAAAATGACTAAGTGTCGGAACCAAAACTCAAAAATTCAAAACACAACAAAACACTGCTCCCTCTTTGGATATCAAGGAATTTTTCACTACATTCTCTCCCCCTTTGACATCAATGACAAAATTTTTGCTGCTTTCTCTCCTACTGCACTCTCTCTCCCTTTGTTGATGCAAAAATTGATAAAAATTTGAAGAATTGCAACTGCTTCTCAATTCATAAAATTATTTTATACTTATCTTTCATTTTTGGAAGAAATTTCTTCCAAGCATCCACTGCAATCCCAATAATTATTATCAAACTATTGTTTTCTGATGTCCTATTGATGACTTGGACGAGGGATTTAGGAATGGTTATGGCTTCTTCCATCTTTTCTCCCTTCTTTAGGACTTCAATCAACTGTTCCAGTTTGCATTCAATTTGATCCTTCACTTTCCAGAAAGTATCCATAAGAGTGTTTCTAGAAAATTGAACCTTTGCATGCTCAACCTGCAACTCATGAATCTTTTTCTTGACTGCTGCATCCTAGTCTTGAAACATATTGTAATCCTGACCAATTCTGATCAACTCATTCTCAATTTGCTCTAGCTTGTCCTTGTATTTACCAACCACATGGGGCCATCGAAGGAAATAATTGTAGATCTTATTTTTTGAATCAATGCATTGCCTTAACACATTCATTCTCTTTTCCAGTTTGGCAAGAGACAACCTAAACTACTCCTTAAGATGTAAAATTACTTCTTCCTCTTTCCTGTCCTGAGGTATAGAGGCCATAGCTTCCATGACACATTTAATCAATTCTTATAGAAGTACATTTTGCAGACTTTCTAGTTCAATTTTATTGTGTACAAAGTATTTTCCTAGAGTTTCCTCAATAACGACCTATTCATATGATGGTCCATTTAACCATATATCAACAATATTTTACATTACATCTTCCTCCTAAACAATCTGTAATATCTTTTCTTTAAATAAAGCACCCTTTTCATCACTTTCTTCTACTATTATTACATCCGGTTCCACTAATTTTGGTTCATCTCTAGGAGTGTAATCATCATAATCTTCATCAATTATATCCACAATTACTTGCTCTTTTCCTTTTTTTTAGTTCTTGTAGATTTGCGTGTTGGAGGAATGTCACCTGCAAACTCTAGAGCCCTTTTCTTCTTCTTCTCCACCTTACTGGAGGAAGATCCAACTTCAACTACTTTTACCAGAAGAGGAATACCACCTACTCCAAACTTTCCTAGCAACTCTCTAAAGAAATTTTCATAAAATTATTCACAATTTTCCAGAGCATTAAAATGTTCAAAGATTTGCTTACAAACTGGTACATTTTCCTTCCATGCCATATTATCATTCTGGGGCAAGAAATTCATAAAATATATCATAATGCATACGACAAGGGTACCAAACCTGAAGGAGTAGTCTTCATCCTTTGTCAATTGCACATTTTCCATCAATGATCTTTCAGCAGACTGCACAAGTCAAAGTCTTGGTCCTCCATTATGATCTTATGCGAAATGTAGACTACACTTGTAGAGGTTGATCCTTCCTTGTTTCTGAAGAAATTTTTGTATGAAATTCCATATGCAATGTACCTTGTTAATGGATATTTGATCATTGTAATTACCAAAGGCCTCTGATCTCCTTTTAGACTAGTTAGGGCTTCGAATTCAACATTCTGAATCAACTTCTTTTTCAGAAAATCTCCAATATTGCATAATCATGTTAGATCTCTTATCACCTCTTTTGAAATTTGATAGGGTTTATCCAAAGTAAGGATATCATCATCCAATCTGTTCAAAATAAACCTGACCACTTCCGCATTGGCGAAATAAGGAAACTCATTCTAGATGTCCAAATTCTTATGTTTTGCACCTTCAAGCCACTTCAATTCACCAGCTGGCAACAAATTTTTTACATCCCTAATCTTCCTACTACTATATTCATCCAAAGTCACTGTTCCTTTGATTTTCTTCATTTTTCGTACCAAACAAGGTTTTTCTATGGAGCAAAAATTCAGAAATTTTACAAGTGAATGGAGTACCTGATGAATTCGCCACTGAATTTACTTATTTGAGATTTTGCTGCAAAATCTCTCCTTTTGTTCTTCTTCAATGTAAGGTGATAAATGAGGGTTCCAAATTCCCTTTTATAACTTTGCACACCTAATCTCTTTGCTGCATTAAATACCTTGCCCTAGAAGTTCCAGTTATTCTGCATTCTCAGACAGCAAGAGAAGAATCCATTTGCGGACCTTCTAGATCTCATCTTACTAAACAAATGATCACGAATAAATTTGAAGATGAATAGAACAACTACTAATAACTTCCTACATTCTGGTACCAACTACACATAGGGGGACAAAGGATTTTCTTGAAAACTCCCCCTAGGCCAATGCCCTGAGATCAATTTTCAGAGGAATTACTGGAGGGATTACCAGAGGTAGCTTCTAGTATGACCTTACCAGAAAATGATGGGCTGCTAGAATTTATCTTACTTCTACACTAAGAAGCCATATGTCCAAATTTACTACAAACAAAGCAATATCCATTAAACTTTTGAGCATTGGGTTGCCTTACCAGATATATTCTACCTTTGTTCTTTTGAAATTTCTATTTGGATTCCTTCAGTTTAGATCTAGAGCTTTCACCTTTCTCATATCCAAGACCTCGCTTATCATTTTCCTCCTTTTGTCCTTTAGTCATCTCATCAATCTTAGCGGAACTCATCCTAAAATCCTCCTTAAACTCATTTGTTGTATTAAGTTCATCTCTGAGAATAACTAGTTGTCTCTCAAGCTCCTGTTCATTGTTTCTAGATTGTTGTAGTTCAATCTCCAGCTAAATGAATCCACTATTAACTCTGTTCCATTCTTCAAATTTTTATTTCAAGGACTGAGCTAGATTCTCCTCATTCTTCTTTCTTTCTTCAATCTCCCTAGTTAGCTTCATCACCACAGACTCCATCTCAAGCTTCAGAGTAGCATTATTTCTAGCAAGCTTTTCACATTCTTCAGTTATCTCTTTTAGGGTCTAATTCAGGTGAACATCTTCCAATTTTTTATTTTCTTTCTACTTCAGCTGATCACAAAGTTCCTTCCTCTTTTCTCTTGACTCATTGATTTTATCCTTCAATGATTGAATGAATTTTTTAGCATCCACAAGATTTTCTTTTAATTCCACGACTTCTACTTTAGACTAATCAAGATCATCGAGTGCCACTATGATCTATTGTTGAATACCACTAGATTCCATTGCAATTCAAGATCCACCTCAAGTTGTTAAACTTTCTATAGAGGAACCTTGCTCTAATACCAATTGTTGGAAAAACAAGGACATACAACTGAGAGGGGGGATGCATCAGTTGTCACAAATTATTTAAACTTTTTCAAACTTTACTTAACTTAATCATAGATCTAATGAATGAATAATAAACCATGAACAATCAACACATCAGAAACATAGAGAACACCAAGATTTTTACATGGAAACCTTGTTAGTGGAAAAACCACAGTGGATGTCAGTCCACAATATTATACCCTGTTAAAAGTATAAGAATAATGGGAATGCACATGCATTTAGGCACACTGCCTAGAGCTCGCTGCTCAAAATAAAGAAGGCTCACTACCTTACAAAATGTTTGTGATTACAACAAAAAATGAACTGAGAAGATAGCATCTACAAATGCCTGGATTTAGTTCCAATGAAGCACATGAAATAGATTCTGGACCTTCTGTCCAATTCACAATTTTTCTCTGCTTTGCTTTGCTCTCCTACACAAAAACCCTTTTGCTGCACAAACAAAATTTACTCAACAGATCTTTTGATGTACACTCATAAAACATCTTTGCACTTTTTTGCACATATACACCTGTAGACACTAAATATATACTGATTGACATTGTGCATTCAGATCTTGACATACTAACATCATTTCTTCCTAAATCATCCCTCGGTCTAACCATTTTATCAAATCCCCTTATCTGATTAAATTCATTAGTATCCTCTCTTGGTTAAATAAATCACATTATCTGAATCAAGTCATTTCTCTTGTTAATTAAATCAATTCATCTGATCTAATTATCCCTATTTAATTAAATAATCAATTTATTTGATTAAATCTCTAAAGTATATCCATTAAATTAAATAAATTAAAACCTTATTTGATTTAATCTAACACCATCCCTTTTAATTAAATAAATCAAAATCTTTATTTAATTAACCTCTTATCATATTCTTCTCTTATCTGATTTAAATAAATCCATAAATCTAAGTCAAATAAGTCACATCATCTAATCTCCTGTTAAATTAATTAAGCCCTTGATTAATTTAACCCCATCTCATGTCACATCCTCTAGATAATGCAAGTTGCACATGAAAATAGATTTAATTCATTTATTAAATCTCTATTTTCCTCACATGGCATCTTTTTAGAATATTCTCTCAATTTGAATTCAAAAATTCCAAGTCAACATGTACATCCAACAAGGCATTTAAAACCTCTTACATGTCCTTTGCCTTGAGCCAAGTGGAATTTATTGCATTTTCCCTTCCCTCTTTCATGTCATTTCAACAAATTTGAATTTCAAATATTGGCATTTATTGGCACAAACCCCAAATCTTGCACAACCATCATCCATTCATAGCTTGACAAGTGGCACCATATCATTGGATGAATGTTAGTCCCACATTGCTCAAATTTGGGCATTCATCCATCTTGAAATCTATAAATGAAGAGCTCCTCTCCTCATTTTATCATCCACAATCCAAGCAAAGTTACCATGCTAAAATACTTAGCCATTTCCATCCATCATTCAAATTCTTAGCTAGGCTTTTTGTAGATTTGGCTTGGAGTTCTCATCTTCTCATCAAAGTGGATCAACATCATCTTCAACATTCGAATATTGCATCATAGGAATTGGGAAAGGGCCAATTTTCACATAAAATTGGCACCAATTTCCCTATGGTATCAGGTGTTTGCTATTTAAATTAGGATTTAATCTAGTTTTTATCATTTCATTGTGTTCTTGCTTATTTTCTTTCCTGTTTTGAGTTTGCAAATGGATTTCATGGGGAATCCTTCTTTTAGCTTGCAAATTCTTGTCTAACTTGTTTATTCATTTTGTTTTGCAAGTACTAGGAAAAGGGTTCGCACATTTGGCGCTAGAAGGAGGGCATGAAGTCATAAATTCTAACATTTTCATGAAAATTCTGCATTTTTCTGCACACATAGAAAATTCCAATGCGGGCTCATCAGCGTCGCTGTTTTCGCACCGCGGGCTCGTTAGCATCGTTGTTTTAGCACCGCGGGCTTGTCAGCATAGCTATTTTAGCACCGCTGGACTCATCCCATCAAAATTTTTAAATTTTAAACTGCGCCATTGGACTCGCCGATCTGCACAAGTTTTCAAAAATTTTAAAACTCCAATGCTTTCAAGAACTGCGACGCTAGGTGAAAAGAGTGACACAATCGTGCTCTTTGTCCCGACATAGAGCGCCGCTGTAAGAGCACCGCTGGAAGAAAAAAATAGCGACGCCTTCACGAGTTGCGATGCTGGAAGACAGAAAAAGGGAGAACTTAATTTTTTAGCACGTGCTTTTGGTTCATGATTTATTTATCTACTGTTTTCTATTTTTTTAACTTCTGTGTTTTTCTAGAATCTGATTGTTTTTCCACCTTGTAGGTTGGAAGCCAAACACAAAGGAAGGAGAAGCACGAAGATGATATTGGGTCTAATCAAAGTGTTTGTTTAACACTTCTTCAAGAATTTGTCATCTTTTTCTTTCTTTAGAACACTAGCTTTCATTTGGGTTTAAAAAGGATTCTTTTTGTTTATTTCTTGAAAAAGGTTTAAAAAGAATCTTAGGATCAACAACTTACTAGATTTCATTTATGGATTAAACAATTGAACAAATGTCTTTCACTTGTGATTTGGTGCTCTAAAATGAACTCACATATTGCTTTGAGGATCTAAAAAGAAAAAGTGTAGTGTTTTTCGTGAGGGCTTACTTAGACTAAAGTCATTAGAAAAGGACGTATGCGCTTCTCTCATGCTTTATAGCGATCTTGAGAATCAAAAGGTCTTTTCTATGACTTTGGGTTAAGATAAAGAAATCACCTCCACACTTCGATTTGGGATTAAAATTGAACAAACTATTGTGCGAGTGTGAGTGGGGACTTTGTTGCGTACATTCTCTCTCCTTGTTGCCAACAAGGATTGATCGAATTACAAATATTGTTCTTCATTCGCTTTTGTTTATCCTAGAGGGCCTGCCTTGGGGAAAAATTACTCACCCAAGGGAACGACTCAACCGGTAACACTCTAAAGCCAAGAGTATTTCTAGCCAGGATATAAATGTGGATATTGGAAGAAATTCCAATATCACATGGTTGACTCTGACAAGATGGATCCAAAAGGGGACTTTTGCCACGTTGGGTCAACTCCTACGAATGGAAAGTCCTTACTAAAACCCATGTGCTAGGATTTTCCAAAATCCTTAATCTATTTGTTGGTGCAAGAATAGTCGTTCTGAAGCCACCCCACATTTTTACAGTCTTCTAGTAGAGATTGAAAGCATGCCATGGGAGTTTCATGGGTGTTGATGCTTGGCTGCCCTGTATAAGTGAGTGCCATGGAGGGGAGCCAGTGGGGTCAAGCATCTAACCATCCGCTAGAGATAAGCGTAGCTGGACTTGTCCAAGTGGGAATCCAACAAATATTGTCTTACACATCCATAGGATTGTACTTATTCTTGGGTTACAAAATGCATTGCTTGATTGAAAACATCATAGAAACAAACACTTAACATCATCCAAATTTCAAACCCTTTTGAAGACAAATACCATTGACTCAATCCATATGTTATTGCTTTCCCTTGGGATTCACGTCCTTAAAGGTTTCTAAGCATTGGATTATATCTCAATTTGTCTTCTTAAGTAAACAATAGGAAACCCTTGCCTTAAGTTCATTGAATTTCCACATAATATATCTTGTGGGGTTTGAGGAAATTAAGACATTGGACATCTTAGTTGGAAAACCTAATTGAAGAAAGTGTTTTTGGTAAAATAAAGACATTAAGTAAAGCTAAGAAAAATGAACTTTCATATGTGTTGAAGACTCCAAATCCCAAAGCACAAATCATTGATTGGAAATCCAAAATTGAATGTTCAAATGAAATCATTTCTTGGTTACAAAGGTCATTAGGAAGCATATGCATGCTCTACATTACCTAGATCTAGGCAAACAAAGTATACCTTTTAGGTTCATCTTCGGATCAAAACACATCAAAATATTTTTGATCCATCCATCAAAACATCAAAAAAAAATCCACCTCATCATCACCTTTTGAAAAATCTTGAAATCATCCTTGATAGTAGGCTTTATGGAAAAATCAAAACCATCATCAAAATCATTGAGACAAAATCCTTGAGAACATTTGTCAAAAAAAATTTTGGCTAGGTATGTGTAGATGCATCCTTTTGCATGTACTTAGTCAAAATTATCAAAAATCATCTTGTCTAGCTTAGTGTATGTAGATGAATCCTTCTCCATATGCTTAGTGAAACAAATCATCTTGTTTGAATAGGTGTGGGTAGATGCATCCTTCTCCTCACACATATTCAAATTATCATGCTTTGGACAAAGCTATCCCTTAGATCATCATCCAATATCTTAGGGTCTTTTTGTTCAAAATATCCAAAATCAAAATCAAAATCAAAATCAAAATCAAGGACCAAATCCCAAAATCAAAACCAAAATCAAAACCAAAATCTGCAAGTCCTAAAAGCTTAGTGTTTCATTCAAGATTTATCAAAAGCCAGAACATCCATATCATCCATCCTTAACAATCATCATCATATCATCATCTTTGATCCTCAAAGCATCCTAAAACTTTATACTTTGGGACATAAAATAATGATCGATCCGAAGAATCAAGAGATTCATCTCACATATTCCCAAGGATAGATCCTTGTTTTATGGTTCAAACAAGATCTCAATACAAGAAGAGTATGGAATCCAACAAAGAAACACTCGCTTCAAGCGATCTTAGCCAAACAAACACAGAAATGAATCCAGCAGAATCAAGTAACCCATTGACCCTCTCATCATCACAGAATCCGCAAGAAGAGAACCAAGGAGAGGATCTTACTTTCAGAATGTCTCGTGAGGAAATGATAGAAATGCTTCAAAATCCAGAGAATCAAAAAATCATCAACATCATGATGAGACTTAACCCTTCGTTGTACATGCTTGAACTAGCAAAATAAGGGGCCAAGTTGCGTTTGGATTTTGATGTGAGTACTATCGTGGACACATCATTTCCCCCAATCTCATCCACCATCCCCATCTCATCTACACCTCCATCCCAAAACATCACACAAAACATTCCGCAAATCACAAAATCATTTGCTCCAACCCAACCCAACGTCAACAAGGGAAACACATTCCTCAATGCTCTTCAATCACATCCCCTTGTTAATAATCAAAACATGGACGCAAACACCACCTTGGAACAAAGCATACCAAAAAATCCATTGCACAAGAATGTTCCTCTCACATTCCATCACAATCCATCATCATCATCTTTTCACGCAACACCTCAAACACCCCTTCTCACAAATTCGCAAGAGGAGGGAGATATGTTTGGACTAGGGGGCTTATTCGACACCACAATGTTTTCACAACAACTCATGCCCCTTACATTTCCACCTCTTCTGCCATTGCCATTATCATCCACACCACTCCTTGGTCTAGGGCTTCCTCCCCTACCAAGTATCAATCAGACCTACATCCCAACCATCAATCAAAACATTGTACAAAACACACAAAATTTATCATTGATATCGCAACAACAAACGATAAATACACAAGCAATGGCAGCACCATCAAACACACCCTTAACATCACAAAGCATGGTCTCTCAAGGACTCATCACATCAATACCATTATCCAACATGAAAAACATCAACACCACCGTCACGAATACCATTCCAAATCCACCACCACCTTCACCACCACCAACGTTCACCACATCAAATCAATATGATGCAGCATTGCAAGCTGCTTTCCAAAGAGGATACCAACAAATCTAGAAACAAAAGGCCATACAACAAGCCGCTCAAGCTGCACAAGCCTCATTACAAGCACAAAAAGCACAACAAGCCCAAGCTTTATTGCAACAGCAACAACAACAAGCCACCCAAGCTGAGCAAGCATTGCAAGCACAAAGAGTCACTCAAGCACAACTTTTATTATAGCAACAAGCCACACAAGCACAAGCACAATCTCAATATCAAGCACAACTCCTTGCACAAGCAGTGCAAGTGCAGGCATATCAACAAGCACTAAAGAAATACCAAGAGTAGCAAGAAGCGGCAGAATTGGCAGCCCAACAACAAGCGTTGTGGGAACAACAACAAGCACAACAACAAGCATTGTTGGAGCAGCAACAAGTGCAACAACAAGCAAAAATCCTAGCGCAACAACAACAGGATCAACAATAGGCATCGTTCATACAAAAGCAAGTAGAAGCCTACTTCACTTGACAGAACATGCAAATACCATCAAACAATGCACTGACCAATCCATCCATCCAAACCATGATTCAAATACCTCAAAACGCTTTCATCCCACCCCCTGATCCCTAGAATGATGTGACGACACAACTCAGCTTGCTCTCGCAACAAGTACTCAACCTTTAATTGGGGCGGACAAACAAAATGCAAAGCAACTTGTGTCCCTATCCATTTGATAGGAGCCTAGACATGAAACCATTCCCTAAGGGATTTGAAATCCCCAAATTTGACAAATATCAAGGGATGGGAAACCCTGAAGATCACATCAAGGAATTCCAGGTTCATTGTATGGAGGTCGCATATGACCATACTTATCTAATGCAGCTATTCCCTAGGAGCTTGGCAGGTCCTGCTATAGAATGGTTTTCTCGCTTACCTTCAGGCATTAGAACATTTGAAGAAATTAGAGATGCATTCATTAGGAATTACGCATGTAACATTACAATGGATGTTAGTCTCGAAGAACTATCGGCTTTGAAACAAGGAAAGAATGAGTCTTTCACCTCATTCCTTCAACGATGGCGATCCAAGTCCAATCGGAGCAAGTGGACCATGCTAGAAGAACAACAAGTCTGCACGATCATAGCCAACCTTGAAAGCCACCTGTCATTTCATCTCAAGGTTCAGGGAATCACCACATATGAGCAATTAATCTCCAAGGCGCTTAGCATCGAAAGAGCCCTTGTGACTCAACCTGCGGAATCAACATCATATCACTAACCGCAAAACAACTGCCCATCATCTAATTACAATGATAAACCTCGTACATGGGCGAGAAAAAAGAACATCACTAATGATGGCATCATCGATGCCAAGGTGGTCATTAGTGGTCCACGCCAAAATACTCCCGCACCACAAATCCAACCACAACGCCAAAACACTCATCACACAACATACCAACCCAATAATCCCACCATCAATAACCTCACTGACCAAAGAGGACCACCCCAATGCAAAACTATCCAAAACATAAATACGCCATTTTGGGGGAACCTTTGGAAGACATAATGAAAAAGTTGATTGCTGAAAACTCATCCAGCCTTCTACATTCAAAAATTACCAAGAACCCAATGTCAAACCCCCGTGGTACAATGAGAATCAACTTTGTGAATTTCACAAAATAAAAGGTCACACCACAAACAATTGCATGAGACTCAAAACATCATCCAAGATCTCATTGACAAGAAAATCATAAACGTGGAACAACCTACGGGAAATTAGGACCTTAAAATCTACACGAATCCAATGTCAAATCATGGAAACAAAGGAAATAGAGGTGATAAAGGGAAAGACAATGTAAATCATGTCTATGAATCTGTCGTTTCCTTGCTAAATGAAGACTGCAAGGTCATCACTATCAAGGGATCCCATGTTAAAGATTGTGGATTCACCACAAGAGGCGGCAAAGCCACCATTGCAGGATCATCCCAACCAAATAGAGTCCCTATATCAAGAGCCATTTTGTATAGCTACAATGTTGTAGACCAACTCAAAAGAACACCAGCACACATTTCCATCATGGAGTTGTTAAAAATCTCATCAGTGCATAAAAAGATCCTTGAGGAAGCATTAGCCTCATCCACTATCCCCGCAGATCTTGATGCGGAGCAATTCCAAGCTATGGTTGCAAATATCATAACACCTAATCTCCTTACATTTTTCGACCAAGATTTCCCCACCCAACTATCTCACAGCCACACACTTCACTTAGAAGCCATCATAAACAAAAGCAAAATCAAAAGGTTCTTGGTGGATGGAGGTGTGGGCTTGAACATATGTTCCTTAAGCCTCATCAAGCAATTGAAAATATCGGAATATTCCATCGACAAAGGCAAGGGCATCACAATTAGAGCATATGATGATCAAGAAAGAGTGTCTCGGGGCACAATTAAGCTCCCTATCCAAGTAGGGCCAACACTCATGGAAACCACATGTCAGGTCTTGGACCTCGAATTACCATACAATATCCTCCTGGGACGCCCATGGATTTATGCGATGAAAGCCGTAGCATCAACCTTCCACCAATGTGTGAAATTCACACATAATGGACAAGAGGTTACCATCCATGGAGATCCTGAGCCATTTTCATATTGCAAGAATCTTGAAGCCAAGTATTACAAAATACCCCAAGTGCCAAAGAATTATTAAGACCCATCCACACAATACATCGACCCCACCACTCTCGCGTCCACTTCTGCGACAGAGACACCTGCCATCCCCACCATCTATAATATCAAGATCATCATCTAGGATGATGGTTGTGGAAGCTAAAAACTCCCTAACAATGCTCTCATGATAGGAGAGTTACCACAATCTCCTAGATCATGGGGACACCCACAAGAAAATAAAACTTCCACATCACAAACCTATCCTGAAGATTATCCTGAATTCACAAGATGGGAAGACCTTGGTCATGAGGTCATTGAAGCAGATCCATCTCACATGTTATATCAAGATGAAAGACCAGCAGCTAATTTACCAATGGACGAAAGAAGAAAGGGCCTACACATGATGCTTGCAATGGGCTATGACCGAAATCAAAGACTGGGACAAAATGACAATGGGCTCATAATACCTATCATGTCAGAGATGCAACCCATTAAAAATCTTGGTCTTGGATGTGCCACTCTAAGAATAACCATATGTGGCTGAGGTCCTCCGGTTAGAGCCGCTAATCTTTCTCCTCAGCCAGTACTAGTACAAGTACACTCACCAATAGCCACAGGTAGAGACGCACATAACTTCATAACTAAGCCCTATATTAGTAGCGATGACGAAGATACCTTGACCAATCTACCTAGGTTATTCAAAGATACCACCCTGTGTATGATTAGTGCCATATCCTTTGAACCAGATAGTTAAAATCATGAGATCCGCTTAGTCTACCCCCAACTAATCGACTATTACCAACGGGGACCACCAGTTCTCGATACATTCAAAAATGATGAGGTGCTCTCAGAATTCATGGGATTGAGGGATAACATTCCAGATGGAGATCACAAGGCAGGCTTTATAATAGAGCTGGACACACATTCCTATTATGGGGAAATGATTGAATCCTTCAGTCGCAAAAGTGAGAAACTAAGAATCATATCGAAGTCCTTGAGTGAAAACCACACTGTGGAACTCTCTGGCAAGAAAATAGTAAAAAGAAAGGACGTATCCAACAGTGAAAACCTCCCTGAGGCGCTTGAGGATGAACGATTCAATTTTCCTTTAAGAGCTATTTACCAAGAGAAATTAGCAATATTGGCCGATAAATGCAATCTGGTCAACATAGGAATAGAGGAGACCTTGCATATCACATTCTATGCGGAATCACTATTAACAAAAGAGCAAGAACTCCTAGCAGCATTCCTAAAGGAAAGACAAATAAACTTCACATGGAGTTATGCTGATATGCCAGGGCTAGATCCAGAGACCGTGGTTCATCATTTAGCAGTATATCCAGAAGCAAAGTCGGTCAAACAAAAGCTTAGAAAAATGCATCCTCAAATTGCCTTATTGGTCAAAATGGAGCTCAAAAAGTTGTTAGACGCAGGATTTATCTGACTAATTGACTATCCAGAATGGGTGTCAAATCTGGTACCTGTTTCAAAACCCGACGGAGCCATCAAAATCTGCACAGACTTTAGATATTTGAACAAAGCATGTCCAAAGGATGATTTCCCACTTCCCAATATCGACATGATAGTGGACATGACAACAGGACATGAGATGATATCACTAATGGATGGCTTTTTAGGATATAACCATATCATGATAGCAAAAGAAGATCAACATAAGATAGCTTTCACTTGTCCACGGGAGACCTATTGCTGGAACATGATTTCATTTGGCCTAAAGAACACAGGAGCAACCTATCAAAGGGCCATGACACTAATATTCCATGACATGATTCATAAAACAGTCGAAGACTATGTCGACGACATTCTAGCTAGGTCAAAAAAGAGACAAGATCATATAGCAACCCTAAGTGCTATCTTTGACAGACTGGAGGAATACAAAGTCAGACTAAATCCCAAGAAGTGCGTCTTCGGTGTATAATCAGGTAAATTGCTAGGATACATAGTCTCCATGAGGGGTATCGAGGTGGATTCGGTGAAAGTAAAGGCAATCCTTGAGATGGAAGCACCAAAGACATTAAAACAACTAAGAGGCCTCCAAGGTCGACTTCAATCCATCTGATGGTTCATAGCACAACTAGAAGACAAGAAAAACCCATATTCTCACCTACTCCACAAGCGGATAGCATACAAATGGGATACAAAGTGTGAAG
Organism: Sequoia sempervirens; assembly: GCA_007258455.2. NCBI lineage: Eukaryota > Viridiplantae > Streptophyta > Pinopsida > Cupressales > Cupressaceae > Sequoia > Sequoia sempervirens. The sequence goes on along the minus strand of VDFB02047230.1, from coordinate 320,046,003 downwards.
AGGCATTTAAAAAATCAAGGAATACCTACTAACACCACCAGTGTTAATGCCACCTATCCTGAGAAAGCCATTGATCTTATATGTATTAGCAACAACAACAACCCTTGGAGCTCTCCTAGCCCAGCATGATGAAAATGAAACAGAGAGGGCCATCTACTATATCAGCAGGACAATGGTCGGTCATGAGCTAAATTACTCATTTATCGAGAAGGCATACCTTGCCGTAGTGTTTGCATCTCAAAAATTTAGACATTACATGTTGGCAGACAAGATAAAGCTCATTGCAAAAATTGATCCCCTCAAGTATCTCCTATCAAAGGCAATGCTCACAAGCCGAATGGAAAAATGGGTAATGATACTGTCAGAGTATGACATCGAGTATGTGGAGCGCAAATCCATTAAGGGATGAGTTATTGCAGATCAATTAGCAGAAGCACCCATTTATTCTCAGAATCCTCTTGTCTTAGAATTCCCAGATGAATCCATCTTTAACCTCAATATAACTGACCATTGGAAACTATACTTCGATGGTTCATATACACAACATGGATCAGGAGCTGGTATCTTCTTCATCACTCCATAGGGGGACTACATACCAAGGTCATGCAAACTAGCATTTTCTTGCACAAATAACATAGCAGAATACAAGGCTTTGACTATAGGTCTCAGGATAGCAGTACAATGGAATATCATAGCTCTAAAGGTGTACTGGGACTCTCAATTGATCATAAATCAAGTCAATAATGAATATCAAACTAAGGATGACAAGCTCACTCCATACAAGAAATTGGTGGAGACACTAAAATAATCTTTCATTGACATAACATTTGAGTAGATTCCAAGAACCAACAACAGAGCGGTAGATGCCATGGCTACAATTGGGTCTCTATTAGACATCCCTCATAATGTACCAAAATATGAATTTCTGATCAAGCAACTTCTTGTTCCCGCATTTGAGGTACCAGAATTGGAATATGTGTGTGAAATCATTGGTCCTGGCAATCCTTGGTATCATGACATCTATACATATCTTTGCATAGGAGTCATACCCACTGACCTACCATCGAGCCTAAAACGAACCTTCATCAAAAATACATCTAGATTTGTGATCCTAGGTGGTACCTTATACCATAGAAGCATAGAAGGTACCTTGCCACACTGCCTAAATGCTGAGGAGGCATTAACCGCTCTAACTGAGGTTCATAACGAAACATGTTGTTCACACTCGAGTGGAATGACCATCGCCAAGAAATTGCTGAGGATGGGGTATTATTGGCCCATGATGGAAAGAGAAGCACATGATCATGCTAAAAAATATTTACAATGTTAGCAGCATGGGGATCTCATCCATGCTCTAGCTCAAGAGCTTCACCCGATCGTCACACCATGGCCTTTCTCGCAGTGGGGACTCGATCTCATTGGAAAAATCACTCCCACATCATCCAATGGCCATAAATTAGTTGTCACTGCAACTGAGTACTTCACTAAGTGGGTGGAAGCCATACCCATGACATATATCACTAGGAAGCAGATCTCAAAATTCATCCTAAACTATCTCATCTATCGTTATGGTGTCCCACAAGCCATTATCTCAGATAATGGGACACCATTCAAGAACCAGGAGGTTCATGACTTGTGTGAGAAATTCAAAATCTAGCATCACTTCTCCACCCCATACTATCCCCAAGGCAATGGCCAAGCAGAAGCCACAAATAAAACCATCCTCAAAATCCTCAAAAAAATAGTCAATGACGCAGGTCTTGACTAGCACTTGCAGCTTAATCCCGCCCTCTGGGCTTATCGAACCAGCATCTACACACCCACTGGCACCACCCCCTTCTCCTTGGTCTACAAATTAGAAGCCGTACTCCCCATTGAGATCAAGCTCCCATCCCTTAGAATATCATTGCAAAACCTCATCATAGATGAGGAATATCGGGTATCAAGACTAAATGAGCTGGAGTTACTGGATGAGAGACGAATAGATGCTCTGAATCATTTTCAAGTCTATCAAAATAGACTCAAACGAAGCTACAACAAGAAGATCAGAAGGACTTTCCAAGTCAGAGAATTGGTCTTAAAAGAAAATAAGAAGAATGTCCCGAATCCCAGTAGCAAAGGCAAGTTCAAACCTAATTGGTTAGGACCATTTGTCATAATAGCAAGTTATAAATCAGGGGCATATCAGCTATCAACACCAGAAGGGGAACCTCTGTAGGAGCCCATGAATAGCTCCCATCTCAAAAATCTTTATGCCTAATTATTTTAGGGTATAAAGCCAAAAATCCAAAAAATAAGAAAAATTCCTCAAAAAATGGTTACTTAGGCGAAAACCTGGCAAACAGGCATCTTGGTAACAACAAAAAAATCCAAAAAGCAAAAAATCCAAAAAAAATAGAAAAAGGATAAAAAAAAATGTCCTCTAGTGAAAACCACTTTGGTGGCACTTTGGGCAAGTACCTTGGTGAAAACCTAGCAAACAGGCGCCTTGTGTAAATAAACACTTTCCATCCACCAGGATCTTTATGGCTCGATTGGCATCATTCATCCATTTCGCTTCCATCATCCATCGCATTCAAGTCTCCATCTATCACACATCCACTCGCATCCGCACCATAGCTTGGTCCTGTGTTCGTACCATGATCCCTCCTAGTACTACTCGGCCCATCCTCAAGGTCAGTTTGTCCTGCCTTTATCGGAGTAGTCTATTGCATCACGTTGGGGGCATGTTTTCATCAGGTTGGATTCGTGTATGATATTAAAGCCCTCAAATTAGAAAATCCAAAACATCATAAAATCAGAAAATCCAAAAACATCAAAACATATCAAAATCCAAAAACAGGTCAAAAATTCTATCAAAAAGCCAAAAATAAGGTCATCTTGTCGAACTACATCATCTCTGAGCTTGAACATAGGCAAGGTTGATCATTGATCATCCCCTGAGAAATTTAGGTCAGTCCTATAGGAGTTTGTCATAATAAACTGACATTTCATCATGTATATCATCATCTGTAAATCTGCCAGGTCGTCAGTCGAACTACGTGGTCTCTGTGTATATAACATAGGAAAGGCTCATTTGTTGATCAACCCTCGAGACCCCTAGGATAGGTCTTTAGATTAGTTCCTTGGTCAAAATCTTTGAAAATCCCAAAACATTGGAAAATCAAAAATCAAAACATTTGTAAAACCTCAAAAAGTACCAAAAATGGCCTCAGAACATTGCAAAACATCAAAAAAATCCAAATATTTGAAAAAAAATCCATCTGCCTCATCTTGCATGCATCTGCAATAAGCACTATCCATAATAAACTGATCATCATCATCAACCTATGGTGAAACAGTCAAAAACAAGCCTAGCAGTCTAAAAGTAGAACTCCAAACGTCAAGTCTAAAGTCTAAGTCAGTATGCAAGCAAGCTAGTTATTTCTTCGTATCGGTAACACATCATCTGAAATGGTCTCATATCAATCATCCCTTATAAATGAAATGACGTGCCACCATCCACTAACATGTCCTAGGATGAATCCTTCCTACAATGGGCATTATCTTTTGGCAATAAGTTTCGTTCATCATCCTTAGAAAACATATCCTCTTTCCGTTAGCAGTATTGAAGAGCATCAGTCTGTTTGTTTACTTGGTCTTTATCTTTTGACTTATCTTATTTTGCACTCATTCCAAGGATGTCTCGATGATATCCTAAAATAGGGGATTTAGAGAAATAGGAATGGGGCAATGATCATTATCTTTTGTCTGATGTGCTTGTTGGACGTTTTTGTAATATAACCTCGACGAATACTTGCTTCGTTAGGTATAAACGGAAGAGGTATAGGACAACTTGTTGACTATTGCATAGAAAGGTTTACCTTTTTGTGTTTTGGTCTGAGGTGTCTGAAATTTCTGAAGTGCATCCTAGCAAGGTTTCCGTATGTCAGGTGTGAACAAGAATACTCCTATATGATTGTCGAGTCAAAGTCCATCACATTAAGTACCACGCCATCCTGGTTGTCTATACCTTGATGCATTGTACCACATGTGTTATCAAACATAAGAAAATCTGGCCCTTTGAAAATCCCAATTCCTCAGCAGGTAATCATCATCATCATCATCATCATCTACATTTGTGTTATCTTGCGTCTTGCTGAAATGACTCCTTTTCTTACTAACCGCACTAACAAGGTTCTATGACAGTTGATCATCATCACCATCACCGTCATTGATCCTGGATCCACAAATCATTAGCATATTGCATAACATATCATAAAGGAAACATACACATTGCATTTTAAATAGGTGCATTCATGTCATTACATTTCACCCATTACGTGGCATCTCATAATCATAAACAATAGGAACATAAGCATTAATTCATTAGGCATACATATCATCACATTAACATATCATTGCATCACATACATCATCATTTAGGATAATAACATTTGTTAGTCTAAGCATCTCATACCATCATTTCATTTGCATCATATCACGACCATCCCATCATATCATATCCATCCATAAATCATCTCATATATAAGAATTTTTGCACATCATTGCATATACCATAAATCAAATCATTTCGCATATCACATCGGCATAAAATAAATCATCATATAGATAACATCATTGCACATCATGACATCACATACATCATTAGAAATAAATGCATCCATAGGAACATCATTGCAAAGTATATAGAAATAAACCATCCATTCATGAATAAAAGTACATGGTACATCACATCAAAATCTGCTCATATATATCATATCATCAACTGTCATAGTACAAATAATAATCAAATCAAAATACATATGTGTCAATCAGTACAAAATGCCCATTGGGCTATAAAAAATGAGCCCATAAAGCACAAAAGGTACATCAAAAAATTTGGATCAAGCCCGATCTCTATGGATGCTGCCCTCGCCCCTGTCACCGTGACCCTCTGGTGGTCTCTGACTGACTCGCTCTGAGTACTCAGGAACCCAATCTGCTCTAGGTACATGGTCGTGGTAGGCCCGGTGGTAATACTCTATCTCTCAGATAGCCTCTCTGTAAGATCATACCGACACTGTACCTTGGGAGGAGGTCATGGCTATCATGCTCTCAATCTGCTATTTACGGCCTAGGTCTGTAGCTTCCTATAGCTCTGTAGCCTATCTCTGTTGCACAGCCTAATCCCTCTCTGCTCTGAGCTACTCTTTCCAGGCCCGTGCCTGGTCTCTCTCGGCCATCACTACCTGTACCTATGCCTGTAACTGCAAAATCAAGGCATGCCATGCGTCTGCCTACCCTACTGGCTATGCCCATGGCTATGCATCAACCTGACCCTCACCCTCAGCTCGTGGTGGTGGGACTGGCGGATCCTGCTACTGGTCCTACATGGGGACGTCCTCATGACCTGGTGGAACTGGGGGCATCTCTGGTGGATCTTGATGGATCTCAATCCTCGATCCTCATCCTCGTCCTCGTCCTTTACCCCTACCTCTGACCCTGTATGCCTCTGGATCCTCATCTAGAATGGTCAACCAGAGAGGAGGTTTGAACAAGTCTCTGTATGCCTATGTCATGCCCAGATCTGCTAATCCCTGATCATAGGCCCAAGGACGGACCACCAAATGTCAAAAACTGTCAACCACCTCCGCGGTAGGAATGCTAAGCCCCAATGACACCTATATCAGGCTACGTGCAAACACGGCTACGTAGCCGTCATCCGGTTGATCCTACGGCTCTCTGAACTGACGCTATACATGCCTGGGTAGGTATCTCTCTATCATGGTGTGCTCTCACCCCTGCATGTATTGATCCTAGCGATAGTAGAAGAGCTGGTCTGCATCATCAGCCCATCCAAGCTGACCGAGGTATGGTCTCCAAGTAAAAATGAGCATCTCATCTATGACCCACCTCCAGTAGGGGATCCCATGCTCATTGGTGTGTGTGAATGACACACCCCCTCTGTATCATGTCACCAGGGCATCCTCTGCCCCCATTGGAACTAGAACCACCCTTGGACGTAGCACATAAATGTGCTCCCACGCCTAGACATGCAGAAGTGTCACCCCAGCTCCCAGTGCTCTACCATCTACGTATGCATACTTGTGTAGATCCCTATAATGTGAAGCTAGGAGTACGAGCCCCCATGCAAAGTGAACTGGCCTGTCCCAGACCATCCTCTCCCAGCAGTATCCCCATCCAGGACTAAAGTACCGCCCTCATCTGTCTGGGGCAACCAAACCTGAAATGATAGCTGCAATCGCCCAGTGGAAGGGAGGTGCTATGACTCGGTACTGCCCCTCACAATAGATAATTTCTTGAAGGGTGAGGACTTTGGTGTAGCAATCGCGTCCCTCCTCCATGTCGTAGATCACCCGGCAGCCATGAATGGGAAATTGTAGTATCTACCAGACGTCCTCCAATGTGACGGTCACCTCACTTGTGGGAAGATGAAACAACAACATCTTGCTATGCCATCGCTCTGCCATCGCTGACAACATCCCGAGGTGTGTGCACACGGGTGCCATGTACGCAATATGCCATAGTCCTATAGCTCCCAGCCAATCCTAGTCTCTATTGCTAAAGTCTCATAGGATGCTCACCAAATCCCGTGACTGGTGCTCCCAAGAATAAAGCTCCCTAGGTTCATCCTGAATCACGCAAAGTCAGCATGTTAAAATTTTTGAAAAAATTCCTGACGTAACGCCTCAAACTTGTTCCCAGCGGTGCAGTTTGTGAAGGCGTCGCAGTTTGAGTTTCCTCAAACTCCAATGCTAGACCTGGATTTTTTTGTTAAATAGAGCCGCCGCCACGTACTTTAACCCCCAGTGTTGCAATCTTCTTGAAAAGGGTGCCATCGCGGCGCACTTTTCCAAACTGACCCGCGAGTCCGAGCTGAGCCTGAGCCCAGCGGTGGAGTTTTTAAACTCCATTTTGCACTGCTGTGGTGCTAAATAGCACCGCTGTGGCACAAAAAGGTCAAAAGTGGTGCACTTTAAACACCGAGTGGTACTATAATAGCACTGCTGGAGGCGCACTCTCCTTAAAACATGTAATAAATGCATTAAAACAAAAAAATGAAGCTTCAGTTAGGGTCACATACCGGGGCACCGATGCCAGATGGTCACTGGTAGGTCTGAACTCGGTCCAAAATATGCAAAGGAAGCTGTCATTGTGCCATAACATCAGGAGGTCAGAGCTCAAATCTCAAGGTTTACTAGCAGAGGTGTGTGAAAATGACTTGAAAGTGACCCCTCGAGCCCCTTTGAAGCCTAAAAATTAGGGTTTCTTGACCCTCTAGGGTTGTCCTACTAGGGTTTTGGACCCCCAAACCTATTTTCGTCCATTCGAGGCTTGTTTTTCATCGTTTTATTGCATTTTGACATATTTTTAGCCTTCCGGACCCCTTCTAGACCTATCGGGCACTTTGTCAACTTTTTTCATCAGATCACCCAAAAAATTAAAATTTTCGTCTAATCTCTCGAGGGGGCATTATAATGGCATGTTTTCTCTCGCCATGTAGCAATGGGGCAAGTTTTTAAATATCAAATTTTTTGCTTTGATCAAGATCGTATATTCTTTGAACCAATGCAACGAGTGCATTGCTTCAAAGAGGGGCAAAATTTAGACACTGAAAATATACTGATTGACATCGTGCATTCGGATCCTGACATACTAACATCGTTTCTTCCTAAATCATCCCTCGGTCTAACCATTTAATCAAATCCCCTTATCTAATTAAATTCATTAGTATCCTCTCTTGGTTAAATAAATCACATTATCTGAATCAAGTCATTTCTCTTGTTAATTAAATCAATCCATCTGACTAATTATCCCTATTTTATTAAATAATCAATTTATTTGATTAAATCTCTAAAGTCTATCCATTAAATAAAATAAATTAAAACCTTATTTGATTTAATCTAACACCATCCTTTTTAATTAAATAAATCAAAATCTTTATTTAATTAGCCTCTTATCATATTCCTCTCTTATCTGATTTAAATAAATCCATAAATCTAAGTCAAGTAAGTCACATCATCTAATCTCCTATTAAATTAATTAAACCCTTGATTAATTTAACCCCATCTCATGTCACATCCTCTATATAATGCAATTTGCACATGAAAATAGATCTAATTCATTTATTAAATCTCTATTTTCCTCACATGGCATCTTTTTGGAAAATTCTCTCAATTTGAATTCAAAAATTCCAAGTCAACATGTACATCCAACAAGGCATTTAAAACCTCTTACATGTCCTTTTCCTTGAGCCAAGTGGCATTTATTGCATTTTCCCTTCCCTCTTTCATGCCATTTCAACAAATTTGAATTTCAAATATTGGCATTTATTGGCACAAACCCCAAATCTTGTACAACCATCATCCATTCATAGCTTGACAAGTGGCACCATATCATCGGATGAATGTTAGTCCCACATTGCTCAAATTTGGGCATTCATCCATCTTGAAATCCTATAAATGAAGAGCTCCTCTCCTCATTTTATCATCCACAATCCAAGCAAAGTTACCATGCTAAAATACTTAGCCATTTCCATCCATCATTCGAATTTGGCTTTGAGTTCTCATCTTCTCATCAAAGTGGATCAACATCATCTTCAACATTCAAATATTACATCATAGGAATTGGGAAAGGGCCAATTTTCACATCAAATTGGCACCAATTCCCCTATGGGATCAAGTGTTTGCTATTTAAATTAGGATTTAATCTAGTTTTTATCATTTCATTGTGTTCTTGCTTATTTTCTTTCCTATTTTGAGTTTGCAAATGGATTTCATGGGGAATCCTTCTTTTAGATTGCAAATCCTTGTCAAAATCGTTTATTCATGTTGTTTTGCAGGTACTAGGAAAAGGGTTCACACAACACCTTCTCATCACTACTCGCACACACCAAAATTAATTGTTGATCTTATATATATATATATCCGCTGGCAGGGATTTCATTACTTCAAGTTGGCTTTAATAAAACATGAAATATCCTTCAATGGTCGGCTCAATTCACCAATTAAAATTAATGCGCACCCACATAAGTCGGCTAGACTATAGTTGGGACCCAAATCAAAATTCCCAACACAAGAAATATTTAAGCAACTACTCATACATCTGTGACATGCTATATACACCAGGTTGGCCATAATGAGAAAATAAATAGAAAATCATTCTACCAGATCTCCAAGCTCATACACCGATTAATGCAACATCACAACAATTACCAGTAAGGTAATATACATGCTTAACAAGCTTTCCTGGGGATCCAAAACACAAAATAATTATCCGGTGAAGCATACAAATTGAGTAACTATCTGGATGCCCTTTTCTTCATGCTTTATATTGGTAATACTCTATTTTCTACATTTCATACTAGTATGAGTAAGTCCTGATCTGCGGACCGAGATTATGACTTTAGTTGCCATCAATGACAACACTAGAAACCATAAACAATCTCCCCAAGCCATATTCAAACAAAATATAGTTACTTATCACATACAAATAGTCATCATGCACATTTACAACATTACCACTTCCATGATCTAGAGTGACACCCACCTATAGCAACCATCAAGATAGAAATTAAACTACATAAAAGTATCATGAAAATTTTATATAATAGACCGTAAAAGAGAAGATATAATCTCAAATCAACTAACCTACTGCATACCTCTCTCAATGGATTAGAGTTGGCTATTGTTGCAAAAATTCCATGGTCCATCGTGCCACCAACATCACCAGGGCTATCTAATGTCAACAAGTACAAATAAAACAACATATCTAATAGTAATATAAAGAAGTTCAGGTAGTCCCTTTATAATTGTCATAATTGAAAGAGTAAATGGTTGGCCTCAGTTAAGACTATAGTATAGTGCTTATAGATCACAAAATGGTGAAAGTACTAAGTCCACTGGGATAGTCCAAACTCTTGCAAATGCCAAAGTTCAGTGCTCATTGAGAATCGTATTGCATATGTTGATGAACTAATGTTAATGAGGGCATGCTGTCAACATAGTGATAATGCCACAATGAAGTTCACATGAATGAAGGGAGGATTACTATGTTACTAGCAGATTTCAAAGGGATAATGGAACATACGATGAATTAGGATGTGTCTAGGGTTTTACTATAGCACATGAAGTTGGTTGTTGAGGTGTGCAATAGTAATGGAGAAGACAACTTTGGTCAATAATGAGTGGAAGAAAAGATTTCTTCCAATGGTGTATAGGATAAAATTTGGATGGAGGTGCTATAGCATAGAAGGGATAAAGAGACAAGACCAATAGGGGATAATGGAGCATATGGTGAAATAATAGAGGGTACAACGGGATGGGAGTCAAATGCGATAATGGAACATGGGATGGAAAAGAATAGATTAATGGAATGGGCTAGGATTAGATAACAAAATATAGCATGAACTATTAGAGGTTAATGGGATGGGATTAGGAGGGAATAAAGGAACATATGGTGAATTAGGGAAAGATAGTGGGACAAGACCAAGAGGGGATAATGGAATGTAAGGTGAAATAAGAGAGGGTAATGGGATGGGAATAGAAGGGGTTAATGGAACATAGGATGGACTAGTATACATTGATGGGATGGGCGAGGATGGGATAAAAAAATATAGGGTGGACAATTAGAGGTTAATGGGATGTGATTAGTAGGGAATAATGCAACATAGGGTGAATTAGGAGGTGTCTAGAGTTTGACTATAGTACATGAAGTGCGAACTTGACCTATGTGTAGTAATAATAGAGAAGAGTTATCTAGAATGAAACATGGGTAAAGATGGTATAAAATAGAATGGATAAAGGAACATAGGGTGGAACATAGGGGATCATGGAACATCTAGGGTGAAATAATAATGGGTATAGTAAGATGAGAGTAGAAGGGCATAATGACACATAGGATGGACTAGAAGATATTAGTGGGATGGACTAGGAGGGGATCATGGAAAATAGGGTGAACTATTAAATGTTAATGGGATGAGATTAGGAAGGAATAAAGGAACAAAAAGTGAATTAGGAGAAGATAATGTGACATGATCAAGGAATACACATGCAATGTTTATGTTCCTCATCAATTTTTTAGATTTGTATACACAAAATTATGAAAACTAGCTAAGATTGTTTTACAATACCATTAATGAATAAAGGCTACTTGAGTGTAAGTTGTTTGAGGAAATGAATTGTGAGGTGTGGAGATCGAAGGTCCACCAAGAAACTATTTGACATCCAAACCATGTTATGAGACAAACATTCAAATATAACATTCAACTGTTCAAATGCAATAATAATATCTTTAATACTAGTTGCATACTTGTGGACTCAACATCAAGAATGTAAAAGGGTCTGTAGGAATGGAGCATGTCTCATGAACACTCTGACCTTGAAATTTCATCATATCAAAATTCTAAAAATTTAGCTATCTTAAATTTCAAAATATATTTTAATAAAAAAATTAAATGAACTTGTTGAATTTTACCTGAGTATTAATGTCGTATGTATTATTCAACAATTCATTTGTGATAGCCATCACATTTGTAGCTAATGTAGGTTGTGTAGCTGCATCCCAAGCACTCTGATAATCGTATGTTCAAACAACACCACAAGTGCCACAATGGTGGGGTGGAGCTCGGGGCCTACACATCTCCTCCACATCAAGCTCTACTAGAGGCATCACACACTATATAATGGTCTGGGTGATCGAGCTAATAGACTCCAATGTATCCACCTCTACATTGTCCTTAACAATGGAAGGAATGGTGACATGCTCCACCATGGGTTTGGCCAAGGGTCTCAGTTCCAACTGTGGATTACGTTGTGTAGCAGGTCTATCATGTGTGGAGCCCCCATATCTACCCTGAAAGTCTAAGATGTCAAAATAATTTGGCATCTTATTGAGGAAAAACTCACAATAGAGTTTCCTCAAAAAGTGTTGTGGTACCTCATGGTTATTGCATGGAGGTTGGTCAAATACCATCCACCACCGCTCGTAAATTTTATTTTTAATTAATTCATGGTGGAACCAATGAATGGGGAACCTCTTGCATGCATGAGACAAATTGGTTCTCAGGTCTGTAAATAGGGCACACAAGTCTACTTTGCTAATTTTTTGTTTTTTCACATCTGCATATGACAAACCAATAGCATAAAATTGTCTCATCCCATGCCTTTTATTTGACCAAAAATTTATTTTCTCACCCATTTCTCCTACATGAGATACAATTGACTTCAATGATTCAATACTCCCTCTTCTATAAGGGTGGGTTTCAACATGATTGGTTAATCTTCCAATTAATTGTTCAATGTCTCTTTTATTGTTTTCAATTTGATTTAGGATATTTTCTTGTGTTCCTTGAGGATTCCTATGAATTGATGGATGGGTTTCAGGTAGTTCTTGTATAGGAGGCTCTTCGTGAGGGGGTGATTGTGAATTTTCAATGTTTGGAGTTGGAGAATCATTCCTTGAGAATTAGAACATTTTTTTATTAAAAGAACCTATTTCAATCTACATTCCAAATCAAATTCAAAATAAAAACAATAAAAATACATACCTCTTCACAATCTTCAAACTCTTTGACGTGTTGGTGGAATCCTCATGAAGAATTTCAAGCTAAGAGTGCAAAAAATGGATGATATTTGGCGAGCACGAGTTGTAGAGCTTGAATCCTCCAAGCCAAGCCTCAGGTTGAAATGAAAATTGGATTTGAAATGTCTTTTGAGCTTTCAATTTACTTTTTCATTTGGCGTGCGCCAAACACTCATTTTGGACCTTTTTTTGTGAATATTTTCAATTTGGCATCAAAATTGTGTCACAGATTGGTACATTTACCTAGATAGAAGATTGTTACAATGAGAAATCCATCTTAGAGCAACATAAATATCCACCACTATTTCACAAAAAACATTCACACTCTCTTTGTAGAATGTAGAAACCTTCTGCTCATTGCTTCCAATAGTCTTAAGCATTAAACCTCATTCTGTATTTTTCAATTTTTCACTTCACATATCAAACACCCATCACATACATATCCTCCATCAACTCAACACTCATATATACCATTTTCAACCTTGAAAATAATTGAAAAGATTAGTTAAGCACCTCAATTGTGAAAATTCAAATTAGGTCGACACCAAAAAATTCTTGCAGTGTAAAGGAGTGAAGGAAGACCACACAAAACTTTAACTTGAACCAAAATACACTCATACATGCCACACCATACTTCCACAAACATCAAAGCATTTTCATATTTAGTGCAAACACCTAAGTTTGGTCGAACCTGTATTAACACCATTAAACAATTAAGTACACACTTCATTTGATCCAAATACAACTCATGAAAAATATACAAAACTTTAACACAATCTAGAATATTCCATCAACACCCTGAAATCCAACAACTCCTTCAAAACATCATACACTAGAAAAACATATCCATCCTACACAACTAGCTAACCTTCCACATACTACAACACCTAAATCAAACCTTACGAGGCACCAAAAGATAAAGAACTTAGATTGTAGATAGATATGACCAATAGAAACATAATTCTAGATCTGCAAGACCAGAAACCACATTGGGGAGAAATGCAAAGCAACACCATTTCTCCTAGACACCATTGCAATACATTGTTCACATACTATTGAACACAACTTTCTCTGTACAATGATCCAGAACCTGAAACTCTGGATACAACACCTCTAAACACATCTAATCAACATATCTAAACCACATAAGTAGATATTCAATCATGAAAAAATGTGGAGTAGAACCAAATCACTACTCTACTACACTTAACACCTCTTAATGACACTAGTTTTTCTTTTCTTCAAATTTTCTCAAAAGCACTTGGAAACCAAGCACCTCAAATACCTTCTCATCATATGAAACACCTTCTCAGCAAGTTAACCACACACATGTTGATTAAATCAACACTAGAATTTGATATTAGTGATACTACTAATGACAACATAATGCAACCAATCAAAGCATCATTACAAACTTCCAACAATCTCTTCATAGACTTGTTGACATCAATGCAACAACTTAGAACTATTGACATCAACAAAAAAACACAAGCTACTCATACTTCCAACAATTATTACATTTTCTTCAATTTCTTATCCCATTTATGTGATCCACAGTTCTAGGCTCAACAACCTCCATTATGCAACAATCCTTGCTCACCATGAAAATATGTCACTCTTATATTTTTCCACCACACTTTTTTGTATCATATCTCTTTCCTACATCTTTTCTTGAAAATTATTAAAGAATCGCTAGAGAGAATTATTTTGTGCATCAAAATATCCCAATCTCAACAAATGATCTCTAATATGATGCACTATAGGTCTATCTTTCAACCACATTATGTTTCTTGTACCGGGAACCTCATTCAAAAATTAAAATAGTAAATAGATGATCAAGGTACCAAATTTTAAGGGATACTTTGAGTGCTTAGTATTTTGTAGGCACTCCATTAATTGTGCTCTTAATAATTCATACAAATAATAATCTACACCCTTCACAACCATGTCATTTGTTGTATTAATTGAAGTTGTTGAAACTGAATTCTCCCTATTAGTGAAGTATAATTTATAGCCAATCACCATTGAGGCATGCCCAATTGCCAGATTTCTAATATCTTTGATCGTCAAGGCTCTCCTATCATATTTTGCACTAGTTAACGCCATCACCATTTCATTTTTCTTTTATTTGAGCATCAGACCTGGTCTAGTTGAACATAAACTTGTAACAACCCTAATCACTTCTTTGTTTATCAAATATGGAATATCCAACCAGATGAATTTGTCACAGATTCATCTCAATGTATACCTAATCCATTCTTTGACATAGAAAAAGTTTATGAAAATAGTCCAAACATCTAGTTTTTTCTCTACCAAACCCTTAAATTCTAGTTTTAGCTCAAACTCATCTCCGGTGAGCTCATTGTACCACACATCAGCCAACTTTTTATGATCATATAGAATTTCTGAAAACGCACCATCTAGATCATCCACCAAGGATTTTTGGGATCCCATTTGAATTTAGGTCAGTGGTTATCCACTACCTCTACAATTTGTGGTGTATACATTGTGCAATAAATTTAAATCACTTTCAAAACTTAGGATGAATAGAAACTGTAAATACCTCTTAATCGCCTTTCAATTAGGGTTTTGTGCATAAGGAATTTTGATCTCCTTCAAACACTTCACTTCTTGTCTGATCTTCTCTCCTTGAATTCTCATTTTCAAATGATTTTTTTGGCTATATGCGAAATTACTTATATACCCTTTTAGAAATTGACCTAATTCATATAGAATGGTTCAGTCAATAAAGTCGATGACCCCTAACTATATGCACAGTCAACTTCAAATGCTCTAGAAATTTCCATGTGTTGATATTTTCCATCACTTCTTTTACCAATAGGTTAACCATGTCAACCTACACCTTATTCCAATATGTTGAAGCAACAACACCATCCCTAAGCCAAAGCTTTCTACTTATTTTTCGGAGGAAAAATCTGCACTAGATGTTGGTATAGACTCAAACTTAGTCTCACTATCTTCCTTCTTCCTCTAAATATTGTCCATCTCTTTTTTCATCTCTACTAGATTAGCCTTTTTCACCTAATTATTCTTCTTCACATTCTTACTTCTACAAAATTTGGAAATGTTTCCTAGTCTATTGTAATTGTAACAAGTGACAACACTTTGAACAAGTTTACTTCTACCCATTTTGGATCTACATTGATTAGCTTTATGCCCAAATCCATTGCATGCATAATAGTACCCATTGAAATATTGAAACCTCACACCATTGTTATAGGCATTCATCTTTTGATTTCTACATTCACTAGCCTTATGACCAAATCCTTTGCATGTAAAGCACTGACCAAGAAAAGATTGAACATTTTGATTCATTTTGTTTCTACATTACATAGCCTTATGTCCAAATTTATTGCAATAATAATATAAACCATTAAAATATAAGTACCTTTGTGTATTTGGTTGTTTGATATGTGGTATTTTGAAGTCTTTCCTTTGATTCCAAGCCTGCTTTCCATTACTCTTCTTGTCCTCAATCTTCTTTGGTCCATTTTTCTCCTTTTCAACACTTGGTGTCTGATATGCCTTTGAAATTTCCCCTTTTTCAAATCCTAATCATCCTTTATCTTTAGAATTCTTCTAATTTACAATCATTTCATCAAGCACTATAGAGCTTATCTTGAATTTATCTTCTTGATTCTTTGCTTTCTCTAGATCTGATTTCAAGGTCACAACTTCTTCAAGTTTTGAACATTCTTCAAATTTTCTTTTCATCTTAGAATTCAAGCATTCTTCAACTCTTTTTCCTTCTTCAACTTGCACTTTCAGACTACTAATTATATCATTTGTTTGTGTCGACTGCTCATTAACCTCCTTATGTCTTTCTTTGAGTTTCTTGATTTGTTCTCTCAATTTTCTAATTCATTCATCTGCTTCCTTGACATTTTCCTTTAGATCTTTGTTCTCACTTTCAGTCCTTTCCATATCTTCAAGGGCTATTTTGAGTTCTCCATTCAAGTCAACCATGCAATCTTCTTCAGTGAATCCAATAGTAATAATTTCCTATGAAGGAGTAGGATATCTCATAATAGCCATGTGTTCAAACTCTAAGATCTTCCCCAAGTGGTTAAGCTTCTTCCAAGGAACCAAGATTTGATACCAATTTTTTAACACCCAAAATACTGAGAAGGGGGGTAAATAAATATTCTATGAAACCACTTAAACATTTAAACATTCATTCCATATAACATATTTACTTTTCAATAAGAAAGGAAAGCATGAAAGAAACCATTAAAGGACATAACACATGAACACCAAATTTTTACTTGGAAAACCTAAAGAGGGAAAGACCACAATGAGGATTAACTCAAAATATATTATAACTGGTTACAATATATTACATAAATGCTCACTTCAAGTGGACTCACTACACACCAAAAGGTGAAAGGATAGAAGAGAGGGGTGACACACAACCAAGAATGAACTATTACAAGTGCATCTGCAACATGCTAGAAAATAGTTCCATTGAAGCTCAATATATAGAGTCAACATAGTTCATATCACTCTACTCTACTTTGCACTTACATCACTTTCACATAATTCACATCCATAATACTTATATATTTTCTATCCACTTCATCCAGCACCAAAATTATCTTCTACTTTGAAACAATATAAATAGGGTGCTCCACCTTTTTAGGAGATGGAACACATACACACAATGGAGGGATCCTATTTCTCTCAAGTTTCACTCAAGGAAACACTAGATATCTCAATCCAATGATAGAATGAAGGAAAGAGATCTACAATAAGGTGTCCTAGGGTATGATCAAAGACTAAAATGGGGTTTGACACCAAGCTAGGGCTTGGAAACACAAGTAACATGCAAAACCTAATGACAAAACCTAATGATGTGCAAATCTTAAACAAATGACCTAGAAATGAATACAAATCAAAACAATAAACTAGGAAAGCATAGAGGTGCACCTGGAAAGATTAATGTATCTAGAACAAGCTCTAAAATCTTGAGAAAGCTAACTTGAAGGCTCACTAGGACTCATACGCTAGGTTGGGCGTATTAGTCCTAGACTAGGGTTTTTGGGATGAAATAGGAATCTGAGAGTGTCTGGTCTGAATCCACTAAAATCTAGAAAAATCATTGTACTAGGACTCATGCACCACAAGTGGCATATCAGTCTCGTTCTACTTTTTTCAAGGGTCAAGATCTAAATCTATTCTCCTATCTTTGCTCTTCCTTCCACACTTTGTTCTCAGTTCTAAAACTCTGAATTATGACCTATAGGTGACTTTCTATGATCTTTCAAATAAGGTGACAACTTTCGTCAATCTTGCAACTTAATCTTCAAAGGATCTTCAAGCTCCAAGACACCTACATCTACAATCACACATGTAGAGAGAGAAAAACTTGTTGATTATTAGGAAATAGGGGTTTTCCTTGGTCAAACCTCATTTAGATTATTAAACCGTATGATGAAATAATGAAAGGGTATGTGTAGGATCATGATGGGCCAAAAAATGGCAATATGATGGGTATGCCGCTGACAATTCTTTTTTACCCAAAATTGATGAAACGAAAATGGTTTTTAGAGGAGATTTCTCAGCTTTCCACCAATATAAATTATGCTTTACTTTGAATTTAATAAGTAATTATTATTCATTTTCTATTCAAATTACAACTAAAGTCCTAATTGATTGACTGATTTAAAAACATCTATAGATTTCAAACAGTGTCACATTTTTTGAATCCAAAACATGCATCACATTCTATTCTTCACATACTATAGGACTAAAAAAAGAAAAAAGAAATTTCATGAAGCTTTGACCAAGTTAAGGTGGTCAGACATACAAGTTTTTTATATTTTTTAAAATTTGTAATAAAAAAATCATAATTAATTGTTTATTTGAATTTTTTTTATAAAAAATATGCATCACATTGGGACATGAGTCCTCTACTTATATCTAAAATATTATAAAAAAATATTATTATTTTATTGTGGTTAAGGTGGTCAGACAGACACCTACTTCTTATTTTTTCCCTGAAATTTAAGTACTACTGCATTGAAATTTTAAATTTTCACCAAATAGATTTTTTTTGTTTTAAAAAAACCTAGTAGTTTAGAAACTAAATTCAATTTGCTACAGATTCTATTCTTACATATTTTTGAAATAATATAGATAACTTATTCAAATTTTTATGTCAAGTTTCCTAACTCTAATTTTTCTAATTTTTTTGCCACTTAAGGGCCTATTTTTTCCATGATAATCCTACACATAACTGAAACATGAACATGAAACATCAAACATAAAACATAAGACATCAAACATCAAACATAAAACATCAAACATCAAACATCAACAATGATACCTTGAATGATGTCTTGCAATGCAAATATGCAATCTAACATGAAGTGGCCATAGAGAATGTAGATATTGATTTTTAATTACATATGGAACAATGCTTAACTTGGATCTTGAATGCTACATCACAACACTAGCTCAACAACATGCTTGATGCATTATGCCTTTGACATGATGATGGATCTTGAATCGTTGCAACAAATGATGGAGAAATTTGCCCTTGAATTCTTTAGAAGTGCTTTAGAAATTATCTTGAATACTCTTGTGAACTCTTGTGAAAGTGCTCTTGATTACTTATAGAATTCTAGGATTTCTTACGTGAAAATGAGTGAAATAACCTTGTATTTATACTTATTTATGCCAAATATCTTGAAATTACAAAACTACAAGCCAACATCAAATCTTGGAAGATAAAATCCCACCAAGAATTAAATTTAAATTAGGTCTTGGCTAGAGTGGGATGCATACACCCAAGGTGGTGTATGAGTCCCAGTGGCTGAAAAATGAGGCACACACTCTAAGACAAGTCTCATTTAAGGTGAAATTCAAAATCAGGTCCGAATACCTAGGTGGGACTCATGTGCCCAAAGTGGCGTATGAGTCCTAGAACACTAAATATGGAACACATGACCCAAAACATTGAATTATGATTGGTCATTTGATAAGTGTCAGGATTATCTTTAGATAAATGCATTTATTAAGGCTTGTGGATGCAAAATAGGGCCAATTAAGGCATAGAGAAGCCCAATTAATTAATGAAGTCCTAGATTAGTGTGAAAGTGTAAAGATGCACTTTACAACACCCTAAATAAGGCACAACTAGGTCCATTTAGTTTAAAAGGGGCCCTGAATTTAATGTGAAGGTTTAACTAAATACACTTTGCAACACTAAATTAAGGCAAAATTAGGTTTATTCAGCTTAAAAGGACCCTAAACCTAATGTGTATGTGTAAAAAACATTGCAACACTAGATCAAGGTGACATTAGGTTCATTTTATCATTAATATTTCCCAAATTAAGTGTGAAAATGTAAAGGGTGAAATTTTCTATCACTACATACTTATATATGTTTCATCCTAACATCAATTAGGTCAGCCTAATTATATGTATGATGCAAAATATAACTTGTCGGCTTAGCATAAAATTCTCACACCTTAATTCAAACTTGTATCACATAAGATAGGTCGAGGTGGACATATAATAGTTGCCACATAATAGATCAATACTTACTTAACCTCTGCAATACACCAAATATATTAGGTTGGCACCACTGGTGACCTAACATCAAAATTCACCAAAGGAAGAGTCACAAACCAACATGCAGACCTCCAAACTTCATGTCACTTGGAGAAAAAACTCTAATAACAGCTATAAAAACTCCCACAAATCCACAATACTAGATACCATTCCATGATGAACTATAAACTGATCAAAACATACACCCCGTATTGTCAACCATTGTCACTACAAGACCCAATATTCTATCATTCATAAATTCTTCACTAGAGGACAATAAAATGTGAAAAAATGGATTTAGACTCCTTTAACATGCAACAAAATTGCATTAGAACCGCAAAGAAATATTCTTTAAGGAAGACCAATTCAAACCAAAAATTAGATGTCTTATACACTGAAAATTTTGTTCTAACACTTAGCTAACTTTCCACTTCAATTTTCTACTCTAGATCAAAGCTTCTTGAATCTAAGCATTGGATTAACATCTTTATGTATACTTATGCTTTACCAATTGGTTTGCGCATCAATCTTAATACCAAATCACAATGTTGACATCAATGATAACAATGTACTTGCATATTGTACAACTTATGCTCATACTCATGCTCATGTTTCCAATAGACATCTCAATGACAAACTCTCTAACCTTCCAACAAAATATCCTCCAAAATCATGCTTAGGGATGACAACATAATTGAAAATTTGTCTAAAAAATAATAAATGAAGCCTTCCCATAGCATTTTTTCCACTTGTAATATGTAAAAATAATATTTAAAATCTATCATGTGGCCCCCTAAAACAAATATGATAGTTGAGCAAGTTGTTGTGATATTAATGGTGCTTTTTGTATTGAAAGATAAAAATGTGATGAGTGATGTGCAAGGTCATTGATGTCACTTCTTGCATCATTTAATTTATCAATTATCGAACTGGGTGTGTCTTAAAGCTGTATGCGATAAGGGTGTTACCATAAATTGGGGGTTTTGCATTGTAAACAGTGAATTTTGGTTGTGGTTTAGCTCTGTCAGGAGCTGTCAGGAGCTTTCAGGAGCTGTCAGGAGCCAATCTTAACAATGGGTTCCTAACTAATTCTAAGGACTTAATCCCAATTTATCTCTTAACTAACGATTTCCCAGACCCCAATAACTCAGTTCAGACTTCACTTGACTTATTTGTAATTTATCCATGGAAGAATTAAGATAAAAACTAAATCTACTTTTAATCTAAAGCTTAGAATTGAAATGTACTTGGAAAGGAAATCTATTTACGTTTGCAGAAAATGATCTAATTATGTTTGTAGAAAATAAACATTAATCTAAAACGCAATAACACTAACTTCCATGAACAAATTCCAAACAAGCTTTAGTTCTATATTTCCATAAGTCATTATTGTCTTTTCCATTACAACTACATACATTTTAAAATAACCAATGAATCTAATTCTATGAACAAAAATTGAATCTTCAACAAATGAGTGAATATAAATCTATAGTAAAGCATAATGAATTATTCTAAGGATTTAATGAAGTTAATCTAAGAATATAAGCATTCACATTCACTAGCAATGATTAACAAAGATCTATATTCCTATTTTCCAAATGATATGAACAATGAAAAAAATTAATTGAATCAAAGAAAATAACAGAAGTCACCTCCTTCGGTTGAGCGGGCCCTACTATTCCTCTGGTGTGACTTAAACACTGAGATTCAGATCAACTCCTTACTTTCATTCCAATTGGCCAAAATAGGCGAGTAGTACACAAAAGTGCAAATAATCCACATTACAATGCTAAAGAAAAATATTAACTCACTCCTAAACTAAACTAAGGATGGATATTTATAAGAATATCCACTTATTTGAATACAAAAATTGGCACAGCTTGCCAAGATGCAAAACAGTAACAACTAAACTTAAACAAAACCAAAAGTGTCATAAAGAAATCCGCTGCATGATAATAGTTGAACAAGAAGTTTTCAAACTGACTAAAGAAGTCAGTTCGGAAACATTCATCAAGAGCCAGCTAGAGCGATCAAGAGTAAGACAGATTTCAAATCCATTAAACATGAAGTTTAACATGTCCACCTCATAACATCAACATTTTAATCAATCGAACATAATTGTCAAAGATAGGATGTGTAACGCCATAGAAAGTGCACAAAGAAACAAACAGATTAGGTGCAAACAATGCAATTACTAAATCTAAATGCAAATCTAAATGTTAAGCAACAAAGAACAAAGGAAGTCAAAACGTGAACAAACTAAAACAATCTCACCAAATTCAAATGTATTTCCATGATTCATCTCGATTGCCCTTCTCCATTTTGCTTGTGTAGTATAATTGCCTTCAGATTTCTCGTAATTCGTGCAAGTATAGCCTAAGATAGTGATTAGCAAAATATCGAAGATTCAAGATTGAGTGCTCTCAAAAGTCATAAGATTTTGCGAGAGATTGGAATGATGAAGGAAAAATCAATTTATAGAAAATTGATTATTCGAACGACAGGTCAGGATTGAAAGATCAACAGACGGTTGAGATCGACAGATTAGACATGCATTCTGATAACTTTTAGTAGTGACATGAGTGATACAAACTAGAAATAGAATTAAAGATTAAATAAATGATTTAATCTTCAGTTCAACATTCGAAAACATAAGAATTATCTTTGCATGACAAAGATGAAGATTGATTAAAGCAACTCTTGTTCAAATGCACGCACAAAGTTTAATTAATTAAATAAGAATATTTAATTAATCCACATGTACACACAAATAAGTTAGAACTGAGGATTGAATGATTTGACGAAGAGATTACCCGAGAACGCCACTCAGACATCGAATGAAGAGTTAACTGAACGATTTGAATAGATGTCGAGTCGAGTCAAAGTGAATACTTAGATAACTCACATAATTATCTAAAATATAGAAGAATGCGTTAAAATAGAATTAATGAATTAAATAATTCATTTAATTCAAGACTCGATATTTGAAGAATAATTAAATAAATAATATTTATTTAATTAAGTGATGAAGGGATTTTAAATGAATAATTAAATAAATAAAGAATTTATTTAATTATAGTTGAAATATGATAAAGGTAAATTAAATAAGAATTTATTTAATTTGAGAAGATGGATAAGGTTAATTAGTAACATAATTAAATAAAAGTGTTTATTTAATTAATCAGATAGAATAAAGAAAATGTGAATTAATTAAATAATTAAGATTATTTAATTAATAGAAGAATTAACAGAAGATGAATTAATTAAATAATTAAGATTATTTAATCAATAGAAGAATTAATGTTAAGATGAATTAATTAAATAATTAAGATTATTTAATCAATAGAAGAATTAATAGAAGATGAATTAATTAAATAATTAAGATGAATTAATTAAATAACTAAGATTATTTAATCATGACCATGAAGAATAGGAATTATTCAATATTGAAGTCGCAAGCTTAAACCAAATTTCAGTGTCTACATTTGCCCCTCTTTGATACAATGTCATTTCGGCATTGTGTCAAAGAAAATCGATAAGAAATATGCCCCAATAATGCCCCCAGTGTAAAACAGGTGAAGGTATGCCCCCTCGGGAGGACATGCAGGTTCAAAGAACATGAGTGTGCTCTCGAAATTGATGAGAGAACTAGAAGATGAAAGAGAAAAAAGGATAGAGGAAAATAGATAATGGTGGTGAAGATGTAGAAAAGAAGAAATGTTAGTGCAAAAAGAAAGATGAATAATAAGACCGTGATGTTAGTATTAGCAATCTTCGATGTTTCATTTTATCACAAAAGGTATTGCACTTTATCATCATTGGGCGGGACTAATACAAGTGGAGACAAACACTAGGATATGACATAGATCAAGGTGTGCAAGGTCATCCACTTGCTAATAACAGACAGTCGCAGACAAGGATTGTCATTAACTCATACTAAGGGCACAAGTTGCCCCAGTCTTTTTGTCAAGACAAACCACAGATAGCAAACAAAGTAAAAGACAGGTCATGAGACGTCATTGCTCCTCTAAATCCTTCATGGGACATCCTTAAGGAAACTAGTAACATGACTCAAAAATCAAAGTTAAAAGACAGTCAACTGACAACAGTCAAAGAAAATAGAATTTGGATACATCGTTGCTTCTCTAAATCCCACATGGGACATCCTTGAGAAAGCTAGTAACATAATTCCCATCATAAAGTCAATTGAAAATATAAGATAAATAAGTCAGAAAGTCAAAAATCCAATAAAATATTTTCCAAAACTTGATTTGTTTGTTTGATTTGTTTTGATTGATAAAAGGATTGATTGATAGAGCCTGATGTTAGGAGATACACATACCAGATAAGACTGTGAGTCTAGTTTCAATGTTATGACTATTTGTATAAGGCATGACAAAGCCTGGTTTCAGAAAGACATGTATCGTATAAGACATTGAGTCAGATGTCGTTGATGTGATAACCTGTATAAGGCTATGTTTGATTGTTTGATCTTGTTGATTATGCAGGAAGGACTCATCTTGTATAAGACATAGATTGTTTTTCCGATATCAGTATTCAGGAAGGACTCATCCTGAACAAGATACAGGTTGATTTCCATGATGATGTCTGTTTCCAGGAAGGACACGTCCTGTAGCAAAAATTTGTTGATTATTTTGATTGTTTTGTTTGGAAAGTTGTTTGATTTGACATAGAGACATTGCTGACTTGTTCACCAGATTGATGCATGACTTTATATGACGTATTGACAATTGACTGTGTATGATGACAAAAACCCTAAAGGACTAACCTAGTGCTGCCTCAGGGGCTCATCGATTGATGGCCTTGCCTATGTTATACACACAAAGACCTCATAGTTCGACTTGAATTGACCGACAAGAATGACTACAAATAGAAGACGTGTGTGAAAGTGAATACGACGAACCCTAATGGACTGACCTAGTGCAGCCTCAGAAGCTCATCGATTGATGGCCTTACCTATGTTATACATGCAGAGACCTCATAGTTCGACTTGACCAATGACCTTGTCATATAGACAGATGGATCAAATCATGATTTTATACAAAAAACTTAAACAGACTGACCTAATGCCTCGGGGGCACATCGGCAGATGGCCTTGCCTACGTCCAGTCGCAGAGGCAGTGTAGTTCGACGAATGACAAAGACTGACAAGTGCGACTGACTTTGACTCTATTTTTGGATTTTTGAAATGTTTTGATTTTTGTGTCTTTTTGAAGTTTTCTGATGTTTTTGTGTTTTCTCAGGTCATTTTATGATGTTCGTGGATTTTCCATGGTTTTTCGTCTTCAACATAGCCAATGTAAGAACCAATATGACACATGTCAAGTGTTTGCCCCCAGTCGATTATAAGACCAATTGATTATGAATAGGGTAAAAATGGGGGATATGAAATGCACTCGATGTCAATCGTTCCAAGTTATGGGAAAGACTACCACTTATTATAAATGGTATATACAAGCGATGGATATGAAAGATAAGGGATATGTATAGGGATAAAGGATATGTACAAGGGAGAATGGCTATGTACAGGGAAGTGGACTATGTACAGGGTAATAGTAGACAAAGGAGCAGAGTTAACTACACATGGCGCCTGTTTGCCAGGTTTTCACCATGGTACCTATCCAAAGCGCCACCGAAGTGGTTTTCACTATTGGACAAATGATTTGTCTTTACTATTTTCTGGATTATCTAATTTTTTTGGTGTTACCAAGATGCCTGTTTGCTAGGTTTTCACCTTGATAATGATTTTTTTGATTTTCCAATTTTTTGTATTTTTGCTAATTAAGACAAAGGCTCGCAGAAGCTATGCGCAGAACTTCTTCAGATGCAGACTATTGATTGGTGAGGACAA
This sequence comes from Sequoia sempervirens, assembly GCA_007258455.2. Lineage (NCBI taxonomy): Eukaryota > Viridiplantae > Streptophyta > Pinopsida > Cupressales > Cupressaceae > Sequoia > Sequoia sempervirens. The sequence goes on along the minus strand of VDFB02047230.1, from coordinate 320,019,971 downwards.
TGGTTCCCCTTTAGGAGTAGAGAGTTGGTATGCTCCTGACCCAAAAGCTTCCATAACAACATAAGGTCCTAACCAATTGGGTTCAAACTTTCCTGGTTTTTCTCTTTCTGCTTGATTCTTTGGGTTCTCCATTAAAACCAGGTCACCAATGTCAAAGTTTATGTTTAATACCTTCCTGTTATAGCTATGATGAAGGTGATTCTGATATGCTTGAAGATGGTCTAGTGCCTTCTATCTGCGCTCATCCAGGAATTCCAACTCATGGAGTCTCGATACTCGGTACTCTTCATCATCAATGTGACCTTTCAGAGATACCCTTGGGGAATGAATCTCGACCTCAATAGGTAGAATAACTTCATAGCCAAATACAAGTGAATATGGAGTAGCACCAATGGGAGTATAGATACTTGTACGATAAGCCCATAAGGCAGGGTTAAGTTGTAAATGCCAGTCATGACTAGCATCATTTATAGTCTTCTTAAGGATTTTAATGATGGTCTTGTTAGATGCCTCTGCTTGGCCATTACCTTGTGGCTAGTATGGAGTAGAAAAGTGATGTTGGATATGAAATTCATCACATAGGTGGTAGACTTCTTGGTTCTTAAATGGGCGGCCATTATCAGTGATTATGGACTGAGGGACACCTTACCGACAGATGACATAGTTCAAGATAAATTTAGAAATATGTGTGCTAGTAATGTATGTCATAGGAATGGCTTCAATCCACTTCGTAAAATACTCAGTGGCAGTGATAATAAACTTGTGTCCATTAGATGATGTGGGGTGGATCTTACTTATGAGGTCGAGTCCCCATTGGGCAAAGGGCCATGGTGACATTATAGGACGAAGCTCTTGTGCTGGCACATGTATCAAGTCTCCATGAACTTGGCATTGGCAGCATTTCGTTACAAAGATATATGAGTCTTTTTCCATAGTAGGCCAGTAATAACCTAGTCTCATAATCTTTTTGGCTAAGGTAGGACTGCTAGAATGGGAACCACATATACCCTCATGCACCCCACGCAAGGTTGCTTGTGCTTCAGTAGAATCAAGACATCTCAATAGGGTATTATCTAAGGCACGTCTATATAGGGTGTCTCCGACGATGGTGTATTTGGCTGACTTGTGGAGGAATGTCCTACATTGGTTATTTGATAGGCCAGTGGGTATGACTTTGGCATGAAGGTAATCATAGATTTCTTTGTACCATGGGGAATCAGGACCAACAATGTCACACACCATTTCAGAATCTGGGATATCATAAGCTGGAACCAAAAGCTGTTCTACCAAGAACTCAAACTTAGGCACATTGTTAGGAATCTCAAGAAGTGAGGCTATTGTAGCCATAGCGTCTGCTGCCTTGTTTAAAACATGAGGTATTTGATGAAATTCAACTTTGTCAAAGTACTCTTTAAAGCTATCATCCATGCACTTGTATGGAGCAAGTTTCTCATCCTTAGTCTCATAATCATCATTCACTTATCTGATTACTAGTTGAGAATCCCCATATACCTATAAAATCTTAATTTTCCACTTAATTGCCATGTGTAACCCTGTCACTAGAGCTTCATACTCTGATATGTTGTTAGTGCATGGGAATGCAATCCTGAATGACTTAGGGATGGAATCACCCTGTGGTGTAATAAATAGTATACCAGCCCCTGAACCATGATTTGTATGTGAGCCATCAAAGTACAGTTTCCATGTTATGTTTGTGTCAATTGTGAATATGAACTCATCAGGAAAGTCTGTAACTAATGGGTGATCTGCCTGTATGGGTGCATTAGCTAACTGATCAGCAATGACCTGTCCTTTAATAGCCTTTCTTTCTACATACTGGATATCATACTCACTAATTATCATAACCCATTTGGCCAGTCGTCCTGTTAATGCTGCCTTGCCGAGAAGATATTTTAGAGGGTCTATTTTAGCAATCAACATTGTTTGATGGTTTAGCATATAATGTCTCAATTTTTGAGTAGCAAATACTATTGCAAGACAGGCACGTTCAATGGTACTATAGTTGAGCTCATAATCTACCAAAGTTTGACTAATATAATAGACTACCCTTTCATGACCTTCATCGTCATTCTGTGCAAGCAATGCTCCGAGTGATGAATGGGTTGCTATAATATAAAGAATCAATGGTCTTCCTTCAACAAGTGGCATTAAGACTGGTGGTGTGAGTAAATATTTTTTAATCAGTTGAAAAGCCTTCCCACACCTGGTTGTCCATGCAAAGGGTACTCCTTGCTTAAGCAAATGTTGAAAAGGATGTGTCTTGTCTGCTAACTGCACTATAAATCTTCTGATAGATTGCAACCTTCCCTATAATGTCCTTAGTTGACTGAGATTAGTGGGTGGTGGCATGTCCATTATTTCTTTAACCTTAGCAGGATCCACTTCAATGCCTTGTCTAGAAATGATATAACCTAACAACTTTCCTGACTTGACTCCAAACACACATTTCTTTGGATTGAGTTGCACATTATACTTCTCTAACCTTTGAAATATCTTGTCTAAAACCTGTAAATGTTTTTCCCTTGTCTTGTATTTTGCAATAAGGTCATCAACATAATCGTCCATTAGAGTGTGTACTAGATCATGAAAGATAGTAGTCATGGCCCGTTGGTAGGTTGCTCCTGCATTTTTGAGTCCAAAGGGCATAACATTCCAGCAATACGTTCCCCAAGGACAAGTGAAAGCCATCTTAGGTTGGTCTTCAGTTGCAATTCTAATCTAGTTATATCCTGAGAATCCATCCATAAGGGATAACATCTCATATCCTATTGTCATGTCAACTATCATGTCTATATTAGGCAAAGGGAAATCGTCCTTAGGACAAGCCTTGTTGATGTCTCTAAAGTTAGTGTAGATGCGGATGCCCCCAGTTGGTTTAGTGACTGGTACAAGATTAGAAATCCAATCTGCATAGTCGATAGATCTAATGAAACCAACGTCTAATAGTTTCTTGAGTTCTACCTTGACTAACAAAGCAATCTGTGGGTGCATTTTTCTCAAGCTTTGTTTCACTGGTTTGGCACCTAGTTGTAAGGGAAAATGATGCAAAATAAGGTCAGGATCCAACCCTAGCATATCTGCATATGACCAAGCAAAATTTATCTGTCTCTATGCAAAGAAGTTATGAAATTCTGGCTGTTCTTCAGTTGTCAATGACGCTGCAAAATAAACCAGTCGAGGATTCTCTTTGGTACCTATGTTGACTTCCACTAATTCTTCAACGAGCATGGGTGAATTTTCCTGTGCAACGGGGAGAATGTTCAAACCTCCATCCTTAGGTGCCTTTCGGTTTTCACCTAGAGACTCATCCTTTTTATCTAATATGGGTGTGTCTTGTTGGTCCCAATCAATGAGTTGGGGATAGACTAAGCGCATGTCATCGTCAGAGTTATCAAATTTTAATGGAGTCAAGGTAAAGATTGAATTATTCATGTGGTTACAAAAGTCTTGTACCAAGTCCTTTTTGCTCTTAGGTTTGGGTCTAGGTGGATTGATAGGTGGGCCTAATGCCAAGGTTTGACTATCAGAAATAGGTGGCTCAGATTGCGAAGAGGTAAGATCAAGTGATTCCCAATAGTAGTGTTTAAACCACTCTTCTTTTGTCATTTTCTTTGGTGGACAGGAATTCAAGGGATTGGGTGAGGAACTTAGCATCAAGTCAAGTTCTCCAAATAACTTGTCAAGGTCCATGGAAGAAGTAGAGGATAGGGAATCCCACTCATAATCGTTAGAGTCGAGGGAGTCACAATGATATTGGTCCACTGGTTCATGAGAAGTCTTAATATCTTCTCAAGCACTTACTTCCTCAAGTAAGGGTAATGGGGTACTATGAACGCCAATTTGAATCAGTTGAAACCCTATCCCTACTCCTTTTGGCCATTGAGAAACAAATATTGGTTCAATCCTGCCATCTTGGTTTAAGCCTAAACCACTCTGTCCATCATATCCTTTGCTTTGCATGATTTTAAAACCCTTTTCCATATATATTTGTAGGAATATGTGCAAGTAAGTGGGATTCCTCATCATCTTCCTTATACAGCTAGGAAGTGACATCTTCTGCCTCTACGGCCTCTTTGCTTAATTCACCCCATTTAGAAAAAGTTGTTGTGGGAGGAATGTGTATAGTGACCATAGATTGTCTCCTATCCGATGTAGGTAAACCGTATGACTTAGGAGCAATCAAATGGCTAACACAATAAGAAGTCTTCATGTAATATTCTCCACAACCCTTGTCTTGGATCTCAACCCTAGGTGTGGTAGGAACTGAGGGTGAAGTAGTTGCTCGAGTGAGTGTGGATGGATCAAGATAGGAAGATGAATTGAACAATGAGGCCTCTTGGTTCACTAGCACTTGGCATTGGGGGATCTCTTTTAGATTGGTGCAATACTGGAAGGGATCGGGATCACCATCTATAGTTATTGTTGTGCCATTGTACGTGAATTTAAGACACTGATGATACTTGGAAGGGACCGCCTTCATGGCATGAATCCATGGTCTACCTAGCAAAAGGTTATAAGGGAGGGTGAGATCCAAGACCTAGAACTTTGTCTCCATTACTGCAGGACCAATTCTGATGGGAAGTGTTACCACCCCCTTTGATTTTCTTTCCTCATCATCATAAGCTTTTATGACAATACTTTTGGTCGTGTCTACGCATGCTTCTAAAATACCTAATTCCTTAATTAGTTTTAAAGTGCACATATTTAACCCTGCTCCTCCGTCTACCAAAACTCATCTAACTTTGGTGTCATCAACAAGGACTTCTAGATGTAAAGGGTCATTGTGGTTCATCTTTTCAGTTGCATAGTCTTGTTTAGAAAATGTGGGATGGTGATTATTGGTCAAGTAACCTACCATTCCTAGAAATGATTGACATCAAGATCATTAGGGACCGTGGTGTTCTATAAAGTTTTATCAAGAACAGATTGATGCTCAGGGGAAATACACAATAATTCCAAGATTGAGATTTGGGTTGGGGTCTTCCCCAACTGGTCAAGAAGGTTATATTGTAATTTGGAAGGTTGGGGTGTTTGCTGTGATGTAGGGCCTTGGATAGTGAACTTAGTACAACGAGTATTGACTGCACACTCAGGATTAGCATTGATAATAATGGTATTGATATTCTCATCGGCGGCACGAAGGAAGTGAATGATTTTTCCACTATTCTAATCGTGCTTGACATTGGCATAGTTGGCAGACATATTGGTCTTAGTACTCAAACTGGGGACAGTTCCTTTCCCATGGTCGTGTAGTGGGTCAGAAAATACTTGATGATTAGTGTTTGATGACTTCTGTTTTTGTCCACTAACTTCAATAATTCTCTTTTCGACAAGATCCTGTATGATATTCTTCAATTTTCTATAGTGTTGTAAGTTGTGTCCCTTAGTTCTATGAAAATCACAAAAGGCATTGTCATCCCACCAAGCTGGTTTAAATTGTCCTGGATCATACTGTCTTGGTTCCTGCAGCTGTATAAGATTATGTTGTAACAGTTGTTTGAACACCGACTCAATGGGTTCCCCTAAGGGAGTGAACTCACATTTTTGAAATCTTCTTTGTTGTGGACGTTGAGTATTTTGGACCATGTTAGGAGGTTGATTGACAGCATTAAGCATGTTGGAAAAAGTATGAAGTCCTTGTAATGTGATGAGAGGTCCTGCTTGTAATGTTTTAGCATCAACTACCCCATCATTAGTGACATTTTTGTTGCGAGACCAGAATCTGTTTCTGTCAGTAGGGGTGTTTTGTACGATTGGGTTTCTATTGGATGTTGATGTCTTAAGTTCGCCCTTTTCAATGAGATCCTTCTCTATTATAACCCCTTTTTCCACTAGTTCCGAAAAAGATGTACAACAATGGACCCGTAAGTTACTCCTGAGTTTTGCATGAAGGTTTTCTTGGAACATAGTAACTTTTTGTTTTTCAGGTATCTCTACAGGACACCGACTAGCTATAGTCGTCCATCTCTAGAAGAAATTGATGAATGTTTCCCCTTCGTCTTGCATTGTGTGACACAAGGTTGCTATGTTTATCTCGTGGTCTATGTTGAAGGAAAATTGCTCCAAAATTTTCTCAACCAATTCACCCCAAGATCTAATGCCAGAATCTAGACCCGAAAACCATTCTAGTGCAATTCCTACAAGACTTCTTGGAAATAGCCTCATAAGATACGTGGGGTCATAAGCGAAATCTATGCATATGGTAGAAAATTCCCTGATATGTTCTATTGGATTTCATTTTCCATTGTACTTAGGGAGATTCGATATGACATATCGGTGAGGGAAAGGGGTCATGTACAATGATCTATCAAAGGGAAATGGGCATATGTCCTTTGTTGAAAATGATTTCTTAGTTGACACCGACATGTTATCCATTTGCGTTTGTAATGCATGCATTTGTGTTTGTAAGATGTCAACTTGGGTCAAAGATGTGCTAGGGGGATTATGCGGATCCGTGTGTGTGTTTTGAAATCCAAAGTCTCATGATGGGTTTCGATTGAATGTTGGCATCTAAGGTAGATTTGGATTCTCAATGTTGGTAAATGTGTTCTGGTTTGGAATCTGCATAAATTGGTGTTGACCTGGGATCTGTGTAAACGGATTCTGAGTACCACTTTGGGCAAAGGGGTTCTGATTGGGAATTTGTGTAAATGATTGGTGTCCACCGATTTGAGAAAATGGATTCTAATTTGGAATTTGTGTGAATGGATTCTAAGTACCAATTTTGGAGAGTAGATTCTGACTCGAAAACTGTGTGAATGGATTCTGATTGCCATATTAGAAGGAGGAAATGCCCCCTGTTTGTGTAATCCGTGGTATAGTACTAGTGACTTGAGCACTAGGTATGGCCATCGACTGTGGTATGGTTCTTGTAATACTAGCATTGGGTATGGTCATTGACTGTGAACTTGTGATACTGACATAAGGTGTAGATGCTAAGGTTTTAGACCCTTTAATCCCAACAAGAGGACCGAAGGGAGTAGATGATGAAGCCCCTGTAGTGAAATTAAATCTTGATGTTATGCTAGATGTACCAAATGGGGATGTATGGACTGTCGTACTTTGTGTAGACATGCTAGATGGCATAGTCGTGCTAACCTAAGGTATAGTAGTACTAGCAGTCATGGTATTTGTCCCTTGTGTAGGTTGAGTTTGTAAGGTGCTAATATCAAATCCTGGAGGTAAGGTAGCACCTTCAGCTAGCAATTTGGCTAAGTATCGTTGTTGATCATTTGCTAGGTACTCATCTATGAAAGAGGCAAACTCAGGGTCCTGTGTGGCAGCCTCTATTTCTTCTATTGCAATATGTCCTTGAGTGTTTCTAGTGGTGAATTTGTCTAATAGAGTCTTATGAGGTCTTGAAGAAAATGGATTGATGAATTCGTTTGGGTTCAACATTTTTTCTTTCTCTCTTCTCTTAGAACTAGTTTCAACCATGTAAGACAAGCTCAATATGCGGGAGATGCAAAACTATATCTATGAACAGTATGACCCTAGTCTATTTTTTTTCTTTTTTTGGATTTTCGTATGCAAAATAAGGAATTTTCTAGGATGACACTAGCCTAAAATCTAAAGATGCAAGACCTAAGCAAAGTTCTAAAATGATTAATTCTATAAACCCTAAGACGAAGGGACCAAATACCTAAAGTCTAACCAAAGTGTCAATTTAGTTTAAGTCAAGGAACCAATGTAGGACAAGGATCAAAAGACAAGTTGAGTTTCCTAACTAGACTGATGAGCTAGGAGAACCCTGTGTAGGACAAAAGATAAACTGATAAAACTAGGTTCAATGATAGATTTCGTTGACACTATCACTTTTCTAGAGTGTAGATGGTGAACTAGTCCTAAAGTTTGTAAAAGTGACCTTCCTAGAACTGTAATGCAAGGTAATATGTAATCTAAGATGAAACTAAACTCTGAATGAAGACAACTATGGTAATGACTAAATGAACCTAAAGGATGCAAAATTGAGCAAATCATTTTAGGTTTCTGTTCAAGGATTGTTTGTGTAAAGACAATTGAAACTGGTATAATCGTGTTGACTGGTTAGTGACTATGAATTCTGGTTTTCTGATAATCAGATAGATGCATCTCAGGATTTAATAGATGCGGTTCAAAATTAACAGTTGCGATTTTCCAGTAATCAACTGCATTTCTCTGGTAAAGTTCAGTTTAACTCTGACAGATGCGGTTAACCTTTTTAACAGATGTGACTCGTACTAACAGTTGTGACTTAGAATATAACGCATGTGGTTTTTGCAAAACAACTACGAGCTAAACTGACAGATGCGACTGATACTGAAAGATGCGACTCATAGATAAATAGATGCGACTCCAAATAATAGATGCGACTCAAGTTTTAACAGATGCGACTCTAAAAATCAATTGTGAGTTTTTGGTGAATAGTTGCGACTCTCTATATATTTTCAGTGATGAGATTTAAACTGACTCTGTTTTCTTGTGATAAGATTCTGAAATCAAAGACAATCATAAGACAAAGTGTTTTTAGTTTCGATTTTGGACTCAAAAGAACGTTTAAATTGATAACAAACAAACACATCCTAATAGGCCAAAGGCCTAGGGTTTGTATACTTGGTATAGCCCACTGAAATACCCCGGATTGGTGATAAACACCTTTCCTTCTTGAGAGTGGATAGCTTAGAAATTTGGTGGCATTGGCTCCCCTCCATGGCTCATTAACGTCTTTCGAGCACACCAATTTTGAATTCTTGGGTAATGACCTCCCAAGAATTGATATCTCTACTCAAAGGGATCAGTAGTGAGTGTCTTCTGACATGATACTGTACCTTGCACTATACCAAGCAATGGCCACAAATAGGTTGGTCTCTAAAAATAAAGGTATTTAGTACAGTCATTCCGTTCATAGGGCATGATCCATGTGGCACGAGTCCCCTTTCAGATCCATCTCATCAGAATCATACGCATGATTCTTGAACTTTCCCCAAGAATCCTCTTTTATATACCGGCTGGAAGTCCCTCGGGTTCAGGGTTCTATCGGTCTAAGTCGTCCTGTACTTTTTCCCACCAGAACAGGCCCAGGTTCTAGAGTTGGTAACCGTTTCTCTTACACCCAGGATTGCATGGATGCGCAAGGGGAGAGGATACTTCGATGTACCAAGTCGTAAGGGTGACCAAACTTGTGCTTTTGTACCAAACACAGTAGACACTTGTTAATTTTAACCAAACAAAAGATTTTCTACGCTACCAAACAATCTGTTTCAAAATTAACTAGGGTCTTCAACAAGCGTCCTGCAGAAAAACTTGTTAGTAATTTTCAATATTGTCTTCATCAATTGTCCTACAAAAGCTTGTTAACTCCAAATGGCCACACGCTGAAAATTAGATATTAGTAACACAAAAATCAATTAAAAATTTTAGATTTTCGAAACAGAAATAAAGCTTTTTCCAGTCAATTGCGTCGCTGTGTTACCAGTCAGATGCGTCGTTTCTTCTTCAATTGCGGCTCAGGAAATCAATTACAGTTCAAGAATTGTCAGATGCATCGTTTATTCTGTCAGATGTGGTTCAGGAAGTCAATTATGTTGTTTTGTCAGTCAGATGTGTCGTTCCGTACGAAAAACCTACAAAAAACAAAATAAAAGACTACGGATTCGTGAAGATGGTGTCTTCACGTCGGGTTTACCAAATGTAACACCATAGAAAGTGCACAAAGAAACAAACAGATTAGGTGCAAACAATGCAATTACTAAATCTAAATGCAAATCTAAATGTTAAGCAATAAAGAATAAAGGAAGTCAAAACATGAACAAACTGAAACAATCTCACCAAATTCAAACATATTTCCATGATTCATCTCGATTGCCCTTCTCCATTTTTCTTGTGTAGTATAATTGCCCTCAGATTTCTCGTAATTCATGCAAGTATAGCCTAAGATAGTGATTAGAAAAATATCGAAGATTCAAGATTGAGTGCTCTCAAAAGTCATAAGATTTCTCAAGAGATTGGAATGATGAAGGACAAATCAATTTATAGAAAATTGATTATTCGAAAGACAGGTCAGGATTGAAAGATCAACGGACGGTTGAGATCGACAGATTAGACATGCATTCTAATAATTGTCAGTAGTGACATGAGTGATACAAACTAGAAATAGAATTAAAGATTAAATAAATGATTTAATCTTCAGTTCAACATTCGAAAACATAAGAATTATCTTTGCATGACAAAGATGAAGATTGATTAAAGCAACTCTTGTTCGAATGCACGCACAAAGTTTAATTAATTAAATAAGAATATTTAATTAATCCACATGTACACGCAAATAAGTTAGAACTGGAGGATTGAATGATTTGACGAAGAGATTACCCGAGAATGCCACTTAGACATCGAATGAAGAGTTAACTGAATGATTTGAATAGATGTCGAGTCGAGTCAAAGTGAATACTTAGATAACTCACATAATTATCTAAAATATAGAAGAATGCGTTAAAATAGAATTAATGAATTAAATAATTCATTTAATTCGAGACTCGATATTTGAAGAATAATTAAATAAATAATATTTATTTAATTAAGTGATGAAGGAATTTTAAATGAATAATTAAATAAATAAAGAATTTATTTAATTATAGTTGAAATATGATAAAGGTAAATTAAATAAGAATTTATTTAATTTGAGAAGATGGATAAGGTTAATTAGTAACATAATTAAATAAAAGCGTTTATTTAATTAATCAGATAGAATAAAGAAAGTATGAATTAATTAAATTAAGATTATTTAATTAATAGAAGAATTAACAGAAGATGAATTAATTAAATAATTAAGATTATTTAATCAATAGAAGAATTAATGTTAAGATGAATTAATTAAATAATTAAGATTATTTAATCAATAGAAGAATTAACAGAAGATGAATTAATTAAATAATTAAGATGAATTAATTAAATAACTAAGATTATTTAATCATGACCATGAAGAATAGGAATTATGAAGAATATTGAAGTCGCAAGCTTAAACCAAATTTCGGTGTCTATAGGATGCAATTAAGACAACAAAAGATATCAACTTGCATAAACATTTCATCATTAATCATCATTCAAAAAGAAAGACATTGAATGCAAAATACCATTTCTCATATTTACTCCAATTAGTTAAATATAAGGTAAAATCAAACAAGAATTCAAGCATATAGTCTACCGCCAACATAGTTAATTAATATATAATAAAGTATTTTAAAACATAAAAAGGATGAATTAAAGTGTCATTTCATGCACTCATCATTTCTCCCCCTTTTGTTGTCAACCATGTCCTCGTGGTTGAGGATCTGGTAAATCCCTGTTTGTACCTTCCAACCAGATAACTAGATCACCACAATAAGTCACATACTGCAGTAATGTTCTCTAATGAGCATATCAATTTTGTTCTTCAATTGTCCTCAACCAATCTCTCAAACTTTCTCCAATAAATTGTGGTGGAGCATTTAATGCAGGTGCTAGTGCTATGAGCAATGGAGGTTTGAACCTCATTCATACACAATTTGTATTTTTCTCCTCAATGACCTATATCAAGGATCTCACTCTTGTGAGACTCCAAGTGATGTTTCTTAGAGAGATTGGTTCTCTCCTTCTGAGTGATGTTGGAATGCTACTGTATCTTTCCCTGGCTGCAGTTAAGGCTCTGTGTGGGAGATGTTCTTGAACACTTCTAAAAACTCTAATGCTTTCATTCAAATTTCTTTTGTAGACAAATTTCACATTAGCTCCTTGTGCAAAGTATTCAAAGGCGGCTCTGAAAGACATAGACTAAGGTGTTTTATTCCTCATTGGAATGCCCAATTTCAACTGTTCCTCCTTGTACTAGTTTGTTCTATTATCCCACTCAATTTTATTTTGTAATAAAGACACAAAATACCTAATTTGCAACTCCCCAATGTAAATATTTAGAAAAGACTTAAGGAAAATTACCAAGAATGAAGCCATGATAAAAATATTCACACATCTCATTTTGAACTATAGGATGGTTGTTGTAGAAATCCTCAAGTAATTCTCTGTCATCATCATAATATGTCTTTCTTTTCAGAACCAACTAATTAGTTTTCCATTGTAAAAACATTTCCCTCAAGAATAATAAATATAATTTTGAAGGTTTCCTCATTGATAACATTGCAGAGGAGAGCTCTACTACTTGTTGTAATCTTTCATTCGCCTCATCTCTCTCTTTTTCCAGCTGCTGATTTTGGCTCTTCAACTAGTTATTCTCATGCTTAGGCTTGAGTGTTGTAAGGGAGAGGTATCTCCTTGGAGCTGATGAAGTAGATGCTTCAAGATAATGCAATCTACTTGATTGTTGTTTTAACTCCTCTTCTTTCTATTGCAATTTAGTTTTCAATCTCTCTATTTTTATAGCACCAAGCCTTGTTGTTTCCTCTGTTTGAGCTAATGCTTATGCATTAGCCTGCTATAAGGCCTCTTATGTTTGACTTAATTGTGTTTGCAATTTTTTTTCTTTTTCTATCATCTCCTTTTTCTAGTTTCTCAGTCTTGGACATAGATTTTTGCAATTCTTCTTCCTTTATTCTTAACTTTTCCTCCATAAATTGCATTCTTTTTCTTTCCTCATCCAACTCTGCTTGCATTATAGAAACTGCCATAGCTTTAGCCATCTCCTCCTCCTCTTCTTCTTCTACCTCTTCTTCTTGCAATTGATGGGATTTTTGTTGTTCAGTTGTTGGTTGTTTTCCTTTTCTTCTTCTAAAAACCAAAATAGGTGGTGAAGATGATTCATCAGACCATCTAACAAGGTTATCTTCTTCTAACATATCAGGGGACTATTTTTCAGATGGAGATCCATGAGACACTAGAACAGGGGATTTTTGTGGAGATGGAACTGGGGCTTCAAGAGGAATTTTGGGCTGTTCAGGAGAATGAACAGGCTCTTGGATTTCCTCAATATTTTTCAAGGTATCTTGAGTGGCTGCAGGGGTTTCAACTGGTTTTTCAAGGGAAGTTGGAACATTGGTGTCAACGTCAACAACATTAGTGTTTTCCTATGGTGACGCATGCCTTTTTATTTTCACTATACTTCAGGTTTCCCTTTCAATTTCCTGTAGCTTTCTTTTTCCCTTTTTCTGTACTTTTTCAAAAGCTTCCCCTTTTTCAATTTTTATTTTTTTCATAGTGGGTCCCTTTTTAGATTTCTTTCCAATTTTGGAAATGGGGGTTGACAAAAATTCCAACCACCCCTCTTTCCCAAACTCCTTCATGAAATGATGTTTGATAATCAAATGAATTAAGCTATGGAATCTAATGGACAAAACTCCTCTAAACTTTACCCTAGCTACCATATAGGAGATTTGTGTGAATAAAAAGGTGGGAAGATTAATTATTGTAGAAGGAATTGTGCTTCCATACCTTAAATGTGTGAGCATCCGCATTTCTAGCCCAAGAATTGTGTTGTACTAACCCTTGCAGGTGAAAAAATTCATTAACAAGGTTACATCTATTTTTCACGGTTCTTCTAGACTACTGCGAGCAACTCCCTTTTGACTTCATTTATGCCACTGGATTTCTAGCTTCCTTTCTAGTTCTTCATGGAATGTAGACACCAATTCCTCAAAACCCACATGTCCTTTTTTTACTGGCTCACCCTCAGTTGGAATACCAGAGAGCTCACTAATAACAGTAGGGGTAACTTCAATTACTTCTCCTCTTACCTTGGTGACATTCACATGAAAGTTCATAACAAACTCCTCCTCCAAATTGAGTTCAAATCCTTCGTTCATTTGTATGAACTCAAGCCACCTTGCTTCTCTTAGCAATCTCTCCGTTTCAGAATCTAGAATGAAGTTTTCTGGTCCTGAATTCCTTTTTTGCCCCATTTTTCCTTACTTCTGCAATTTTTATTAGAGACAATGGCAGATGCAACTCTTTGAGTGAAATGCAAATGAACATCTCTTTCCATAGACACAATACTTTTCAAAAACCAAAAAATGCACTTTGTGTCAAGACATTAAGCATTTACTCCATCTCATTCCTTGTGAGCATTTCACATGTATCAACCAGTACTTTTGGAATTATGACTTAGAAGGTTGGCGGCGATAATTACATCAACACACACATTCTGAATTGATATGAAATATTTCTTATTACTTACATTTATTGTAGTGGTCCCCTCAATATTAAATCCTTATATCTCCACTAGATTTTTAAATGATTAGGACTCATTTATTATAAAATTAATAACTATGACGGAGATATCTATGCTAAAAACATTTATTTAATGTCACATCACATTAACTAAATCAGAAGTAATATTTTGAAAATGACATTCACAATAAATGTGTACCTTTTCATTGAATGCAAAAGTCAATCGGAGTATGAATCAACTCAGCTGGAAATAATTTCAATGAGGTAATAAAAAAGGGCTCTAAATTAACTAGAACATTTATTACAGAGAACCTTGGAAGCATCATGAGTCATTAGGAGTCGTTAGGAGCCATCAGGAGTCATCAGGAGACCGCCAATTCTGGTTTTCAGCCATCCTTTTTTTAATTTTTCATTCTTTTCTAAGAGATAAACCACCATTTATGGTTTTCAATCTATCTCCTTTATTCAGAAGGTAAACCGCCATTTCTGGTTTTCAATTTACCTCCTTTATTCATACATTTTCAAAAGATTATCCAGAAATACATTCTCTTATGGAAGGAATATCTTCCATCATAAAATGTTCAACCCTATTCTACAACTCGACTACAAATTCCTCTTTTGATGTAGGTTTGTGATACATTTTTAAATGATGACCGCTAACTAGCATGACCCTTCTTTTTCCATCTATTGGTATCAATTGAACTACTCCATTTTGAAAAACTTCATCAATTTCATAAGGTCCCAGCCATCTTGTATGAAATTTTCTTCTAAACTCTTGAAATCTAGAGTCAAATAATAGTGCCCAATCTCCCTTCTTAAATTGTCTTGTCTCAATATTTTTATCATGCCACTTCTTTCTCTACTTCTAAATTATCTTTGTATGTTCAAGAGCTTCCATTCTCATCTCATCAAGTCTATTCAACTATAGAATTCTACTATTTTTTGCATCAGACAGGTCAATACCAATCTCCAATGTTGTCTTCAATGTTTGCAATTCAAATTCAATAGGCATTACTGGAGTTTTTCCAAATACTAATTCATATGGAGAGAATCTAGTAGTTGTCTTCCAGGTTGTATTATATGCGTACACTACCTCATCCAACCTTTCTACCCAATCTGTCTTCCTCAATGAAACATTTTTTGTCAAAATATTCTTCAATTCTTGATTAGTAACCTCCACTTGTCCATTCGCCTAAGGATGATATGGCGTTGATTTTCTATGTGTCATTTGGTATCTTTGCATAAATGCTTCCATCATAGTAGACACAAATTGTGGCCCTTGATCTGAAACTATCTCTCTTGGTGCACCAAATCTTTCCAAAATCTACTTGTACAGGAAATCAGCTACTTTGTCTTCTCTTGCTAATGGTAAAGCTTTCACTTCAACCCATTTTGTGACATAATTTGTGCAAACTAAGATATATTGTTGTCCTCTAGAAGGTGGATCAACAGGTCCCACAAAATCAATTCCCCATTTTTCAAATGGTTCCAAAGCTATTTGAGGTTGTAATGGAATCTCCATTGTTGGTGTAGGTCTTTCCATGTGTTGGCATTCATCACAATGCTTCACAAAGAATGAAACATCCTTTGTTATAGATGGCCAAAAATAACTAGCTCCTAATATTTTATGAATGGTTCTTACTACTGAGTAATGTTCTCCTTCTGGCTCATGATGGCAAGCATGTATGGCATCATAAATGTCTATTTCAACAACACATCTATGAAGAACATGATTAGGACACATTTTAAATAATAAACCATTTATCCATTGAAACCTAAAGCTTTCACGAATTAACCTTTTTTCTGCTTAGGATTGAAATAATTTGGGCACTTCCCTGTTACCAAATAATTTGCAAGATCATCAAACCATGGTGGATGAATTGATATTGCAAACAAATGTTCATCTACTTGATTACCCTGCAAAACAATTCTAGAAAGGAAATTAACAACAACGTTGTCTTTTCGAGGCTTATCAACAATTGTTATATCAAATTTTTGCAACAACAATAGCCATCTTATGATTCGTCCTCTTACAACAACTTTATTCATCAAATATTTAATAGTAGAATGGTATATATGAATAAATACCTTGTAACCAGTAATATAATGCCTAAATTTATTGATTGCATATATTACTGCTAAGAATTCTTTCTTAGTTGTTGTATAGTTCATTTTAGCAGGATTCAATTTTTTACTGATATAGTAAATTGCATGCATTGCTTCATTTTCATCTTTTTGTCCCAATACTGCACCAATAGAAAAGTTAGATGCATCAACATGTATGTGAAATGGAACTCCCTAAATAGGTCCCTTGATAATTGGAGTAGTAGTTAAGGCATATTTAATTATATCAAATGATTTTTGACAATCAATTGTCCAAAGAAACTCTACATCTTTCTTGAGCAATGTAAATAAATGTTCAATTTTTTTACTAAACCTTTCAATAAATCTCCTATAGTAACTAGCATTCCCAAGAAAACTATGAATTTTAGTTTGAGTTGTAGGGATTTCAATTTTTTGAATGATTTCAATTTTCTTGGGGTCAACTTTGATCCCCTCTTTTGAGATGTGATGTCCCAGAACAATACCTTCTGTCATCATGAGGGAACTCTTTTCATGATTCAAGAACAATCTAAAATCCTTACATCTTTTCAATACTTTATTCAAGCTCTTAAGTGCTTCTTCAAATGTTTGTGCATGAACTGTGAAGTCATCCATATAAACTTCTACACATGAAGTAGTCAAGTCTACAAAAATTGCCAAGAAAACCCTTTTAAAAGTTGTTGGTGCATTGCACAGTCCAAATGGTAATACTGTATAAGCATATGTTCCCCAAGGAAATATAAAGGTAGTCTTATCCTGGTCTTTAGGAGCCATTGAATCTGATTACAGCCACTAAAGCCATCTAAGAAAGAGAAATAACTACTGCTAGCTAAGTTATCCAGTACTTGATCAATAAATGGAAAAGGAAAATGGTCTTTTTTAGTGGCTTTGTTTAATTCCCTATAGTCCACACATACACACCATTTTCCATTTTTCTTAGGAACAATAACCAATGGAGAAACCCATTGACTACCAGATATTGGATAAATAAATCCTACTTTTAGTGGTTTTTCTATCTCCTGTTTCACAATATCCCGTAGAGCAGGATTGATCCTTCTTTGCCCTTGTCTTATTGGTTTTATATCTTGAGTATAAATATGATGAGTACAGATAGAAAGGTGAATTCCTCTCATGTCTTTATATTCCCAAGAAAATGCTTCAGAATAGTTTTCTAAAGTCTGCTTCAATTCCTTTTCTTGGGAAGAAGACAAGGATGAATTAATAAAAAGAGGCTTATCCTCTACTACTATTATTTCTTTGGTCTTGTTTTTAGAATCAGATGGATTTCCAACAAGTGTATTTAAGGGACAAATATGTGAATTTTGCTGATGTACTTGACAATTTTTCTCTTTTCTTGACAAATATTTTCATAATTAAGATCTTGTTTCTCATATTCTTCAATATGTTCTACCAAGGTAACCATAGCTAATTCTACAACACCATCTCCCTCTGAATCCATATCCTCATCAACCCAAAGTTGATTGTTTGGCTGAAATGATGCTTGAGCAGGAGGAAAAAGTGATAACTCCTTCTATTTTTGACCATTAGAAATTATCATACTTCCTAATCTACAGTCTATTAATGTTGTTGCAGTAGCCAACCATGGTCTACCTAAGATTGGATAACCAAATTTTTTCTTTCTAGCTTTGAGAACTAAAAATTCAATTGGATAATCCCATCTATCAATAGTAACCATAATATCTTCAATAATACCCTCAGGCTTAGCAGTAGATTGATCTGCTAACTGTAAAACATTTGTTGTGATGACATTGATAGCTACTCCTAAATCAATTAGTACATTGGTTATCTCAATTCCTCCAATAATTAAGGTTATTATAGGACTACCAGGATCATTATATTTTTGAGGTAGTAATATTCATGATAAAACATCAGTAAGTTTAGTCTGTATCTGAATTGTAGGTGGTAATTTATTTTTCCTACTTGGCATTTTCATACAAAAGGATTTAACCAACTAGTTTATTTTTGGTATATCTTTAATGACCTATAACAATGGTATTTCAATATTGATCTTTTTCAGCTCACAAAGAAGTTGAGAATCTACCACATTCATATAATTTGGTTGAGATTTGTTGGGAGCTACTTGTTTTTTTTTTAAACGTTCAGGATAAGGTGCTTGCCTAACCTTTTGTTCATCATTAGAAGTTTGATTTTCCTTTGAATCCTCTTTTTCTTTCTCACTTTCTTGATCTCTAATGTTTGGTATGAATGGAACATTTTGATTCCTTAGCTGAATATCATTTGCATCTATCACATTCAGAGTAGGAGGATTGGCATCATTACGGTTGTTTTTCAAGTTTGAAACAGGTTGTGCTGGTAACTGAGGCTGATTTACTTGTTCATTTGGAGGATTAGGGCCAGTGATCAATAGAGATGATTGCCCCCCAGGACGCCTTGGTCCCTGATTTTTCCATGGTTGAAATTGAGTTTTATTTTGTTGCCACTGAGGTTGATTTGGTTGTCATGAGACTTATTTGGTTTCCATTGTGGTTGATTCCACTGAGGATTCATCCAATCAGGTTGACCCCAAAATGTAGGTGGTGGTTGTTCTTGGTAAGGAGGAGTCCATTGGTTTGAATTTGACCAAGGATTTTTATTCCAATTAGCTCTAGGACCATATTGTCCTTGATTATCATTATATCTTAATCAGTAGTCTTTTTATCTTCTTACATGTTAAGATGAAGGAGTAAATCAGTTTTCAAATTGGTAATTTCTTCCATGACTTGAGATACATCAGGAGTAATAACTTTGATTCTTCAGGCATTTCTAGTCCCTACTCTAGTCCTAGAGTAGTTTCTACATAGCTCAATAATTTCTTCCAAGGAAAATTTATTGATGTCTCCTTTTCCCATAAGATTCAAAGATTCTCTAGATTCATCATCAATTCCTTTCAGAAAAATTGTTTTACTAATCTCATTATCTAAACCATTACCACATATGTTATGCACAAACTAAAATCTATCAGTATAATCCTCTAGGATTTCATCTTCCAATTGTCTCATTCAAAACAATTCTTCTTTCCTATCTCTTACTCAACAATAATCTTGATATTTATCCAAAAAATTAGTTTCCATTTCCTACCAAGTTAAGATTGTTCCTACACCTAAACCCATGAACCAACGTAAAGCTGACTCTTTCAATGTAGAAGGAAATAGTTTTAACTTTTGGTTATGAGCTGTATAGTCATAGGTCTGACATAAAACTTTAAACTCAAAGAGAAACTAGTCAGGATCCTCAAAAAAATTTCCTCTAAAGGTAGGTAATACAGAAGGTGAAATGTTTTTCATAGGAGGCTCATCATTCCGTACATTTAGATTAATAGGATAAGAAAAGGTCCTATTGTTTGGTGGAGGATCATTACCTGATTGATCACCCATTTCTTCTTGATGTTGTTCCTGATTCACTTGTGGATTTTCAATCTGATATAGCTAAACTTATTGCTCTTGTTCAAAATTAATATTTTATGGAAGGAATCTTCCTAAATGATCTCTAGATCATCTCATCCAAAATCTAAACTATCTTCCTTATCAATACTAAGTATTCACACTTAAATAGCTAGATTTTTTATTTCCCTGACAATGGCGCCAAAAATGATGTGCAAGGTCATTAATCTCACTTCTTGCATCATTTAATTTATCAATTATCAAACAGGGTGTGTCTTAGAGTTGTATGTGATAAGGGTGTTTCCATAAATTGGGGGTTTTGCACTGTAAACAATGACTTTTGGTTGTGGTTTAGCTCCGTCAAGAGCTATCAGGAGCTTTCAGGAGCTCTCAGGAGCTGATCTAAACAATGGGTTCCTAACTAATTCCAAGGACTTAATCTTAATTTATCTCTTGAATAATGATTGCCCAGACCCCAATAACTCAGTTCATACTTCACTTCCCTTATTTGTAATTTATCCATGGAAGAATTAAGCTAAAAAATGAATCTACTTTTAATCTAAAACTTGGAATTGAAATGTACTTGGAAAGAAAATCTATTTACATTTGAAGAAAAGGATCTAATTACATTTGCAGAAAATAAACATTAATCTAAAAAGTAGTAACACTAACTTCCATGAACAAATTCAAACAAAGCTTTAGTTCTATCTTTCCATAAGTCATTATTGTCTTTTCCATTACAACTACATGCATTTTAAAATAACCAATGAATCTAATTCTATGAACATCCATTAAATCTTTAGAAAATGAGTGAATATAAATCTACAGTAAAGCGTAATGAATTATTCTAAGGATTTTTTAATCTAAGAATATAATCATTCACATTCACTAGCAATGATTAACATAAATCTATATTCCTATTTTCCAAATGAGATGAACAATGCAAAAATTAATTGAATCAAAGAAATTAACACAAGTCATCCCTTCAGTTGAGTGGGCCCTACTCTTCCTCTAGTGGGACTTAAACACTAAGATTTAGATCAACTCCTTATTTTCATCCCAATTGGCCAAAATAGGCGAGTAGTACAAAAGTGTAGATAATCCACATTACAATGCTAAAGTGAAATATTAACTCACTCCTAAACTAAACTAAGGATGGATATTTATAAGAATATCGACTTATTTGAATACAAAAACTAGCGCAACCTGCCAAGATGCAAAATGATAACAACTAAACTTAAACAGAACCAAAAGTGTCATAAAGAAATCTGCCACATGATAATAGTTGAATAGGAAGTTTTCAAATTGACTGAAGAAGTCAGCTTAGAAACATTCATCATGAGCTAGCTGGAGTGATCAGGAGCAAGAAAAATTTCAAATCCATTAAACAAGAAGTTTAACACATCCACAGGTCTCATAATATCAACATTTTAATCAACCAAATAAAATCCTCAAAGATAGGATGCAATTGAGACATCAAAAGATCTCAACTTGCATAAACATTTCATCATTAATCATCATTCAAAAAGAAAGAAATTTAATGCAAAATACCATTTCTCATATATACTCCAATTAGTTAAATATAAGGCAAAATCAAACAAACATTCAAGCATATAGTCTACCACCAACATAGTTAATTAATATATAATAAAGTATTTTAAAACATAAAAAGGATTAATTAAAGTGTCATTTCATGCACTCATCAATGAGAAACAAGAGTTAGGGAGGTGGAAGGAACTTGGAACCAAGGACTTTGTCCAAATGCCCTTGAGGGACCCGAAGTTCCAACAAGACCAAAATTTATTTGAGGGACTCAAAGTTTTTACGAGACCAAAATGTCCTTGGGGAATCTAAAGTTTCAGTGGACCAAAATACGAAAAGTGGAAGTAGGGGAAAAGGAAAGAATTTGGAACCAAGGACATGGTCCAAATTTCCTTAGGGGACCTGAAGTTCCAATGAGATCAATTCTTTTTATAGGGATCTAAAGTTCTGACACACCAAAATAAAGAAAGGAGTAGGGAAAAGGTAAGGTATTGGGACCAAGTACTTGGTCCAAATGTCCTTGTGGGACTCATAGTTCTGATAAGACCAAGATGTCCTTTGGGTATTAAAATTTTAGATTAACCAAAATGAAAAAATGAGAAGTACATGAGAGGGAAGGAACTTGGAACAAAGGACTTGGTTCAAATATCCTTGGGGGACGTGAATTTCTGACATGACCAAAATTTCCTTGGGGGATTTAAAGTTTTGATGAACCAAAATGAAGAAAGTGTAAGTAGGGGAAAGGGAAAGAAATTAGAACCAAGGACTTGGTCCAAATTTCCTTGGTGGACCTGATGTTCTTATGGAACCAAAAGTTCATTTCGAGATCTAAAGTTTTGACAGACCAAAATTTCCTTGGAGGATCCAAAATTTTGATGGATGAAAATTAATAAAGGGGTAGTAAGGGAAAGGGAAGAAACTTAGAACCAAGGACCTGGTCTAAATGTCCTTTGGGGACCTGAAGTCCTTATAAGACCAAAATTTCCTTAGTGGATCCAAAGTTTTGATGGACCAAAAAGAGGAAAGGGGAAGTAGGGACAAGGGAACAAAGTTGAGACAAAGGACTTGGTCCAAATGTCATTGGAGGACCTCAAGTCCTTATGAGACCAAAATCTCCTTTGTGTATCTGATGTTTGGATGGAAAAAAATGAAAAAAAATGATGTATGGGAAAGGGAAGGAACTTAGAACTAAGGACTTGGTTCAAATGTCCTTGGGGGACCCAAAGTTACGATGGGACCAAAATTCCCTTAGGGGATCTAAATTTTTTATGAACAAAAATAAAGAAAGTGGAAGTAGGGAAAAGGGAAGGACCTTGGAACCAAAGGACTTGGTCCAAATTTCCTTAGGGGACCCAAAGTTTTTATGGGACCAAAATTTCCTTGGGAGATCTAAATTTTCAATGAACCAAAATTTCCTTGGGCGATCCAATGTTTTGATGGACCAAAATGAGTAAAGGGGAAGTAGGGGAAAGGGAAGTAACTTGGAACTGAGGACTTTGTCCAGATGACCTTGGGGGATCTAAATTTTTGATGATACCAAATTTTTCTTAGGCGATCCAAAGTTTTGATGGACCAAAATAAAAAAAAGTGGAAGGAACTTGGAATGAAGGACTTGGTCCAAATGTACTTGGGCTAAAGTTCCAATGGGACCAAAATTTCTTTGGGGGATCCAAAGTTATGATGAGCTAAAATTTCCTTAGGGGATATAAAGTTCTGATGGACCAAAATCAAGAAAGGGGAAGTAAGGGAAAGGAAAGAAACTTAGAACCAAGGACATGGTCCAGATGTCCTTGGGGGACTCGAAGTATCAACGAGATCAAAATTTCCTTGGGGAATTTAAAGTTTTGATAGACCAAAATGAGCAAAGGGGAACTAAGGGAAAGGGAAGGAACTTGGGACAATGTACTTGGTCCAAACATTGTAGGGGGACTCAAAGTTCTAACAAGACCGAAATTTCCTTGGGAGATCTAAAGTTTCGATGCACCAAAATAAAGAAAGGGGAAATAGGGGAAAGAGAAGGAACTTGGAACCAAGTAATTAGTCCAAATTTCATTAGGTGAATCAAAGTTCTTATGGGACCAAATTTTTAAGATTTAAATATTTAGAATGAGCACCCTTATGTACCCAAAAATAAAAAATAAAAATCATAGTAGTAATCACCTCTTTATCAAATAAAGTAGTCTTAGATTTGGTCATCACAAAAGTATCATTGCACTCAATTGTGAATGTATCAAGTTTGTGCTATGTGTCAATCTTGACACCTTTAGCAACCACCATAGCACCTATGACCATCTTACAAGTGGTTTCAGAAAAGATAACTTTCACACCTAGACATCTATTAGTTTGCTCATAGATAAAAAGTTAGAAGCTACCCTAGGGATATGCAACACACCATCAAACCATTCAATCCTTCCATATAAAAAAATTATTTTTATTTTACCACACTAAAAATGGTTAGATAAGAATCATCACCCAAGTACATCTTACCCCAATCAAAATTTTCATAATAAAAATTTAATTTTTATTAGAGGTCATATGAAAATATGCATTTTAATCAATTAATTATTCATTATTACCTACACAAGTTTCAAAAGTTGCAATTAATGCACCACTATCCTTCTTAAATTCAAAATTAGAATAATACTTTTTCTTATTTTTATTTTCCTCTTTACAATCCTTTCAAAAGGGCCTAGATTTACCATAGTTCTAAAATTTTACTCGGACTTTCTAGAAGATTAGGATGTCCACTTGGATTTGGGTCTAGATTTTTCATACTTCTCATTATTGTTGAATTTTTCTTTAGATCTTCCTTATACATTTAGGGTCTACTTGACACTGATTCAATCTTTCCTTCTCATTTCTTCAAAAAGTAAAGAACCTACATCTTCAACTTTCAAGGCTATAGAAATACTTCCTATAGCCATAACAAGAGAATCCCGTGAGTAAAAAAATAAAGTAAAATTTGACATCTCTCTTTCTCTTCAATTTATACACCAACTGATATTAATTGAGCCACTAACATAATAAAAACTTTTATGTGATCTACAATTCGTCCAACATCCATTCTCAAAGAATACAATTTATTTTTCAAGAAAACTTTATTAATTAATATTTTTGCTTGGTAGATCTTACCTAGTTTTTTACACAATATTTTTGTAATGGATTCTTTGTGGATATTGATCAAAATAGTCTATAAAGCACAATCTGATTAGGCATTTTAATTTATGCGAGCCATACCATCATACTAAGCAACCAAAATAGCATTCATAGGTTTTGAACTTTTTCATCAACAAAATCTCACAAATATTAATCAATTCACATATCTTCCATCTTTAGCTTCTTCATTTCAAAGCCATTACCAAAGAAAATCCTATCTTTACTATTTCTAATGTTTTTTCCATCTTTACTTCCTACAATAAATGCCATAAAGTTCTATTTCTACACAAGCTTTCACTCAATATAGATTAGCTAAACAAATCCTCTACCCAACAACTAGAACCACAACTGGTTAGGATCTAATACCACTTATAAGGAAGAAAGGTGTAAAAAATACATTTCCTACACTAATCTATGGAGAAGATTATGCGAATAACTTCAAAGCTTATCTAACTCATTATAGTAAAAAGAGAAACACATAGAAAACTAAAATAATCATGAAACCATAACATAGAGATTTATGTGGGGAAAACCTTTTGGGAGAAAAACCCCACACTCGAAAGCTTGCACAATGTATTGTGAATTTTATAAAGAATTATAACACACTTGCAATGCAAGTCTTCATAGGAATATGATCTCAATAGTTTTCAACAAATAATTCTAACATTCTAGTAGCATTTGTGTTCTTAAAAAATCAACATAATAAAATACTATCCCAGAACTGCAATAAATAAGAAAATACAAAACAAGATACAACAAATGGTATTCTAAATAGGGCATAATGCCATAGGCAAAAACTAGGTGCAAAAATTCCCATACATACCTAAAAATAGCTGCAAAAAGTGGAGGCATAAATTCTCGTTTCTATTGTACATGTTGAATCTTCAAGAATAATATGTAATTCCCACCTTGTTATAATTCATCATAAATAATTCATGCAAGATGATTCTTACATCCAAATAAATCTCTTCTATTTTTAACACTTATAGTTGTCATAAATTTGTCATAACATCCTTAAAATAATATTTTCATAATATATCATTAAAAGAACATCTTATGACAATTAATAATCAATTTCAAAACATGAAAAAATTGTCATCTCAAATTCTCATTACCCTTTTAATGGATCATAATAATTTAATAATATACATTATAAATTATATGAAATAATTATATAAAAATATTGAATAATAAATAAATGAACCATTCAGTTTTGGGCATGAGAATTGAACCGGAAGCTTGATTTCTCCCATTTATTTCACACCATATGATAGCAAAACCAGAAGATGATAAGAGCTCATGTACACTTTGTTGCTCTCCAGCGTGGGGATCTAGATTTAAACCTTGCCGATACAGTAGTCTATCTTGGAAGTCTTGTCATTCATTGTGTTTAATATTTGTCAGTTGTTGAAGACCCCCATTGTGAGGACTTCATATGGGTTGTAGACCTACCATGTGTACTAATCGCCACCTTGGATTGAAGCTGTCTAGGATGGTTCTCATTTTAACCCACTTTTGAACCATTATTAGACTATCACTTGCAGTCAAGGGAGCTACAAGGAATACGCCGATAGTATTATATGATTTGCTTAACATTATTGACTATGTCTTTGTAGATGGTAGAAGTCTATAAGAAAAATACATTTGGGATATTCCATGTGAACTAAAATTATTATGTTTAGTCAAGTGTCGATATTTACATTCGAAATTTTGGTGCTTCATGATGAATATCAATTGTATATCAAACATCTTCTTGCATTCTCTAGAACTCTACAATTAGCTATCTATGTTGTTCTAGATTGTACTTTTTTGGAAATATTGAAGTTGTATACTTCTATTCGGCTAGTGCCCAAATACAGCTGAAGAATATTGTAATGTGTCTTCTCAATGCCATTTAATAGCCATTTATGCTTATACATTTTCCATAAACCATTTTGGTTTTTAATCCCCAATCTTATATTGTTACTATGATGGTGAAATTTGGACTAAAAGAGACTAAAAGCATATAAAACAATCACTCAATCCGAACAACAACATACACCTCCAATTAATGCTATTTTTTAAGGATAATACTTAAAGCCATTGCATATGAAAAGAGTCTATCTCACAATTTTTTATATTTGGAAAGAGAGCTATGCTTCTTTGGATGTTGGAACCTGTTGAGCGTAATGATGTTTTAGCACACGATGCCATGAAAAAGTGGAGTTCAAAAGCCATTGTTCTGGTAGAAATTTGTTGTTCTCGATCTCCAAGTGAACTACTGCTCCAAATCTGAATATGTTTTCAATCATGTTCTAAGTTTTTGTGAATGCACAATTATATGTCCATGAATTTTAGGTTGTTTTCCCACCTTGAGAACATTATGAGATATGTGAACAATTTCCATCACTTTAAATTGGGACAATTTTCATGTGGAGATATTGGTGATGCTAATGAAGCAATTTAGCACAATAGACTTGCACTAATAATAATAAGCACCTAAGATCTTCAGTAATATTGAAGGGCATCCTTCAAAGCATGATGGAAGGGAATTTTTTGCTAGATGTTGTATTAGAAAGTGCCGTGTAGACATTCACACAAAATGTCAAAGCATTGACAAGTCACGTGAACTATTTCCCATCTACCTAAAAGAAATGTGACCTCATGAAAAATCATGACTGCAGGGATATGTTCGAAGTGGGTTTGTTGAAAAGTCAAGCTTTCATGCAAATGAAATCAACAAACATAAATCTAAATTCCACAACCTTTTCCAATGCCTTTTATGCCTGTATCAAAATGGGAGCATTTGAATAGGGTACATGTTGATGCCTATTTTGTGACACAATGAACATCAGAATAAAGAGTCCAAAGATGCTCTATCCTCTCTTGAAGAACCACCGCGTATGCTAAGATTGCAAGAAGATCATATGCCGATTCCAAGGTTTCTTTTGTCAGTTCTTGACGTGTGGATAAGCTTAATGGACATTGTGATATGCTGGTAATACAAAAAGGGGCTTACACTAGCCTCATTCAATTCACAATCAAGGTTTATGCAATGAAGCTCTGTTGTTTGGGTCTTGGATCAAAAAAACTGATAAAAGGAGATAAGGGTTGAGAAGTTCTAATCTACTCCTAAGAATTCAAGAGACTGTATTGATTCAGTGAAACCAATAACCACGCTTTGTTTCGCCATGCTTAGGAAAACTACACAAAGTGGGTGCAATATTCAAGGGAGTGTGCTTATGATTTTCACGTCATGAATGACTACCATTAAATTGAACAATATTTATCCAAACAAAAGTTAAGCATCCACAAAGTAAGCTTAGGCTAACTTTACGGATTGAAAAAAAATCATCCATTCAAAGAAAGTATGAGCAAAAGTTTCACCATAAATCAATACTTATCAGATCTTACATTCGTCTAACATACATGAAATAAAATATAAACAATGATGAGGGATAAGAACCATGCCAACTCCAAAATAAGAGAAGTAATCACCATCAATTTGAACAATGCATTACTTATTACTTTGGCAATCGTATGCAACAATTTACTTATCTCAACATGTTTTTCAATATGCTCCCCTACTTTACAAATGAAGGGTGAGCTCAATTTATAGGCTTCCCAATTACAATTCAATGGCCAAGATTGATTTAAAATCAATGGTCGAGATTACAAAATAAAACTCTAATTAGGGCTTGTCATAACTAACTCCTTCTCGACCAATGAGAAAATTACATTCAAGGACACTTGTCCTTTTCCTAAATATGAACCAACAATAAAATAGAAAGTTTTTGCATGGTGGAGTGTCAGGTTCATTGAATCTAGACGTGCTGACTTGGAACAATTTGATTGGTTGAGGCACCACTTCAGCAGGTTGGATGCCCTCCTTGGTCACTTTGTTCGTTCTTCCATGTTCTTGCCTTAGAATATTTTCCTTGCCAATGACTATGTCCTTTGTGCTTGTTTCTTCCTAGCTTTGATCTTGGATTCCTTTTGAGACTTTGTTTTCTTCTTCTCACTTGTATTGGAAGTCTCGCCATGGATCACATGTTTAGACTTGAAGTTATTAAGCCTTTCTTTCCAGATTGCTCTGAGATTCCTTCAAGTGCCTTGGATTTGGAGAGGAAATCCCCTGTGCTTTTCCCACAATGGAGGAAATTGGAACTTTCTTTGTGAATAATTTCCCATACTTATCGAAATTTTGGCTATTCAATTTCATTTTGTAATACCTTCATGTGGACCATTCAACATTTAGCCAATGTTTTAGATGAACTTTTCCTGTGGATTTGTCTTCAATTTTGAATTTGGCTTGTGCTATGTAGGACAAATTACATCCTTGGAAAAGGATTTTATTCAGTTCCTCTTTATTTTCCTCTTCATTCATCTTGTTTTCTTTCCAACACTTAGCCAATTTTCTAAATTTCCCTCCTCAAGGTACCAACACTTGGTCAATTTTCTGAGTTTTTCCCATTGGGCGAACTTCACTTGAGCTTGGAAATTGCTTCTATCTTGACCTAGGTCAGACTTTCTTGACTCTTGGAAGTTGCTTTGTGAGGAAGGTCAGACTTGGCTTCTTTTCCATATCCTCTTTTGGCATGGAGGACTTTGCTAGCACTTGGAAAAAAAAAATTCATGACCTAGGTTGGACTTCATAGGATCTTCGACATTTTCCTTTCACCTAGGTCGGACTTTGGAGTTAGCTCAATATTTCCTTTTCCAAGCTATGTCGGACTTTGAGGCTTGCTTGACATTCTTATGGCGGACTTTGGAGTTTCCTTGCCATCTTCTTATCATCCCTATGGTGGACTTTGAAGTCCCTTTGACAAGTCTCTTAAGGTCGGACTTTGTTTCTTTCATGCCATGGTCAGACTTTGCTAACACTTAGACATTTTATTCTCTAGGGTTAGGTCAGACTTTACTCTTCCTTGTGCCAAAGTCGGACTTCATTAATGTTTGGACATGTTACTGCTTAGGCCATGTTAGAGTTTAAGACTTCCTTACCATTGTGCCTTCTAGCTTGGGTGAACTTCTTGACAAGTGCATGAGTGGACTTTCCTGAGTCTTGGACATTCTTTTCTAGCCCACGTTAGACCTTGGCATGCTTTGGATGATTTCCTTTCACCTATGTTGGACTTTGTAGCTAGCTTGCCATTTTTGATTCCAAGGTAGGGTAGACTTCTTAGTCTTTTTGCCAAGCTTCCATGATGCAAGGGCTGACTTCATGAATTTCTTTCCATGATGCAACGCGAACTTTCTAGAGCCTTTGACACTTCTTGGTGGACTTCATAAATGTCTTTCCATGCTGCTCAAAGCATGGAAAACTTTCTAGCTTCCTTTCCATATACATTCTACCTTCCAAGAGGACCTCTTGAAGTGTCTGACATTTTCTTTGTCCTTCTAGATCATCAAACCCTCACCATATGACTTGATTTTTCATGATTTTTCATTGCTTTTAGATGATTTTCTTGATTTTCTCATGATTTTCACTTGATTTTTATTTGGTTTTTTAGATTTTTCATTGCCTTTTCCTTGCTTTTTACATGCTTTTTGCTTGATTTTCTTGATTTTTCATTCCAAAGGCTTGAATTTTGATTCTAAAGATGGAAATGTTGACTCCATGACCTGTGAGACCCAGGTTGACTTTCTAAAAATAGAAAAAGAAAAATCCCTAAATAATAGGAGTCCCAGATTGGTCCAAAAATGCCAAAAATGAAAAAAAAAGAAAAAAGAAAAAATCCCTAAAAATAGGAAGTGTCAGAATTGACTCAAAGCATAAGCGATCCTTGTCTTCCGGACCTTCTGAGCACCTTCATGATGTCTAGGCACTGTTTTGGGCTTGGATCTCAACTTGGCTTGGATGACTCTACAAAACTTTAACTCCTCATTATAAAAGAAACATGGTAATTAGCAGTTGCGACGCCAAGGAAAAAAAACCAAAAATAAAAAACAAAGGGTCCCCATTTGCAATGGGGCGATGTGTGAAAAGGTCACAAAATCTAGCGCCAACTTGAATAAATGTTCCTGAACATTTCAAAGATAGAATCTACTTCAAACCCTGAATCTTAGATTAATTCTAGCTAACTTACCCTTTAGCTAAGAAGAGTACTCAAAAGGAAAGATGAATCCTAAACTGTATCAAGACCCTTTATCCTCCAATTATGAGTGTGTGAAAATGCATTGATTTCCATCTCGTAAGAACAATATGGCTCTTTGGTTCCATCATGGTTGTTTGTGTATTTTTTCTTAACTCCAAAGGCATCCTTGGATAGAGCCTCATTGCCAGCGAGTGTCCATAGCCCCAGCGAGGTTATCTTCTATAATTTCACAGAGATTGCTCTACTTCCAGCAATTTATTATTTTTATTTTCATTGTTATTGAGTGTACGCCTATAGAGATGTCCACACACCCAAAGCCAAGTGTTATGATCTTTCATTTTTCATTTTTTTCTTTTTGATTTTCTTTTCTTTTCACATATTTCCACACTTTGGCTTGTAAGCAATGAAGCTCACATGGGTTTGAGCATTATAGTGGCGCTGAAGTAAGACTTTTGATTATTTTTTGTTATTTAGCCATGAATTCGCCTAGGAAACCATAATGACTCAGATAATTTATTAAGTGTGAGAGATACAATAACTATAAGACTCAGTGTCAATATACAATAGATGATTCCCCTTCCAGTCAAGTACTGACCTTAACCTCAAGATACTTTAGAAATAATTAACCTAGGATTCAAAGATTTTCCACAAATATTTATCCAAGAAATGGACTAAACATGATTTAGCACAGATGCTAGAGCTCTTAAGATATAACACCCTTCACAAATGGGAGCCCATTTATTGAAAGCAAAAGAAAATAGGAAAGCAAACTAAACTAAGAAAGTAAAACAACTAATCTAAAGCAAACAAAGCAGAAATAAAAACCTACTCTAAACGAAAAATAAATAAAAATTTAAGCGAACAACAGTGAAAAGACCTAAGTATATACAACTCATAGCATGATTCCTTAGGATGTGCAGTAACAACAAAGCAGCGGTCACAGTGCAAAGTCTTGCAAACTTATCTTTAAACTTAGAAAAATATTCTTTCGAAGAACAAATATGAAACTCAAGCAAAACTTCAGGAAAGATTAGTAATTGGGGCAACTCATCTAGACCATGATTGAACCATAAACAAGTTATCTTTCCTAAATCTCCATAATCAAAATAATATTTCTTGTAATCAATAGTAGGGAAAGATACAACCTGGTGGTCTTCATTCGCAGACATGAATTCTTTCTTGTCATCCATTGCTTCATTAGGAGGTTGAAGTTGATGGTGAACCATACCACTTCCATCTGAAACATGGAGATCAACATCACATTCCAAGCTGGGTGGAGTGTGGTGGGAATTGGATTCAAAAGGGAATTTGGAAATTTGGAGTACTTATTTCATGCACTGGCTTCTTCTGAATCTCCAATAATGGATCAATCCCCAACCTGAATTGTTCTTCATTTTCTATATCTGTCACAGTTGCTTGTCTATCAAGTAGCCTTTCATTTTCTTCAATTTCATAAAGCAATTCCTTCATGACTGTGAACAATGGATCAAGCACCGATACGAAATGTATTTCATATTTTTCTTCCCTCTTGGTAGCCCATTGATCGTCAAACATATCATCTTGCATCAAACTGCTTATCATTTATTCCATCTTGAGCGGGCATGATTGAACCTTTTCATCAAGGACCATTCCTTCTTGAAGTGTATTGGAATTGCTTCCCTCTTCATGTTTTTCTCCTTGGATGAATGAACATTGGAAATATATCACACTATCTCTACTTTGAGCCAAGTCCTCCATTTCTGGTTCTTGATGATCTTCAATAACTTGCAATTCTATATATTCATTCACTTTCGTATGTTGACAGATGCCTTGGGTGGTTCCTCTTGCTTGGATGTATTCCATTGCTTCTTTGATCTTTACTCCAATGGCCTCTTGTTCTAGCATGATGTAGGAACAATCTTCATCGGCTTGATCCCTAAGCTCAACCATATTATCCTATTGTGACTTATTCTCCCTATTGTTGGATGACATTGTGGTGTATTCATCATTTGATGCTAAAAATGTTCATTTGACATATTCAATCCATGCTTTGTTCTTGAAGAATCCATATGGTAACTCTGGTAATCTGAGGTGACATCTAGCATAGTTGATAGTCTCTTCACATGTTGTGCAAGTGAACTCTGGATGAGGTTTGTTGTGGATCCAACACCAATGAGGGAGAAAAACACCTTTCAAGCGAACATTACCTAGTTTTATCTAACTTTGGATTCTAAGCATGAACCTTGTGAAGGCCTCATATATAACTTCTGAAATGCTATAATCATTAGGTTCTACATCCAACACTCCTGGCTTGGGAACATCCCAAAAGAAAAATTTTCCTTGGAGAACAAGCTCTATCCTTGAGAGGAATGTCAAGAAATTCATTTCATCATGTTTGGTCGTTTCATGAATTCGACATCTTCCTAGAAAAGAAAACATAGACAAATTCCTGGGGTGCAGCCGTGCATTCAATTTTTCTTGAATCTGAGCACTATCCACAAGACTGTCTTGAGAGCAAGAAATATGGAATGGATGCCCATCCATTGAGAAATCTCTAATTTTTATTGGAATTTTTAACTTTTCACTTTTTTGGGATTTTTTGACATAAAAGAGATCTAATATATCTCTAATTAGGCATTTCAAACTTCATACTGGCTCCATCCAGCTAAATTTCTCCACTAGTGAAAATAAACAACCTAATGTCTGACCCTCCTTCTTGCACCAATTCATGTTGATGCGTGTTTTGTGACACACCGAACATCAGAATAAAGAGTCCAAAGATTCTCTATCCTCTCTTGAAAAACCACCACGTATGCTGAGATTGTGAGAAGATCATATGGCAATTCCAAGGTTTCTTTTGTCAGGTCTTGACGTGTGGATAAGCTCAATGGGCGTTGTGATATGCGGGTAATACACAAAGGGACTTACTCTAGACTCGTTTAATTCAAAATGAAGGTTTAGGTAATGAAGCTCTGTTGTTTTGGTCCTGGATCAAACAAACTGAAAAAAGGAGATAAGGGTTGAGAAGTTCTAATCTACTCCTAAGAATTCAAGAGACGGTATCGATTCAGTGAAACCAATAACCACGCTTTGTTTCGCCGTGCTTAGGACTACACAAAGTGGGTGCAATCTTCAAAGGAGTGTGCTTATTATTTTCACGGCATGGATGACTACCATCAAATCGAACAATATTTATCCAGACAAAAGTTAAGCATCCACAAAGTAAGCTCAAGTTAACTTTACGCATTGAACGAAAATCATTCATTCAAAGAAAGTATGAGCAAAAGTTTCACCATAAATCAATACTTATTAGATCTTGCATTCGTCTAACATACATGAAATGAAATCTAAACTATGATGAGGGATAAGAACCATGCCAACTCCAAAATAAGAGAAGTAATCACCATCAATTTGAACAATGCATTACTTATTACTTTGGCAGTCGTATGCAACAATTTACTTATCTCAACATGTTTTGCAACATGCTTCCTGCCTTACAAGTGAGGGGTGAGCTCAATTTATAGGCTCCCCAATTACAATTCAATGACCAAGATTGATTTAAAATCAACAGTCAAGATTATGAAATAAAACCCTAATTAGGGCTTGTCATAACTATATCCTTCTCGACCAATGAGAAAATTACATTCAAGGACACTTGTCCTTTCCCTAAATATGAACCAACAATAAAATAGAAATTTTTTGCGTGGTGGAGTGTCAGGTTCATTGAATCTAGACATGCTGACTTGGAACAATTTGATTGGTTGAGGCACCACTTCAGTAGGATGGATGCCCTCCTTGGTCACTTTGTTCGTTCTTCCATGTTCTTGCCTTAGAATATTTTCCCTGCTGATGAATTTGTCTTTTGTGCTTGTTTCTTCCTAGCTTTGATCTTGGATTCCTTTTGAGACTTTGTTTTCTTCTTCTCACCTGTATTGGAAGTCTCTCCTTGGAGCACATGTTTGGACTTGAAGTTATTAAGTCTTTCTTTCTGGATTGCTTTGAAATTCCTTCAAATGCCTTGGATTTGGAGAGGAACTCCCCTGTGCTTTTGCCACAATGGAGGAAATTGGAACTTTCTCTATCAAGAATTTCCCATACTTATCCAAATTTTGGCTATTTAATTTCATTTTGTATTACCTTCATGTGGACCATTCAACATTTAGCCAAGGTTTCAGATGAACTTTGCCTGTGGATTTGTCTTCAATTTTGAATTTGGCTTGTGCTATGTAGGAAAAATTCCATCCTTGGACAAGGATTTTATTCACTTCCTCTTTATTTTCCTCTTCATTCCTCTTGTTTTCTTTCCAACACTTAGCCAATTTTCTGAATTTCCCTCCTTAAGGTACCAACACTTAGTCATTTTTTTGAGTTTTTCCCATTGGGTGGACTTCACTTGAGCTTGGACATTGCTTCTATCTTGACCTAGGTCGGACTTTCTTGACTCCTAGAAGTTGCTTTGTGAGGAAGGTCAAACTTGGCTTCTTTTCCTATATCCTCTTTTGGCATGGAGGACTTTGCTAGCACTCGAAATTTTTTGTTTCACTACCTAGGTCAGACTTCATAACATCTTGGACATTTTCCTTTCACCTAGGTCAGACTTTGGAGTTGGCTCGACATTTCCTTTTCCAAGCTATGTCAGAATTTGAGGCTTGCTTGACATTCTTATGGCAGACTTTGGAGTTTCCTTGCCATCTTCTTATCATCCCTATGGCGGACTTTGAAGTCCCTTTGACAAGTCTCTTAAGGTTGGAATTTGTTTCTTTCTTTCCAAGGTCAGACTTTTCTAACACTTAGACATTTTCTTCTCTAGGCTTAGGTTGAACTTTACTCTTCCTTGTGCCAAAGTTAGACTTCATTAATGTTTGGACATGTTACTCCTTAGGCCATGTCGGAGTTTAAGACTTCCTTGCCATTGTACCTTCTAGCTTGGGCGAATTTCTTTACAAGTGCATGAGTGGACTTTCCCGAGTCTTGGATGTTCTCTTCTAGCCCAAGTCAAAACTTGGCATGCTTTGGACATTTTCCTTTCACCTAGGTCGGACTTTGTAGCTATCTTGCCATTTTTGATTCTAAGGTAGGGCAGACTTCTTAGTCTTTTTGCCAAGCTTCCATGATGCAAGGGATGAATTTCTTTCCATGATGCAAGGCAGATTTCTAGAGCCTTTGCCACTTCTTGGTGGACTTAATAAATGTCTTTCCATGCTACTCAAGGCATGGAAACTTTTTAGCTAGCTTTCCATATCCATTCTACCTTCCAAGTGGACCTCTTGACATTTTCTTTTTGTCCTTCTTTGGATCATCAAACCCTCACCATATGACTTGATTTTTTGTGATTTTTCATTACTTTTTGATTATTTTCTTAATTTTCTCATGATTTTCATTTGATTTTGCATGCTTTTTGATTAATTTTACTTGAGTTTTCATATTTTTCATTGCTTTTTCCTTGCTTTTTACTTTCTTTTTGCTTGATTTTCTTGATTTTTCATTGCAAAGGCCTAAACTTTGATTCTAAAGATGGAAATGTTGACTCCATGACCCGTGAGACCCAGGTTGACTTTCTTAAAATAGAAAAAGAAAAATCCCTAAAAAGTAGGAGTCTCGGATTGGTCCAAAAATGCCAAAAATGAAAAAAAGGAAAAAAATTAAAAATCCCTAAAAAATAGGAAGTGTTAGAATTGACTCAAAGCACAGGCGATCCTCGTCTTCCAGACCTTCTGAGCACCCCCATGACGTCTAGGCCATGTTTTAGGCTTAGATTCTCAACTTGGCTTGGATGATTCTTCAAAACTTTAACTCCTCATTGTAAAAGAAACATGGTAATTAGCAGTTGCGACGCCAAGGCAAAAAAAACCAAAAAGAAAAAATGAAGGGTCCCCATTTGCAATGGGGTGATGTGTGAAAAGGTCACAATAGTACAAAAATCCATTTAGGCATAATGGAAGGCGAATTTCTATTAGATACTATAGCTGGAAATGTTGTAGTACACATTTATGAAAAATGTGGAAGCACAAACAAGGTGAGAGACTATTTGACAAAATGTCATATGATGGAATGCAATTGCATCTTTTGTTGCTTGATTTTGGGCATTATTTCTTTGTTTTCCAAATTTTTTAGCTATTTGTTGTGCAAATACATGTTTCAAATGGGACAATGGCAAAAAATGGAGGAAAGGATCTCATTTCTTCCACTATCAAAGGAGCAGCACAGTTGATATGCAGGTAATATTTGATAGTGAATTTAAAGAGATATTTGGTTCTTCTTCCCTTGTTGCATTCTTCTGTTTTTGAAACCCAAAACTTCATTAGCATAGATGAGAAGCTATAACTCAGGCCCCATTTGGCTTACAAAATTTATAAAAAAATTGAATAATTATGCGACCAAATAGGAAACACCAAATCTTTATAAAACTGACCCATTTTTGTACAGTTTTAAGAAAGTATTAAATAATTTCAAGATTTCAGACAAAGTATTGAAAATAAGGCTTGACCTAAATAATTTCTTACAGAATGTTTCAAATTACCAAAAACAACTCTCAAAGTTTTGGGGGCTTCTTGTTAAACCTTCCACTAATCAACATTGTTTTGATTCGTATGTTTCCATAAACTAGAAAATTCTATCCCTTTTCATATTTTTCTATTTTTCAAACATAAAGTCCAAACCTCCTCTGTTTCTCTGTCCTCTGTTTTTCTATTATCTTTAACTATACAAGTTCAAAATCAGCCCCACTTTTGGCGATCTGCTACATAGGCACCAATACTATCAGGGCATACGTAAACCTTCATTAAAAACACCAAAATAATTTTGAAAGATACCTCTCCTAACTAAATTCACATAATGCAATTCAAATTAGGAAGCAACCACCCTACTATCTAAATTCCTATTAGAAAACCAAGAGGCAGAAAAAAAAAAAACATAAAAGGTCCTTCCTTATCTAAACTCACACAATCTAGATCAATTTAAGGAATAATTCACATGGTCCTCTAACACAACTGTTTGCTAAGTACACCCCTACTAATAATTTTCCACTTCACAATCTAACTACAGCCTCTATGGTTAGAATTATAATCATGATCTTTACTAACATATAATGATCATCCCCTCTTTTATTTCATATTTCCTATGATGCACATACACTCCAACAATGTAAAAAATACCAAATATGACTAACAAGCCCTATATCCAATAAGATTCAATTTTTGTATTATGTTTCAGAACAATTATGTGACTCAATTCAATTTTAGGGAATCCTAGTCAAAGGACAATCTGCTTACAGCTACAATAAGATTCATGACAAAATATAAGAAATGACATCAATTCTTGCTTGTATAACTACATTGACCAAATTTCAAAGGATATAATTTTACCTCTGAAGTTGGCCTTTCTTCATCATATTACTTAGTGTTGATGTGTATTTTGTGACACACCAAACATCAAAATAAAATGCCCAAAGACACCCTATCCTCTCTTGAAAAACCACTACGTATGCTAAGATTGCGAGAAGATCATATGGTGATTCCAAGGTTCCTCATGTCAGGTCTTGACGTGCGGATAAGCTCAATGGTTGTTGTGATATGATGGTAACACAAAGGGACTTATGCTAGGCTTGTTCAATTCACAATTAAGGTTTAGGAAATGAAGCTCTGTTGTTTGGGTCTTGGATCAAACAAACTAAAAAAGGAGATAAGGGTTTAGAAGTTCTAATCTACTTCCTAAGAATTCAAGAGACGGTATTGACTTTGTGAAACCAATTAACCATGCTTTGCTTCACCACGCTTAGGGAAACTACACAAAGTGGGTGCAATCTTCGAGGGAGTGTGCTTATGATTTTCGCATCATGAATAACTACCATCAAATCGAACAATATTTATCCAGACAGAAGTTAAGCATCCACAAAGTAAGCTCAAGCTAACTTTACGCATTGAATGAAAATCATCCATTCAAAGAAAGTATGAGCAAAAGTTTCACCATAATCAACACTTATCAAATCTTGCATTCATCTAACATACATGAAATAAAATCTAAACTATGATGAGGGATAAGAACCATGCAAACTCCAAAATAAGAGAAGTAATCACCATCAAAACAATGCATGCATTACTTATTACTTTGGCAGTCATACACAACAATTACTTATCTCAACATGTTTTGCAACATGCTCCCATACTTTACAAATGAGGGGTGAGCTCAATTTATAGGCTCCCCAATTAAAATTCAATGGCCAAGATTGATTTAGGATCAATGACCGAGATTACAAAATAAAACCCTAATTAGGGTTTGTCATAACTAACTGGACTTCTCGACCAATGAGAAAATTATATTCGAGGACACTTGTCCTTTTTGCTAAATATGAACCAATAGTAAAATAGAAAGTTGTTGCATGTTGATTTGGAATAATTTGATTGGTTGGAAGATGACGAGGTGCCACCTCAGCATGTTGGATGCTTCCTTGGTCACTTTGGTCTTGTTCCTTAGAATATTTTCCTTGCCGATGACTCTGTCCTATGTGCGTGTTTCTTCCTAGCTTTGATCTTGGATTCCTTTGAGATTTTGATTTCTTCTTCTCACCTGTATTGGAAGTCTCGCCTTGGAACACACGTTTAGACTTGAAGTTATTTCCTTCCCGGATTGCTCTGGAATTCCTTCAAGTGCCTTGAATAATGGAGGAAATTGGAACCTTCCCTATGAAGAATTTCCCATAGCTAAATTTTGGCTATTTTGTAACACCTTCAAGATTTTGGCCATTTCTATGCTCAAATGAACTTTTGCTGTGGATTTTCCTTCAATTCTGAATTTGGCTTGTATAAGTTGGGCAGATTTGATGATCTGCCTGATGTTGTCTTCATGATGCCAAAATCTTGGCGGACCTCCTGTTGGTCTTGCAATGTGCAAGGGTGGACTTCAGTGTGAACTTCCCACTTAGCTTTCCATTTATCATTCTCTTCCCAGTCCAAGGCGGACTTCATGTTGTCTTTGCCAACTTTTTTTCTCGCCCAAGTAGACTTCATAAAAAAAATTCCATTCATTGTCTTCTTGGGCGGACTTGACGAATTATTTTCCAAGTTAGACTTGGATAATTCTTTTCCACATGCTTGATGGCGGACTTTGGAGAGAGTTTTCCATGAGGAGGGCAGACTCTCTCAAGCTTTTTCCATTTACCTTTCACCAAGAGGTCGGATTTTCAAGGGGACTTTCCCATCTTTCTTCATGTTGGTCGGACTTTCGAGCCTCCTTGCTATTTTTCTTTACCTTCAACACTCTACCAAATTTTGTCAAATTTCATGGAATTTCCTCCCAAGGCACTTATACTTAGTTAATTTTTTAGAATCTTCTCTTTTTCCTCTTGGCCTTGGCTTGGGCAGACTTTATCTCAACCTTGCAAGATGGCTAAGCGGACTTCCCAATGTTTTTGCCATTTCCAATCTCCCTGTGGTGGACTTTCAAGATGATTTTCCACTTACTCTAGGCGGACTTTCTCCCTTCTTTTCATTTACCTATCTCCAAGGCTTGGTGAACTTTCTAAACCTTTTGCCAAGCTCTTAACGTGGGCGGACTTGCTAGAGGACTTCCCACTTAGCTTTCCAAAGCAAGGCGGACTTCATGAAGAATTTCCAAATGTTCATCTAGAGCTGGGAAGACTTTCAAGGGAGTTTTCCAATTGCTTTTCATTATGGCGGACTTCATAAAGGTTTCTACATTACTGAGTTAGACTTGCAAGAGACTTTTCCCTAACCAATCTCCAAGGCTAGCAGACTTTTCAAGCTCTTTCCACTCTATTTTCCTCCCTATGGCGGACTTTCCATCAGGTTTTCCATTTCCCATCTCAAAGCTGGGTGGACTTTGTAAGAAGTTTTCCAAGTGTCATTGGTTGGCGGACTTCCAAGAAGACTTTTCACTTAGCTTTCCAAGCTGGGCAGACTTTCTAGATGGATTTCCACTCCATTCTTCATGTTAGGCGGACTTTCCAGCCTTCTTGCCATGTCCTCATGATCTCATCCCTCCATAC
Source organism: Sequoia sempervirens (assembly GCA_007258455.2). NCBI lineage: Eukaryota > Viridiplantae > Streptophyta > Pinopsida > Cupressales > Cupressaceae > Sequoia > Sequoia sempervirens. The sequence continues at coordinate 319,979,562 of VDFB02047230.1, read as the reverse complement.
TTATGCAATTTCCACCATGGATTTAATGATTTTTCAGACCTTTTCATGGATTTTTCCAGATTTTCAATGATTTTCTATGATTTTTGACTAATTTTTGATGATTTTGCATGATTTTTCATTTGAAAGTCTGATTTTTGAAGATCTTTCAACATTTTTCAAAAAAATTCAAATTGAGGATTAGAACACAGTTTTCTTGGTTGGTGGGTCTCGGGCACTTCCAAAAATAGAAACTTTCTAAAAATAGAAAAATTTTCCCCTAAAAAATAGGGAACCCAGAATTGTCCAAAAGTGCCAAAAATAAAGTCCCTAAAAAATAGGGGGCTAGAGTGAAAACCCTAAAAAGTAGGAAGTGTCAGAATTGGATGAAAGCACAGGGGATCCTCGTCCTTCAGACCTTCTGAGTCTGTCTGTGGTATCTAGACATTGATTCGAGCTTAAAATCTCAATTTGGCTCGGATGACTCTTAGAAACTGAAACTCCTCATTGCAAAAAGATTGGTGATAAGCAGTTGCAACGCCAAGGCAAAACCCAAAAAGCAAAAAACAAGAGGGTCCCCATTTGCAATGGGGCGATGTGTGAAAAGGTCACAACACTTAGTAATATTGTTTTAGAAAGGATAAGCTATTCACTGGTCTTGGAGTGGACTTTGATATAATCAATTTCCTCACCCATAATCCATTTCACCTCGAAGGAGAGCATTTGGCTGGAGGAAAGAAAATCTGCAGTTTTGCTGAGTGTCTGTATATTTTTGCCATTAAAGCTTTCTTGTATTTCCATGCCCAAGTCTTGCAATTTGTATGTAAAACTTCAAAATTCTGCTACGATTATATTTCAAATTTGTTCACATATCTAGAAGGGTGATGGCATGCATGTATAAGCTGCTAGTTAGCTATACTCTATATATATGATTTCATCTTCTAAAACCTTCAGGGTCAAGGCCCAAGATCAATTAGAACATTTATTTCCCTCTTGTGCGTAATTTTATTTTGTAGTTCAATGTTGTTGATATTGACCTCAGACCTTCTATTTTATGTCTCTTTACCTCCTGATTTAATATAATTTTTCACATGTCATGGCTTGAACAGGGTTCAATTAATTAAGACTAATGCAGGGTAAATACATGGGAAGTTCCACAGAAGCCTGGTATACAAAAGTTCTTCTCAAGAGCCTTTGAAATTTCATGAGATGAGGCTATTCAACCATTTACCTCATAGGATACAGGGGCTACTTTTCAAGAAAATCCAAAAAGGAGGAGGATACAAAATGGTGGTTAAGATCAATGTGTGTCTTTCCTCCTCTATGCCAGTAGGAAATGAAGTTCTTCATGTGTGAGACAGAAATATGTTTAGCTTCTGGTGGTACAAGACATGAATGGTAAAGTATCTCAATTGCATTGCCTGCTTTGCAAAATCAGAACACATACCATCAAATCTCCAGTTGTGGATGAACATGGGATGTGGTTTATGTTTACTCAAATCCCTGATTAATCAGGTTCTTTCTGAAAATTTGTAGTTTGAACAGTTTCCCATAAAAAAAGTTTATTGAAAACCTTAATGACTTTTACAGTAATTCACCATAAATAGTTTGTTTTGCTGTTCTTTTTCATCTTTTATAAATCTGCTGAATTTTTGTTATTTTTAAAGCCTCTTTTACCAAGTGAGATTTTTTGTCTTTTATTTTTAAAAGCTGGTCACCAGGACTCAAATGTTAAACCACACTTATTAGGATGCTAAAGTTTCAGAGCTTGGCTGCAGAGGAACTCTCCAACTGGGAATACATATTGGTGCCAGATGTAGCAGAGAGCCTAGACCTGCGAATGGTAACGAACCAAAGTCTTAGCTCTATGTACCTGGGAAGAATGCTTGCTGGTTGCCCCATCTGATTGGCTATTGTCTCAAAGAAACAAATTCAACCATTTATCGATTTGCTTGAATCTTCTTTGGGCAGGGGCTAGGAAATAAATGTTTTTTTGGCAACTTTATTGAGTACCTATCATTCAGGATTTTTGCCAAACTTGTTACAAAATGACAAGGCACAGCTCAGTGTTTGATCGTCACTTTTGACACCATTATCTACAAATATTGAATAGAGACCATATATCAGTTAGATCTCTAACATGAATCTAGCAACAGAAGTTATATATATTGCTAGCCAGTATTTTATATCCTTAGGAATGTATTTTATTCACAAAAATCATTGAGGCCCTCTGCTCTGCTGCAATTTTTTTGGGATGGGAGTACGGGTATTTTGGTATCTGATAGAGGAATAAAAAGAAAGTGTGGCGCTAACTATTTAAGAGTGTGGCTCAGATTACGAAGAGATTTCTAAATATAACTTTAGATATACGAGTATGGCGCTTCATGATCCTTGAAATGGAGATCAGTTACCAAAGTTAATCAAAAGTATATGAGAATAATGCTTAGCTCAAACAGAGATGTTGGGGAAGGCTTACAAAGTACTATGAGAACAAGAGCTTGCCAGGTGACAGGGGATCCTTCACCACATTGTTTTAAACCTCCAGATAACAGGTTGAAATGACACGTTCACCATTCAGGCTTGACTGTTGAAGCTTTGCAAAGAGATCTTGAATGAAAAGAACATATACGAGTGCCATCTATGCTCATATACGAGTCCAGGTTTGCAGTCTAAATGCTTAAATGTTACTCTAAGAAAGAACATCTCGATGCACCCAAATGCAACAGATTCCCAAAACCTTACTGTCAACGATGGCGATGAGCCAAAACGGGCAGAGTTTGCAGAAAACTATTACGAAACCCTACCCGTCTGAAGCATATTTATAACAAATATCGACCTTTGATGAAGCAGGTCCGTAGCAGCTGCACAACAAATCTTGGCGGTGATCAAACAGCTCCGTAGCAGGTTTAGCAACAATGAGGTGGGCTTACAGATAACTGCCAGCAGGGATAAAAATTAGGGTTAGAAACCATTGCTTTCACCCGTCGTCCGTCCTTGTTTTCTGGCCATTTTTCCGGGCGTGAGACAACTTCCCGGCTGAAAGCTCCCACATAATATAGCCTATCGGCTAAAATAGAGCCTCTGATGAATTCTGTAATGGTAGACGGCCGGGCTTAACCGGCACACTCTAAGGGTAAGGTCCCATGGAGGGGGGCTTCCTTAAAAATCTCAGCGTACGCTGCTTAGCTTTTTTAGGGATATTTTAAAGTTCTTGGTCCCATGGATTTAATCTTGCAATTCTGCTTAAAATTTTAAGCTCCAAAATTTAAGGAATGAACTGTAGTGCTTTTATAAAAAATAATAAATAAATGAAAATTCTCTCATTTTTATTTTTTAATAAGAATTTAAAATTTTAGATGAGAGACAAGTGGCATAAAAAACTCCTAAGCTGTAGGGGCAATTTCTAGCCCCACCCCAATTCCACCAGCTGAAAGATTCATTTCTAAAAGGTAGGGGCTCCTATTTTTCTGGAAAAGATTCCAATAAATCCCGTAGCACAATTTTTTTTTTCCCATGGGACCTCCTCCATCCCAAAAATCCACTCCCCCCCTTCCGTTTTCCGCCGTTGCGCGTTCCATTTACCGTTTCGTTTCCACCGTTTAGGGATTCCGTTCTCGAATATGCAGTTCCCGTTACCGTTCTTGTTTACACCGTTTCGAAGGAGTGCAGAGTTGGAGAAGAGATGGATCCCCTTTTGAGCACTGTTTGATCAGCTTCTGGTCATCCCTACGAAATGGAGAAGCTCCTCAATATCCCCACGCGCAATTATAATATGGACACCATGTATAAAGCGACGAAACGGATTCTTGTTGAGCGGATGCTGTGTGTTCGAACAGGAATACACAAAGGCAAATAAACTGTCTGAAGAATGCCCTGATTGCAGGATACACAGAAAATGGATTTGTTTAAATGGCTTTAGAAACTTTCAAGCAAATGCAATTGGCGGGTGTAAAACCAAATTCCACAACCTGTGACAGCATCCCCCTTGCCTCTGTCAAAATGGGAGCTTTCGAACAGGGTATGGACATCGATTAAAGCATAAAGGATAAATAATTTTTATTAGATATTGTAGTTGCAACTGCCATGGTAGACATGTGACTGCTATGTGACCTGCGTGTGGAATTTGAACAGTGTTGCTGCGCGTTGAAGCCAGAAACATGAGCCGTTGTGAGGAAAAACAAACAAGAAATTGCACTTAACCACTTAAATGAGCAATCAACATAAATTGTAATAATATTAATAGAATTTTAAAATTTATTTTGCAGCCATTCCATTTAATTGTCCTACTCACCAACTCTTCCTCCTGTTCATTACTTGCAGTGTTACCAAGAGAGTTTGTCTGTTATCTGTGTCAAGAAATTTCTGCAACTTTTTGATAATCATTCTAAGGAAGAGCAACTCATCTGTGCGGCTCATTTATATTTATTTGTAATATATGACATTGCATCCCTTTCAAAGTTTTCAAGTAAATTTATAGATTTTATTCAGTTACATTTTTGCTCTATAGGGAAACCCATAAAAAGATTTGGTTAGATGTTGTAGTTGCAACTACCTTGGAAGACATGTATGCAAAATGAGGAAAAATAGAAAGGCACTTGGAATGTTAGACAACATGCCTCTAAGAAATGTGCTAACATGGACTGCAATGGTTGCAGAATATGCACAAGATGGATTTGCTTAAAAGGCTTCAGAAACTTTCAAGCAAATGCAATTCCTAATGTAAAGCCAAATTCCACAACCTCCCTACCTGTGCCAAAATGGGAGCTTTGGAACAGGACATGGACATCCATCAAAGCATAATGGAAAGAAGATTTTTGTCAGATAGACATGTATCCAAAATGTGGAAGAATAGACAATACACATGAACTGTTTTGAGTTTTGACAGAATAACTCAAAAGGAAATCATCTTATAGAACTCCATGATTGCAGGATATGCACAACATGGATTTATTAAAAAGGCTATTGAAACATTCAAGCAAATGCAATTCACAGATGTAAAGCCACATTTCACAGCCTTTGCTAGTATCCTCCTTACCTGTGCCAAAACAGGAGCTTTGGAACATGGCTTTGATCAAAGCATGGTGGAAAGGGGATTTTGTCATATATTATAGATAAAGGATAGAAAAATCCATCGAATGTTGTGGCTGTAATTGCCCAGGTAAACATGTATGCAAAATGTGGAAGCATAAACAAGGCATGTGTAACTGTCCATGCATGGAAAATGTGAAAGCATAGACAAGGCAAGTGTAACTACCCAGGTAGACATGGAAGCATAGACAAGGCACATGAACTATTTGAAAAAATGCTTCAGAGATGTCATCTCATGGAATACCATTATGACAAATGTAATTGGCAGGTGTAAAGCCAAATTCCACAACCTTTGCCAGCATCCTCCCTTCCTATGCCAAAATGGGAGCTTTAGAACAGATCATGAACATCCATCTAAGCATAATGGAAAGAGGATTTCTGTCAGATAGTATAGTTGGAAATGCTATGGTAGACAAAAATGCAATTGACAGCTATAAAGTAACATTTTACAAACTTTGCAAGTATTTTTCCTACATGTGTCAAAATGGGAGCTTTGGAATAAGCCATGGAGATCAATCAAAACATAGTGGAAGAGGGATTTTATTGTATATTATAGATAAATATAGAAGATTTTTGTTTATTTTTGTGGTTGTAAATACTTAGATAAACATCCTCCTTTCTTGTGACAAAATGAAAATGGGGTATGGACATCCATCAGAAGATGACAGATAAAAAAACTTTTTTAAATGTAGTAATAGGAAATATACATATACATTTTTTTAACCTAGTACTTTGGTTATTGTGAAACATAGAAAAATGCTATTAAAATGAAATTTCACAAAGAAATTGTAATGTAAATTCTAATCATCATTTTTTATTTTTCACATTAAATATTCAAATATCAAAATTAGATTTCCATATATACTTTCAAAACATGTATATACACATGCAACCAACTTTACATTCAACACCCTTATTTTTGAAATCATCTATGCTCACTCATACATAACAAGGGGCTTCATATAGTGAACCATTTATCTTGTAAGATTAAACATATATGTTTAACATTGTTTAATAACATTCCATCTTGTCCCTCAACCAATAGGGGACACTCAACTCCTCTATACGAAGGAGAACATTCCATGGAAGATGTTAGTGTAGTTGGATAGCCAACTAGACACCCATGTATGCACATTGTGTGACATCTTGCTCACCTGCATCAAAATAATTATTAGCTTTCACATTTTTATTATACCAAAATATATATATTGTCACACATTTTAGAAAATTACATATATTATACCAAATATTATATGTACACAATTTAGCAAAAGAAAGGGAAAGACACCCTTTCATAAACTCCCATATATTAATAATGGCATGAAACTATGACCTAGATATTATTTTCTTTAGTTGGATGACAAAAATAAATTGCAAAAACTCCAAGAAATTTTTCCATTAGCTTCATCTATAGATGGAAAACAAAAGGATCCTCAATAAAGACAAAATCATCATATAATATGGACATGTAGTTGGTCATAAGACCACTAACTCTTGTGCTTCAACCATATGGAACATTTAATAATTAACTCACTAGCTACTAACTAGATTAAAGAAATGGAGAGGAAGGAAAATTTAAGAATTTGCATTATAGAGAACACAATATTGTAGCTTTCTGGAAATAATGAAAGGAGATTAGACATAAAGAAGAACAACTAAGAAATTAGAGGTAAAGATCCCAAGCATATCGAAAGACATAAAATTGATACACATTAAAATATTTCATAAATTGATACATAGTTGCTTGTTTTATGCATTTGATATAATTTAACTCTAATACACCAAAAAGAAAATAGTTTAATAGATAGGTCCCAATTCACCATAATAGTTTTTCATATCCTCCAATTCTATTAATTGGATATTAACCGACATTCCAATTATATTTGTGACATTCAAAATAACATTATGGTATTCCAAAGTACTAAAAATGCTTCTAATGCACAATTAAACAAGTGCAATGACACTATATTATGTGTTTTCAATAAAACCATGTGTGCTTGCAATAGTATCTTGCATGCTTCCAAGCTCTGTGTCAACAACCATGTCAAAATTGTGTTCATTATACTGAGTATGATCCTTGTCTCATTCATTTTCCCTATCGAGATCATCAATGTACCAAATGTAGAATCCATAGCCGATATGTTGTTGTGGCCATGTTGAAGCATCCAATCAAGTTGCTCTAGCAATTGAATTCCCAAAACAAATGGGATTTTACCATCTCCATCAACAACAATGGTGTTATACTCTTGATATGCAAACCACTTGTCAGGGTTTGCCAAAACCCATTGTTGTACTAAAAGAGCATCATTATTATCAAACATGTAGCTTGGTGTCTTAATTTTACGATCAATATTCGCAATATCATCCATTTTCAAAAAATCATCCCTAGAATATTGACCCTCAAACATGGTCATCTTATCATGCACCATTTGTTTATGTTTTCTATGGATTGCATCTGCAGGCATGCCAAGCAATAACAATGACTCCACCCACTAATGCAATTGTTTAATAATATATGGTACAAAGAAGGACCTTGTTCCCAAAAACTCATTATTCATTTGACCATGACAAGGTATTTCTTCCTTGTCCACATGTTGAACTTGGTGGTACCATATCAACATATGGTTTGGCTTACGAACCATGACCCGTGTGCTAAAATGACAAGTGCAACCACATTGTGTATGTTTACGACCAGGTCTACTACCCTTCCCTAATTTAGGCACTGAAGAAGGATCGAAAGGTGTTGCATCTTTTTCCCTGAAGTCATTTGGTCCATACACACACCAATACCTATGAAAATCATAAAGAATCTTCAAACTATTAATAAATGTGTTTAACCATGAATATAGAAACTCTTGCACTTCACAATTGTGAGGATGAACATATGCAGTTAACATATTATTCTTACATGTTGTATTCCAAAAAACTATTAATCCTAGTTTTTCTATTAGAATTAGGAGAGCGTTTCTTTATATGACTCTTGTTGAAAAAGGTTGGGTAGGAGTCCCTTGAGCTTTCTCCCTCAATAAAGTCATTCAATCTATCAATTTCAATCCAAGCTGAAAATAATTGTGAGCCTTTAAGGACATATGTCTCCCATGAAAGGTGTTTGTAGGACTTTCCATTAGGGGGGTGTTGAACAACTTCATCCATGATGCGAGACCAATTCACATCCATCTAATAAACAAAAAAATGTCAGAATTTGATTAGAAAATCTCCACACAACATAGAACATTTGGTAGTCTAAATTATAGACATGTTTGATAACTATTCAAAACATGCTAGTTTAATTATTGCAATTATACCCATCATCAAAATTAGAGATAAAGATCCCAAGGATATCAAATGTCAATGTGGAAATGATTATAAAAGTGAAATCGACAATGAATAATAGATTTTAATGTGATAAGGATAAGTGGTTAATTTCAATTTAAGAAATGCACAATTGGATTTGTATGAATATTAAACTAGTGTAATATCATAAATTACTTTTCTTTCTTGTGAATATAAATTTTGGCTCATCGATAATAGTAGATATGTTCAAAATAATCTAAAGGCTTCTAGAAAGCCCTAGTTGGCCATTCATATTAGATATTTTCATGTATTTGTTAAAGGTGTATTTATGATTTTGGAACGTCTTTGAAGACCATGTGCTCTTCACATGGCACACGTATAGATTTTGTAAGAGCCTTCAATGTGTTGTCAAAGTTTGTCTCCACCACTTGAATTTGCATTTCATTGTTGTGGGTTAGAGATATGAAATGATTCTTTCCATGAATATTTTTGTGAGTGTGTTGAAAAAATTCTTAAATAGTTTCCTTTCTTTATGCTTGGAAAGAAAGTTTTATAATGTATCAATGGGTTTGAATTTTTCAAGGAAAGTTCCCAGGAATGGGTTTGAGTTTCTTCATATTTAGTTGTCTGCAATTGTATGTTTAATTTGAAATCCTCAAGTTGAATTCTCCAATTGTTCAAATTTAAAGTAACTTGTATAACACTATCAATCTCTTTACTAATTTTAAAAAAGATAAAATTTATAGTGTGTACAAGCTCTTCATCCTCAATTTGAGGATACTTCTAAAATTAGTCAAGTTAAGCTTTTATGATCAATAACAAATTATATATATATATATGAGTAAATTTCCATAGAAATGTAATATGCTACTTGATCTTACAAAACATGGCAAAGATTATTGAAATTATAGAATTTGAGTGTCGAGAATATAATCATGGCAATTTCATGTTATCTTGCTATCATTCATACATTAGAAAAGTCTTTAAATGTTCACCATGAAATCAACCCCTTAAAACTCTCATGAAACCATTAAATAGTATTGGGAATAGCTTGGAAGCTATTTTGGAGTAGCTACAACCTTTACAAATCCTCCTTGAAGTATTGAAACCCTTTATTATATCTCAAAATAACATCTAGTGTCAAGAATTTAAATTTAATGGATGGAAAGAAGGTAGTTTAGAATGAAGGTTTGAACAAGGATCATTGGATATATGGCATAACTTGAATGCATCATTAAATTTCCTTTAGTAGGTCATTAATCACCTTATATTTTCTCAACACTTTCAGGGCTAAAATTGATAGTTTGGTATTTGCTGAAAACCCTCACCTAGCTATCATGATAGAGTTATAGATGTCAAGTAGGATCCATTACCCTTATTAAAGATATATGAGATTTTTTTTTGGTGTCTAACACCTATTACAAGGTTTGACACATGTCATATATGATAGAAAAGTCCACCTATTATTGTTACAAAGAGAAAACTAGATTTTTACTATGTAATTGGTGTTGGAATATGGAAATATTTTTGGTGCATCTTCTTTCAATGTTAGATTTAAACCTTAGGGTTACCTATTTGTAATGATTTACAACCTAATCTTGAATCTCAATGTTAAGGAAACATCATACTTGTGAAAACCCTTTATTTCTACATGAAAATCTTGGTAAATGTGTCCTAACATTTTAGGAAATTAAGATAAAATAGTTTGTAGATGCATACCTCTTCAACTATGTATGGAGATAGATTTACAACGGTTTCCAATAGGTTGTAGATGCATACTTTATTTCTTTAGGTACTAAATTATGAAGGTTTCCAACTTGTTGTTAGACATCAATTAAAGTCAAGCACAAAAACTAAGAGGACTATCTCATCAAGGGTAGGAGTGTCATAAATGCTATTATCAAGATTAAGATCATTTCATGTAAAACTCTACCATTGTTCTCTTATAGGATAGTAATCACCAATTGGCTAGTCCCATATCACCTAAGAGGCTTTTCATGATAATTCAACATCACTTAAAAATTCCATACCACGCATATAGAGGATATAATCCCAGAATACATCTAATATCGCTAAGATAACCTTGTCATTAAATCAAAATATTGTCATGAATAACATATATGATTGTCCTTATTTGCTTTTATTGAGTGTGTAGTTATAAACTAACTATTTTTTTTGTTTCAATGATAAGGTCCTCATCTTATTAATGAAGGATTTCAAGACATGGTATTATTCATGACATTTATGTACCTTAGAGCATAGTCTTGGAGCTCATTTTCTCATTGATTGCTATAAACCTACCCTAACAAATATTACAAGAAAGGAAGTTGGGTTGTTAGAAAATATCATAGTACTACTATGGAGTGTCCTATCTCTCTCTCCCCCTCTCAATAATAGTAGATATGCTCAAAACAATCTAAAGGCTTCTAGAAAGCCCTAGTTGGCCATTCATAATAGATATGTTTGTGTATTAGTTAAAGGTGTGTTTCTGATTTTGGAAGGTCTTTAAAGACCATGTGCGCTTCACATGGCACATGCATAGATTTTGTAAGAGTCTTCAATGTGTTGTTAAAGTTTGTCTCCACTACTTGAATTGCATCTCATTGTTGTGGGTTAGAGATATGAAATGATTCTTTCCATGAATATGTTCATGAGTGTGTTGAAAAAATTCTTAAATAGTTTCCTTTATTTATGCTTGGAAAGAAAGCTTTATAATGTATCAATGGGTTTGAATTTTTCAAGGAAAGTTCCCATGAATGGGTTTGAATTTCTTCATTTTAGTTGTGTGCATTTGTATGCTTAATACATAAACCTCAAGTTGAATTCTCCAATTGTTTAAATTTAAAGTAACTTGTATGACACTATCAATCTCTTTACTAATTTTAAAAAATATAACATTTATAGTGTGTACTCTCTTCATCCTCAATTTGAGGATGCTTCTAAAATTAGTCAAGTTAAGCTTTTATGATCTATAATACATTGAACTATGAGTAAATTTCCAAAGAAAATGTAATATGCTACTTGATCTTAAAATCGTGGTAAAGATTATCGAAATTAGAGAAATTGAGTGTTGAGAATGTAATCATGACAATTTTATGCTATGTTGATATCATTCATACATTACAAAAGTCTCTAAGTGTTCACCATGAGATAAGAATAACTAGTGTACCATTTAATTTCTCTTTGTTAAATTTGTAAACCCAAAATTCTTATGTCATCTAGAGGTGAGTATTATTAGAATGTCCAAACATTCATTATTAGATATATGAACATGTCTACTCCAAAAAAAATACTATACAAAGTTCAACAAATAGAAATATTGGGTGTCTAAAGACCACCAAAGAACACTAAAACTAAAGAACCTCACTTGAATGAATAAATGAGTAATAAGGAATTGATTCCTTTCTAAATAGGCCTCTTAGAATGGAAAAACTCCTCTAAGGACCAAACATGATGACATGAATTTCATAGTTAAATCGTATTAATTTTATCTAAGTGAGCTAGCTATGACTCATCACTTAAATTGGACCAAACAACTTGGATTTACTATTCTAACATCTCCTTGACTTGGAGAAGACACATAAAATATGGAAAATATCATAATGCAACTTCCCTTAATTACTCCCTCAAATCCAATCATATTTTGCAATTGAACATATTTAACCCCAACAAGAGGTTTGGTGAAGATGTGTACAACATGATCTTATGTTTTGAAATACTAGAAGTTAATCATCCCCTTATATATGCACGTCCTAATTATATTATAATGAATAATAATATGTTTAGTCCTAGCATTAGCCACTAGATTAGAAACTACATAAATAGCTCATTAATTATCACATAGAAGAGTAATAGTCATAGATTAAGGAATATGTCAATCTCTTTTAAAAGATAATGAATCGAAAGAAACTTTTTAAATTACATTCACATCTCATAAATATACTCCCTCTAGAATTTAGAGAGAGTAAAGTAATCTATTAGTTTGTCTGCAAGACATGTAATTGGTCTAGTCTCCAATATAAAGTATACCACAATTCAAATATCCAAGTACCATTGTATCAATATCCTTATTTATCACAAAGATAAAGAAAAATAAAGAGGACACTTGTGTGTAAAAATGCTAAACAATTACCTTTAATAAAATCTAGGTTAAGCTTTGTCTCTTGAAGCAAGACCTAGCATACGCCACAACACACAAAATATTCTAA
>VDFB02047230.1:319918411-319966896 GCA_007258455.2 Sequoia sempervirens | reverse complement strand
GAGCCAAGATATCTTAGTTCAAGTATCATGATAAAGGTATCAAATTCTTATTCAATGTAAACATAGCCAAGTTTGATAGATAAAAATTTGGCCCCATTAATACTAGGGGAGCATTGTCTAATGAGATTAAGTTGACACTATTCAATTTTTAGAAGTTAGAACCCTAACATTTATATGAGGCTTGTAAAATAGAACCTTATTAGGAAGAGTAGGAGAGGAGAAATGAACCCATAATAATTATGCTTATACAAATAAAAATAATAATAATGTTTAACCATTTCAAAATGTTAAATTTGTTTCACTATGGTGATCAATAGCTAATTTGTACAAGGAGGCCACAATTTATAGGGAAATGAAGACTACATAAGAGGAGAATTTATTAACATAGTAGCTTGGTTTTAGTTGTTTCTTTAGCATTAACTATTTTCTATTTTTTATTTTGTTGTTGAATATTTAATTTGATCTCTTAAAACTTATCAATGGTACTTGATCTTCATAATGATTATTTTCTTCTTTTTCAATTATTATCATCTTAGAAGGAATACCATTTGAATTTAGAGTAGGGAGAAATGTATTTTTCTTTTAAAGTATTTAAAATATTATATTTATTTGATGGTTCCTTCTTAACCTCTTCCACTCCTTGGAAAAAATTATCCAACCACTTGAATCTCCTTATATTAATCAATTTACTTCTATGATTTATGTATGTGTTTTTAGTGATTTACTTTTTATCCTTTCAATTTATTCATGATATACTTTAATATAGTTATAACAAGTATATAATAGTTTTTCATAATTGGATATGCCTTAAGAAACTCTTTAAACATGAAATTATTTGATGAGGGAAGATATAAATTAAGGTTATTCTTTCTTACTTACCTCATGCTCATCCATATTTTTTTTTTTGTCCATAAATATCTCAAATCAAATTGGATTTTGCAAAGAGGATAGCTATATTTTTAAATATTAGCTCTTAGTCAAAGTCATTTATTTCTTTGTTACAAATTTAAAAATTGATTTAATAGCAATTTAAGTTTTAATATGGATTTTAACATGGATATATGAAGAATAGTTTAAATATACCTATATATATATATATATAGTAAAGTGGACATATTTTTATATTTTCCTAATACTAGAAAATTTAATAATACCTCCATTCCTTCTAATCCTAATAGAACTATTTTATTATACATTTCATTCAAACAATCTAGTTTCTTTCCTCTAAATTTATTCTTCGATTCATACATTTAGTTCACCAACCATTTTGGAGTAATGCCATAAGAATCAAAGGAAAAATATGAAGAATTTTATCCAAGTTTCCATTGTATGCACCCTAAACTTTATATCATGAGAGGCTGGGTGCAGTATAATTTCTCAAATAAATTTAATGGTGTTTGATATAATAATGCCTCAAATAAATTTCAATAGTGTTTTGATGATAGCAATACTCAAATAAATTTGTTAATGAGCTGATATAGGGTGCATACAATGGAAACATTATTTCTATCATACTCCATAAAAAATTACCATGAACTGTTTGATATAATGCCTCAAATAAATTTGTTAATGAATTGTTTGATATAGGGTGCATACAATGGAAACACTATTTCTATCATACTCCATAAAAAATTACCATGAACTATTTGATATAATGCCTCAAATAAATTGGAGGTGCCTTCGTAGAAATGTATGCAAAATATGGAAGCATAGACATGGCATGTTAATTTTTTGATGGAGTAGAAATGTATCATAGAAATAGTGTATGTTGAAAAGTCTTTAGAAACTTTCAAACAAGTGCAGTTTCAATTCAACAAATTTGAAAATTTTTGCATTTAGGGTTTAGAAATTTAACAAACAAACGCATTTTGAAGTCTATGAAATTTGAATTTGACAAACCTGGAAGTTGGGTTGATGAACTGTGGAGAGATGAAGTTAGTTTTCCATTCGCCGGAGTGATGAAGTTGAGTTTGTTCACCATTTTCTCTCATGTTCATCGTTCATCGTTCGCTACACGCACAGAGCACAGGGAAAGCAGAAAAAAGAAAAAAATGATAGTGACAAGCTCATTTTTTTTTGTCTTATTTGAGGGGGTTTGGTCGAACCCATGTTCGACTGAACCCCTTAAAATATTAATTTTTTTTTTATGTTTTGTGTGTTCGGTCGAACATAAAAGGTGGTTCGGCCGAACCATTGAGTTTGACCGAACCCTTTGAGTTTTGGGAAAGGAGGAAAAATGAAATTTCCTTCCTCATAAAATTTGTAAACCACTATTGTGGTTTGACCCTCTTACTAATCCATGAAATAGGTTTGGATCTAAGATGATGAACATATTCTATAGTTGACTTCATATCATCAATAAATCCAACATAGTTTGAGTCAACATATCCCTGCAAGAAATTAGTGTTCTTCTTGCCTTCCAAACCATAATTCAGTTCAGTTCAGTTATGGTTCAGTTATCTTCAGTTGCATGTAGTTAGTTTCAGTTGAATGCTAGTTGACTTCAGTTAACTTGGAATGCATGACTAATGACTTGAGTTGCATGATAGAAAACAGGTGACTACTTTCAGTTAACATAGGATGATCAATCATGCATGGTATTTGCATAAATGGTGGAGAGATATGTTTCAATTAATAGAGATTAACTTGGATCCACCTTGGGTGCCTAAGTTGGCTTCTTGGAGTTAACACTTTTTCAAGATAAGATATTTTATAGGGTTGAGTTATGTGGACCCATTCTTGGGCACCAACTTTGAGGATAAGCTTAGAAGATATCTTCAGAATCAAGATGAGTTATGACTTCAGTTTGGGACGCCCAAATTGATGAAGCACTTGTTTTGACATTGTTCTTCACGGTAGAACTCTACTTGCAAGGAATAGGCATAGGTTTTGTGAGATAAGAATTGAGCTTTGTAATTGTAACTCTTTGGAGTTTACAAGGTCGATTATTGTCTATTTATCTTAAGCAAGTTGAAGGGAGTTTGTATCAGTTTTTATTGTAGGTTGTGAAGAATATTTGTTGAAGGAAAAGAAGCATCTTAAGAAAGGATTGGAATTATTGTAATCTTATTTTGAGATTAAATAATACATTGATTCTTGGTGGAGATTTTTCCCAAAAGGGTTTCTCCACGATATATGCTGTGTAACTTCTAATATTTTGTCTAATTCTTCTACAACCTTCTGTCTCCATTCTACAAATGGTAAAATGAATCTAACCAAATAATCACCCACAAAGAATTTGTAACAAAGAATATTTAATTAGATCAGCAATCACAAAGTATTAAGCTACATAATCACCTCAATTTTCAACAAAAAGATACATTGGAATATCTTGAAATCAATCTTCTTCCTCTTGCTAAATGAGATATGCAAATATGTAATCTAACCAAATACTCTAATATGAGATAGTGGAAGCTTAAAACCACTCGATACATCTTTTGGTGTCTTGTCTTGCAATATATTTATAGGAGCCTTATTGAGAAGATGAAGAGTTGTGTAAACTTCTACCTAAAATTGATCCTCAAACCAAGCTGAGGAAAGCATGCACCAAGTTAGATCCATGATAGTCTGATTGTGATGCTTTGCAATTCTATTTTTTTGTGGTGTATAGGGGTCAATCAAATGTTATTTGATGCCATGAAACTTTAAGAATGCCAAAGAAATCCTTTGACATGAATTCCCCCTTTGATATGAGTTCACATTAGATCTTGGGCCCTTGTGAGCTAAATGAACTTAATTGTGCCTTATTTAGGGTGTTGTAAAGTATTGTTCCACACTTTCACACTTTTCTAGGGCTATCATTATTAATTGGGCTTCTTTATGCTTTAATTGGCCTTATTTTGCATCCATGAGCCTTAATTAATGCATCTTTTTAAAGATAATCTTGACATATGTCAACATCCAATCATAATTCAAGTGTTTCTAAGTTGTGTGGCCCAAATTTAGTGATTTGGGACTCATACACCACCTTGGGTGTATGAGTCCCACCTAGGTTTTAGGGCCCCGATTTGGATTTTACACCATTCTAAGAAATTTTGAAAATGTGTCCTATAATTAATGCCTAATGGGACTCATACACCACTTCTGAAATCAAATTTAATTCAAATTCTTGGTGGGATTTTTTCCTCCTAGACCTGATGTCAGCTTTTAGTGTTGTAATTTTGGGAAATTTGGCATAAACAAGTATAAATACAAGGCTATTTCACTCATTTTTACCTAACAAGCAATCAAGTGATCCCAAGCTTTCAAGTATTCATGCATTCTAGAAAATTGGAGATTACAAGTGTTTATAAGAGCATTCAAGATCCTTCAAGAGTTGATTATCAAGCATCATGCATCATGTTTTTCTTTGAGCTAAAAATTATGATGTAGGGTTTCATGATTCACGCTAGGATTCAATTCAAGATCTATCACATTCAAGCAAGAGTCAAGATCTACATCCATTGGAGTCATCTCATACATGTTTGCAACACTTTATTGCTAGGGTTTGCTGAGTTGCAACAATGCCTTTTGTTCATTCATAATTCCTTCATTCTATTTCTATTCATTTCTAGGTTTGATTACCAAAATGGGGTTTGACCAAGGCAAACCCCTTTCTACTAACAAAACAACATTTTTCCCTCTCTTTAGTGTGTGATTTGCATATCTAGGTTGAAGACATATTGAAGAGAAAGTTTTGAGAAAGTTTTCAAGTGCTCAAAGTTGTCCAAGTTGTTACCTTGCATTGGAGATCATTGAAAGACATCTACAAGTTACAAATCAGAATTTCAAATCCAAAAATCAAGTGGAAAGAATAGAGTAGAAATTGAAGAGTAGAATCAAACTTTGAATTTCTAGAAAACCATAACTCGACTGATATGCCACTTTTGGCATATGAGTCCCAGTATAACCAAAATTGCAAATTTCTAGAGTTTCAAACATATCTCTGCTAGATTTTTGTTCTTGCCCAGAAACCCTAATATGGGACTAAAGTAGCTAGACTGGCGTGTGAGTCTTAACAAGCATTAATTTTAGTGTCTTTATCATTTCAAGTTTCTAGGTGCACACCTTTCATCCATCAACTTTCTATTATGATTTACATGTGCATTTTTAGGTCATTCAATGAAGTCTTGCATTGCAGTAGGTTCATTTCATTAGTCTTTCTAAGCCCTAGCTTGGTGGTTAAACTCTCTTTAGTTTATAATCAAACCCTAGGATAACCCTATTGCAAGATCTCTTTCTCCTTTGCATACTTTAGATTGAGATCTCTAGGGTTTCCTTGAGTGAAACTTGAGTGCGAAATAGGAACCCTATATCCTCAAAGATAGAGCCCCCATCCTATTTCTCGTTGTTTCAGGTGCTTGTATCGATAATACTAGAGAACAACTGATTCATCTATAGGGGCAAATAAAGCAACCATATAGGATGAAACTGCATCTAGTTCAAATAAATAATCCTTCATAAAATCTCTAGCAAGTTTCATATTATATCTAAAGATAAAATAGGATTTGAATCCATGCTTGGCCTAAAACTTCACCTTATACTTATGATTCAAAAATTGACTAGCAGAAAATAGATTTAATGTTAAACTTGAAACACAAAGTACCTTTGTGAGAGTACATATTCTTGTCAAAAAAATGAAGTGGAGAGGATCCTTACTTGAGATGCTAATCTGGAAATCTTTCATTTCCATAATATGACATGGATTTATTTAATTTGTACCAAAAATGGTATGACAAAGAGTCTTTCAAGGGATTTTAATACATAGAGAGAAATCATAAGTTTGATTTTAGTAAGCAAGATGAGTTATGCAGATATTAATGTAGTAATTAATAAGAACAATTACAAAATTTTGAGAGGATATTTTGTATTAAAAATTATGGTTAAAAATGATTTTTTTTTCTAGTCCATAAAACAAAAAATGTTACCCAATAATGGTGAGGTCAAATTGGCATGTTGCGGCATGAAAATCTAGTTCAAATTGGTAGGGAATATCTTCATAATTTTGAATTGAAGTCTATAGTAGGAGGACTTGAAGATTGATCTCTTGAATTTGATTTTCCTAAACATTGTGTTTATGAAAAGAATAATAGAAAAAATTTCTTATGTATGTTCTAGATTTGATGATATTTTAGATTTGGTCTATGTTAATGTGTTTAGGCATATAGATGTCAATGTCTGGTCCATTAAACAAGAAAAAATCAAGTATGTAAATCATTAATCTTTTAGGGAGTTTGACTCACTAAATTTAAAGAGTTAGGTGTTATTGAGCAAGAATGAAATTAATGATAAACATATATCCTTGCTTATACCCTTCTACCAAAAAAAACTAATATTTTTAAATTATCTCTTACAAGGTTTTTTTTTTTAATTTGATATCAAATGTATATTTTTATTGTTATCAAGCATCTAAAAAACATATCATATTCTTTTCTTCATCTAGGAGTTACATTTAAGACACCTTGAACTTTAGATTTATTACCTTTTTCAATAACATGAATAACATGTTTACTTTTATTTCTATAGAATAATTGGCTACATGTTTTACTTATCATGATATGTGCTTTAAAACTATGAGAACTTGTCTTTCATCCTAGAAATTCACTTTGTGTAGCTTGATTCAATCAACAAAATTTATTTACTTGTAATTTTTTATCTTTTTTAAAGTACTATTTGTAAATAATAAATTTTGAGTCCAAAAAAATCTAAAAAAGAAATATTATGAATTGAGAGACTCAATGAAGTCATAAGAACGTTAAATTGAAGAATGATCACATTGTTCACTATTATGTCCTTTCTTAACATACAACAATTGGTTATTGATGTGCATTATTCATGTTACAAAATCATTAATTTTTAATCTTATGCATCTTCAAAATGTAACTTCCTCATTAGGAACATATTCTAATGTTTCTTTCTTACCTATTACACATCTTTCAATTTTATATAAGATTTATAAGCATCATTTAAATATTGAATGTGTATCTACACATTTTAATCAACTAAAAGTGCGATTGACATTAATTGATATTAGATTTCTCCATTCTATCTCCTATATATCAACAATAAGGTCTTAACCTTTTTTAACATCATTCACATTCAAAAGATCTCAAAACATGCATATTTGTACAACCTTGAACATGAGAATTTCATTTTAATTAATCTTTAATCCTAAATAATTTAATTTGTTTAATAATTATTTATCTATAAATATTAAGTTTGTTAATGCTATATTTTTTAAAACTCTTCCAATTTTATAAATTTTAAACTTTGTGATTGATTAATCAAAAAACACATTAATTTAAATAAGTGAAAAATACTTTTATGAAAAAAAATTAAATTAATTAAATTTGAAATAAAATAATTCTAAAAAATTATTTTATTTAACTACCCAACAAGAATGAAAATTTATGCTTATTTTTTTATAAAAAAAATTATATTATAAATGTTGGTTTAGGTGTCCTTTTATAATTTACATCTCTACAATCTTTTAGAATTTACCTTTGAAAAATATAAATTATATTGTTATTTTAATTTAAAATCTCTATTAATCATTCAATCTATTCACAATTGGATGGCGGAAATGAACACAACAAATATTTCATGCTATGGAGAGGGAGTATTTTGAAATGAATGCATGTAAAAAAAAATTCAAAATTTAGAGAGCCATATTTGTTTGGGATGACTTCCACACAACTGATGCCATCAAATGCATTATTATTGATACATCCTTGTTTAAAAACTCTGAATCCTCTCAACTAATCTCAGGTCTCCATGGAAAACAAGAAATTTGTGAGACATACATATAGTTATATTTAAAAATATAAAGAAATTCCAAACAATAGCGCAATGTGTTGAGAGTGCTCAAAGGAATCTATATAACTATATAGATTTTTCTGAATTTGACTATGAATATAATTGGATTGTTTGTTATTCGAATGATTGCTAATGTCTTACTCCACATTAATGAAGATACGAAATAGAAGATAAAATGGGGCAAAGTAATTAAGGGGAAGTAGCAAGTTGCATCTTATTACATGTATACCAACATGGGTATAGGAAAGATAAATCCTTGCTTACATTTTCTTGCGGAGACTTGCTGTTCGAATGCTCTAAATATCTGAACCAGTATTATGGCTATAAGCAAGAGAATATGTCATTCATTTTTGCATATAATATACACAGAGTAGATTATCAAGGTAAAAAAATTTGTAAAGACCCAATTAATTTTAACCGAATTACCACTATATATATATTTTTTTCAAGTATTCATTCACAAGTATACTCAGGAACTTCTATCCATACGGGACAGATATATCATCTGTTCATACAGAACAGGAATTCACTTCATCTATTCATATGGAATAGGAATACATCTATTCATATAATCAGAATAGGCATCCACCTAAACGAGGTAGGCATCTATCATATGATAGGTACGTGCTCTAGCCAGAGTCTTGAACTCATCGGGATCATCCGGATCCTGAGTTGCTTCCCTGATGACCACACTTTCTTCCAAAAGTGTACCGAGTTCGTCGTCCTCAGGGGTATGTATATTGTAATTCTAAACTTGAAACCCGCCTCGGAATTTGGCCTAAGGGGCCTCGGGGAATCAAGCAATCCATGCGGGATTCTTCCGAGTATAGTTGCATGTATTTTCGTTGATTATCTCTTATAACTAGTTATGAGATCTCTCCAACCCTAAACCCCATTCCCGAACGCCTGAGTACTGGGAGCATCCTTCGCTTCCCAGACTGCCTACATAGCCTACTTCCAAACGGGATCAAGGCGTAAATTATGTAGTTCTATTTTCTAGGCTATGTTTATGTGCACTATTATAAAGCGGGTACACAACCCTTTCTAGGGTTTTTATTTCCCCTAGACAGTTCCTCTGCGGTTGCTACCCACGATGGGAAGCATGGATAATAAATGTTCGCCTTGACCATTTATTGTTTATCTAATAACATTCATCTAACCTTACTCCCTAATGATGTTCATCTCCCTTGACCCGTTTAAATGATTTCCTAATAATTTATCCACATGATTTTATCTTTAGAATTACATTTGCACCACTGAAAGTTCCTAAGTTACAATTTTTCTAGGTTGTCACTAGCAGATTTGATTCATTTTTGTTTTATCTTTTTAAATTATCGATCCAAAGGGGATTTCCCTTCCTTTGGATTTTACACAACCCATGTTCCTTATTTCTCCCCGGCGATTTATAGGGACGATGCCACAGACGCCGTTATTGCAGCTGTGTTAGGCTGAAGATGCAGTAGCTCAAGCACGACGGCATTACCCGTAAACGTGAGCCAGAGGCACCATTAATACCGAATGCTGCTAGTTTTGTTTTTCCTTTCTTTGATTAGGTTTTCCAACATAATTTATCTTTCATAAGAAAAGAAGCCCATAAGAATCTAAGATTTATAAGGACTATTATTATAACAATATTTAAAGCATAACATTCGATCAAGATATTTTAGTAAATTGACAAGCATTGATCAAATACATCTTTAGAATAATTAATTGCTAGTAAAGAAACGTTCCATCTTAACCATTGGATAAATAAGCTAACTAGACAATAACCATTTATAGAAAGTATTTTCATGCAACATAATAAATGAGTTTCTAAGTTTAGCTACATGCGATGTTCCTCTTTTTCCTTGGTGGCTCCCCTCTTCTTATCTTTCAACTGTTTTATGTGTGAATGCAAGAGCTTCAATATCTATCTCCAAAAAACATAGGAAGAGGTCTCTCCTTGAGAGAGATCTTATATACATACATTCTAATGCTTTTGGGAATACAAGGAAAGAGCTTATATATTGCTTTTGGAAAAAAAACTTATCAAGATTTAGTGGCTAGTGTATCTAAATTTTGGAACCATGAACATCCATTTTGTTAAGATTATAACATGAATTTTTCTCTTAACAACCTTTCATTAAGACAACTTTTGAGAAAGCCTCATAATCTAGGTTGAATTGGAAATTTGTATAAAATCCTTTTAAATTATCCTAAGTTCAGAATGTATTAATTTTAAGGGACTTATGCACAAATAGGATTCTTGATTGCATATTGCATGTCTAAGTAATCATTGTTTTAATCAGGACTACTGATAGCAAATTCATTTCATCACCATGTATATATTTGATTTGTGTTACATTACTCTCCTTTCAAGACTTAGGAGTACTTATTACAACTATCTACAATCCAATTAAGCTTATGAAATTAAAAGTTATAAGGAATTATTCACTAGGAAAGGTGATTTAATATAAATTTAATGAAATATCCTACAAAATATATAATGATCCAAATCAATAATACGTTTTAAAGGGAATTTATGGATCTTTCAATGTTCACTGGATTTCTTTTTTTTTATCAAAAGAAAAAGAATTAGAGTAGAACTATATTGGAATTTAGAACATATATGAATTCGATGGATTTTTTTTTTATACAATTAAATCATTAAATATTTAGCTACTCCACAGTCTTTATGAAATATTAATTATCATTAATAAGATATTGATATTACAGATTTATACTTTCTAATCTCTAAGAATCATCCTTCCAATGTTGTGAAATAGTATTAATATAAGTTACTTTATAATATTTCAATATGCTGAATTCTCAGTTATAACATTTATTAGATCTATCTTATGATTCCATACTTGACAATATTATGAATTTCCTTTCTGCAAAATCATTACTGCTATACAAATAAAAGAATACTCACAATAATTAAAATTCTGACCTGATCTATAAAATTATTGATTAATATCTACATAAGATCATTAAACTGAACATGTACACATTCCCTGCTAATTGAAGCGCCTATTTTTGAACAAGAGATAGCTAATCTAGAGAGGGCAGAGTGTGTGAGGTTCTATTGACTGTGCCATGACTATTGAAGGCACTGAGTTTTCCTGAGGTTGAAGATTCCAAGTACCCACTAGTTGTGTATAATTCTGAAATGGAATAAAGAATTCCAGCACTAAAATATTACTGCAGAGTTTGATGGTTTCAAGACTAATTTTTTGGATAATCACAAGCTTTCACAGTATAAATACATAAATTTCAAAAAAAAAAATCCCAAGGTTCCACATACTAGATATGACTCCAAGTATTTACAATTTCATTCTAAATTGTATTCTATGGGGACTGTTGCAGATCATTTTTATAACATAGACTCTATATTCAACTGCCATTTTATGATATGCTCAAACTGAAATGAAGATAAAGGACAATATGAAATCCTACCTGTGGCGCTAGTTCTAGGAGGAGATCCAGGGTGGATGATATGCGCAGGAGGACACTCCTCTTCCTTCAATTGAACGCCCCTCTGGAGTTTCTCACAAAATGCAGAATTTTCTGAGTGTCTCAAACATAAGCCCGTCCACTCATTTTATAGCTATAATGCATTAAATTTTTTGCAAACTGTAGAATGCGGGTAGCTCTGAGATTTATTAGGGGCGGTTGGAGTATAACCCATGTGAATAACATGGATTGATTGAGGTGATTCAATTCGGCGTTGGACGGCTGGGCTTAGCACATGTTAAATTCTTCTTCATGCGCAGTAGCTTAGAGTAGGTGGATTTTTTTTGACTTCAGAACTTCTGAGCTGATCTGATTGAAAATGACTTGGGAGGCATGGGTGAAAGTGTTTAATTTACTACCATTACTTGCTCAATCGAGTTAGTTGTTATTTGATTTAATTTTTAAATTGATGATATTAGTTTAAATTTTGATATGCATGAATGGGTCAGAACTTCCAAATAGTAATAATAATGTAGAATAAAAAAAAATGTAATATCAATATCACAGATGATGATTAGATCATTTTACTTACCGTGAAGGAACTACATAATCCAATATTATCAAATGGGTTGCCTTCTCCATCTAGCAGAGATGTTGATATCGTCAAGATAATATTGTTGGATTATGTTGATGAGCAAAGAAATGGCGTTGCTCACACACAACAACACAAGTAGTTTTTTTAAATCCACTTGTAGAAATACCATCTTTTCAAGCTTGGTCTGTTCACTACGTCAAATGGGCGGGCAGATGTAATAACTCCTTTTTGTCGGCGGGAGATGCAGATTTAAAATCTAAATTCAAATTTAACCGTTCACAGTCATCGTAACCGTGAAGGGTCCAAGGAGCGCTACGAAAAACAAAACGGAAACGGAAGGTTTGAGTGGGCCCACACCAGCCACACTAAGCGGTCAAAGCTTAGTGTGTGATGGTTAAGCCGGGCCATAATTTAGTCGATTCAAAATAGAGAAGAGGATTAGGCAAATGATGATAGGAAGAAAAGTAAAAAAAGTGAATTCTAAGCAAGACCAGAGTTAGTTTTTTATACATCAAAAATCCAATTTCACTTGCAGTGATTTAAGTGACTAAATCAATAAGAGGAGTATAGAAATAACGTTATTTTCTCTCACAGTGAAAGTGCAATATGATCACTATAGTAAATAAATCAAGCACTCAAATATTTTATGAGTGAAATTAAACAAGAGATAAACCAACATGTATATAAATAGTACCTAGTACCCTTCTATTGTCGAATGATGTTGATTCTCGTTGTGCATAAATGCAGCCTAGGCACTCGCGGTTCACCGATAAGCAGGATATTCCATGTCCCCTGGTCGATTGAACTCTCCTCGGCTTCATTTACTCTTGCATCCTTCTTACCGCACCATAATGTCATCTGGGATATGCGGCATCTCACACTTGCAGTGGGTTTTTGCCCTGTCTGATGTGAAGCCAAGCCTCCATCCTTTCCATTCTCGCAACATAAGGAGGCCTATATGGGTTGGTGTCGTCCATCAATACTCCATCTTCCACCTAAAATCTTCCTTCCTTTTCCCAATTTCCTCTCCCCCTTTTGGTGCCTCCTCCTTGCCGATTGATGATCCCCACTACTCTCGAATCTCCCATTTATGTCCCCCTTCAATTTGAAAACTTCTCCTCTTTAACTTCGCCTTCCTCCCTTTAAAAATGGCTTTTTGAATTCTTTCTTGTAACGTCTCCACTTTTTGTAAAGTTTCTTAAAATTCTTTTCCCACTACTATCTGTTATAAAAACATACAATGCCTGCCTTCAAAATATAATTTCTATATCACTAGTAGAATTTGACAAATAAATGACTATGTGACTAAAAATTTTAGTCACAACAACTAAAAATGACTAAATTCTACTAATTTTTTGCAACTCACCTATAAATGAATAAATAAATGACTAATTTGGTTGTGACTAAAAAACTATTTAGTCACACAAATAAAAATGACTAAATAGTTAGTCATTTATTTAGTCACAATCCATTTGAATAGATCATTTAAGGAATAAAAAATCAATAGTGTTATTCCTAATTTTCATTTTAATAAACATACTCTAAAAATTTCATTGAAACCTTATTTTTAGGCGTAGCCTGCCAAAATGGAGAATTTATATGACATAATTTTCATTTTAATAAACATACTCTAAAACCTTCGTCGAAACATTATTTTAGGAATAGCTCGCCAAAATGGAGAAGTGAAATGGCATGCTTACATTCTCCCTATAAATAGTTGAAGCTAGTTGGGTTCAAGCTTTTCAGTAAAGAATGATAGAGAATGGTAAGGAGATGTGTGTGACAGGAGGCATAGGATTTATTATTGCTTATCTCATTCATGCTCTGCTCAACAAGGTTACATTGTTCGTGCTACTGTTTGTAATCTAGGTATTTAATTGACATATATTTGCATAACTTCAAATTCCTTCAGATGCTTTTGAAGTATCAATGCATCCTATATAGGGTTTAGAATGATTTCTTTTAATTTTAAAAAATAAATAAATGATGTATTTTCTGTGATTAGATAATGTCCTCTTTGGCACTGTATTCATTACTCCAGCTGCTAGGGTTTTGCATGTGACATCTTTAATATCTTCATGACAGTGGCTTTTAAATAGATCTTAGTCTTTGCTTTAATCTTTATCATGGTAACCCTTGAGTTCCATAATCCACCTTCAATCTCTTCTAAGAACACTTGTCTTAAGCTAGAATGCATAGTATGCATATAAGAAAGTCCTTCATACCTGTCATTGTTCCAAATCACCACTCACTGCCTTGGTTAACATTCTATCTCTGTAAGCACAATATCATGTTTTAAATTATGGTTGCCAGTGATTGACTATTAAGTTCACTACTTTCATCAAGATACAATGAGGATTTTTTCTTCAAACTCAAGGCATTATGCAAGATCACATTGTGAATTGTTTGTTGTGTAGGGTTTGATTTTCTTGCACATTTATTGCTTGTCTATCTGCTTTTAAGATTTGATATTGCACCCTCAGCTGCAATCTCAAACAACTCACTCACTATCACTTGAAGATTCCTTTCATGAGCATCCTTCTATAAAATCAAACTATGCCCTATAGACTACCTACTTACTACAGGGGACTCATTGTTTCATGGTATTGTGGGTTAGTCTTAAGATCCTTCAACTTTATTGTCACTACATCACAGTCCACATCATATTATTCACTATTCTCTCATCTTTGATGAGTCTGAAATTACTGCTCAAACATGCAATCCACTACCTCCATTATATAATGGCTAAGAAGAAAAATTGAACCTAAGATTACCACTGTTATTTCATTTGGACATTCATTCCCTAATTGCATTTTCCTTGTCTAACACTATCAATAGATTTTGAAAATTGCTTAAGGTCAGCAAGGGGGTAAGGAAACTCACTGTTAAAATCTTCACTTTACTATGCAAGGTTTGAGCTTTATTATCTTCTCACTGCTCAGCCTCTTTTTTATTGTCACACCTAAAGTGATTATCATTCTTCTTACCATAGATTGCATTTACAAATGTCATTGAGCTACATATTGTGTTCTTTCCATGAAGGACTATCATAAATCATTGCTATAACTTATAAGCCATAGTCCTTATCATCACTTTTTCCTTAAAAAAAAGGTCTCTATTACATTCAAAGGGGCTGTCATAAGGTCTTATTCTCAGTCATAAAGACTGATCATATTCATATCAAGGTCATTGTCACTCTAATATGCTAAATTTAATCATGGTGAAGAATGAACTACCTTCATCTCTTTGACTGTGGTCTATAAGGCTACCTCATAAATGATTAATACTATGAATGTACATTTAATACCAAGCATTTTCATAGTGTTTTCATGTATTTAATACCTCTACCTTCTCAAGCATAAGATCATGTTAAACTTCACCATTCACATATGTTGCGTCTCCAATCATGAATGATGGGTTGCTTGCCACTGTGACTACATCTTCTGGCTAGAATGGTGCAAGCTAATGAAACATACCCTAGAATTTAAACATTATTATCTCCCCTTTGTCTCCTTGGAAGCTATCTTATCATTCATGATAAGGGTTGCAAAACCAGTGAAAAACAATTGCTTAGTCCCTTGCACAGGCTAGATATTCCATAGAAGTTTGGTATAGGGTTAAAATAGTGTTATCACAGTCATGCAAGAAATACTTTCCACTACCTCTTCCACTTCACTACTACCTTTACAACCCTATCACTATGGTTTACATGCCAAAGAAAATTGAATGCAAACATTGGTTGTCCTGTCAAATCCCTTGAAGGTTTTTGACTACAATAATGAAAAGATTGCCACTTAGAAGTAGCAATTATTGGGCTGCTATTTGTAAAACTTGATCTACCTTATGTAGACAATAAAACCACCATACTTTGATGCAATACTTCTCCCTTTTGTTGTTTCTTTGAAACCCTAGGCTATCCAGGATTATGTGACTCAAAAATCCTACTCAATGATTAAATTAGCACAGGTTTAAAGCATGAAAACTCTCTTGACCTACTGTTGCTTAATTTCTTTCAACAGAGAGATATGAAAGACATCCTTCACAAGGAATATGCATTCTCAATCACCAATACTTGTTTGGATGTCTCAATCACCTTGATAAAAAAATGTTCTTATTCCAAGTAAATACACTTGAATGAGTTGTGTATATTGCTATCCAATTTGGAGTATTTGATACTCAAATGTGGCTGGTATATCATTCCTCTTGTATGCTTCTTAAACAAAATTTTAAATTCATCCTACTCCAAATATTCCATAGCTTCATGAATACTACTACTTTTTTTTTTTACCAAGAGGTGCATTCTTGGTATGCTCCATGAGTTTTGGCTCCTAATTATTATTTTTCATTAGTGCTCCTACTAACAAAGTTAATAAATATTACAAGAAGGCTTCTCACTATTTGGAGCTAGCTACTTGATAGTATCATTAGTCTAAGGTTCAGCTACTCAGCAGGTCCAACTCAGTTCTAACATGCAAGGGTATACTTATTAATTTATTCATAATTAATTTCACACATTTTTCCATCTCTGCTTTGTATGGATCACCAACCTCTTCAACATAAATAAATGACACCCCATGTGCACTAAAAAATATCATTACTCTATTGTCCTTTCAAACCTCTAGAGCTCTTTCTCAATTAAATTTTTCATAGCTTTGATATATCCTTCTTGTTGATACCATGAAAGTATTATTATGTGTTGCATCTTCAATAGATACTCATCTTCCTGAAAATATTTTCTAGAAGATAGAAACTTGAGCTACTAGTATAGATTGACAATTGAGGATAGAGTGTAATGATGAGTTTAGTGATTCCATCACTCTTTGAGTCTTTACTTATCCAATACCTTCTTTTGTAAATGGATGCTAGCAATACATTCCTATGTATAGTTTGGTAGGCACTTACTTTTGTTCAAGAGTTTCAACTAATGCAATACCCTGTTCACTTGTCATTCTTTGAAGGGATGAACCCCATTGCTTTCTTTTATGAAAGAAGCTAGTATACCCATGGGATAAAATGTTTCATTTGGTACTAGTCAATAATCACTCACGTAAAAATAGAATTTACATGTCTTCTTGTATGCATTGTTTGTAAACCCAGTATTTATTTTTTGTGCACTCCATATCCATTCCTAAAATGTTTTAGGGGTTGTGCATGCATATGCAATCTTATTCTTATTGCTTGAGTTTTCTAATTTTTGTGACATTGTTTCTTTGGAGTGTACAAGATTTGTAGAGTTGTTCAAATAGAGTTTACTTGATAATTTTGTCCAATATATCCCAAGAATACATGTGGGAGAAAATTTTGTCAAAGCTAATATTTTTCAATTGTGTACTCCTTATTTGTTATTGAACTTTGACTGATGATTGTATCTAAAGTGGCATTTTGATATCAATGTGTAGAAATATTTGGTTTACTTAGTATTATTATTTTTGGGTTTAAGATTACATATCATATATTTGATAGGTAAAATTGATCAACCTATTAATATAAGATATTTTACGACTGCAGTAGAGAAAGCATTGCATATACTTGCTAGGTGTTTGTAACAAAACAATATTCAACAATACTTTGAATGGTAAAACTTTTAAGTCAAAAACTTACCTCGACTTAGACATATTTAGACACAAGCATGTACAAACATAAATAGTGATACTTTTCAATTGTTAACATATTGGCCTATAAAGAGAAAAATCATTGAGTGTAGCTATAGAAAAAAAGTGAAAAACTATGAAGGACATAGCAATTTCAGAAAGTGGTTAATGTGCATGCTAGTGGAGGCTTAGGTGGTGCTTGATTGTCAAAAGGAAAGGGTATCTCTCCTTTTATTTAGTTTGTTTACACCTTATTTCATAGTATTTTAATGATGACTCGAAGTGATAATGTAGTGCCCCTCCATATTGGACTTTTTGGACATTTGTGTAAGTTGCTTATTTGTGATCTCGTTGTGTAGTATGTTATTGGATTATGGGGTAAACATAATAGTTTTATATGGCCTTGTTTAATCAATTAATTAGATTAAAATTGATTTACAAGGTAATTTAAATGAATTTGGAAATTAAAATAATAATCAAATAAATTAATTTTATGAAATATAAAGTAAATAGTTATTATTATATGAATAAATTAAATTTCCTTGTTAAAAATTATTGTATTTAATTATAATTGATGATTTATTATCATGTGAAGATAATTGTTTAAATATGTAAAAACAATGTGATTTTAAATAAATATTGAAGATAAGATTTTTGAACTGATGTTAAAACACGCAAAAATGGAAAAAGATGGGGAAAAGATAATGCGTGCACATGCACGACTTCGAATGGGGTGTCGATCAGGAAACTTGCCATTATGGTTATTTTTGGTTTCAAAAGTTTATCTCTGTTCTCGTACATAGGAATCTGGGTAGGAAATTTGATTTTTATTCTGGCTGTTTTGAGAGTTGTTAATCTTCGATATTGATATCATATCATCTTTTCTCCATTCGAATTCAATGTTTTGTGTGATGGAACTAATTAAATTGATGGTTTGTTCTGGGCAGTATTCACCTTCCTCTGTTGATCTTCCATTTCTTTTAATCCTCCAGATTCCATTATGCTTGACAACTGATTAGGCTTGGTTGCTTGGGTTTCAATATTTTCTCAAACTGATCCTTTATGAATATAGTTATATTTTTTGTGTGTTTTGTTCGATTGGTTGGGGTGAAGGCCATAGTTAAGTTTATATGCAAACCCTTAGGTGTTTATTTTTGAATTCTGTGTAGTCCTTGATGACTTTTTTTGTTCTATCGATAGTATCACAAGTAGACGCCATTCCAAGTAATGCTTGCAGACTACGTTTGGTAATTGTCAATAAATTTAGTTGGAATAATAGTCAGCAGATTGTGATAATTACTCACCATTCTATGGAAAAACTATCTGACTTGTGATGTCGCTTCATGATATAGGAAGGAGAATGTTGTTAGTTCCTTATTGCATTTGATAGATGAAGATTCTGATTTAAGTACTTTGAGTTTTGGCTTTCATGCCAGCATAGGGTTTAGGTAATCCGATGCATATGGTCAAATATATCGATGCTTTTGTTTCATAGAAATTTGTCGCATCCATACTCCATCGTTGTATCCTTGTTTTGGACGGTTGCTTACAATTAAGTTTGGCGATCCCCTGTTGCTTTGTTGTTCATTGAAATTGAATGTGAGTAGTTATTCATCTGGTTAGAATTTGGCTTATGCAGTCAATTTAGAACTTCACTTATATGAAGCTTTTGAACCATTAAACCATTGAACCATAGGCTGGAGTAAGCATTGGATGAAGTATGTTATGTGTTATGTTGTGTCTCCATTCATTTCCCCACAAGAAACGCACCCCCATAAGGTTGTCCTCTATTGCAGTAGATTAGTAGAGTCATTTCCAGATCTATTTTCTTTTGTGGTCTCCATATCGATTTGGTATATGGGAAGAATTCACTGTTGTATACCATTATCAAACTATTGATATCAATGCCCTTTTCGAAGAATCCTCCTTTGGTCATTGGGTTTTGGTTTAAGTTGGTATTATGTAATGCCCCACCGTGCGAACCCCAAAGGATAATTAGAACTTAACAAAATTATAGCACAATTTTTTTTTTAAAGTACAACATAACATAAGATGTACATTAACTTACAATACATGTAATGCAATTATATCAATGTAATAACAACCATGTCCTCTGGGGTACACGTGATAGCATTACTAAACATGAACCCACTTCTTAACGATACTTAACAAATCTCAAAATTACATTGTGAACCCATAATATAGAATAAGTAAATAAATGTGCATACATCCATAAATGAACATGTAACATAATCAAGTATACATATATATATATACATTACAATGATCAATCAGAGTGACCAAGTATATCGCAATTATGATATGAAATTACATCGTTCAAGGATTACATCAATACAATGGTACTTCCCAACATGAACAGGAATAGTACAATAACATGGAATAATACAACTAAGAAGAATGAGTTCCAACACCAAGAAAAGATCCAACTTTGGTACATCCCTAGAGTTTTTGCATGAGGGACCACTCTGCACATTTGGAACTTTAGATGGG
Source organism: Sequoia sempervirens (assembly GCA_007258455.2). Lineage (NCBI taxonomy): Eukaryota > Viridiplantae > Streptophyta > Pinopsida > Cupressales > Cupressaceae > Sequoia > Sequoia sempervirens. The sequence goes on along the minus strand of VDFB02047230.1, from coordinate 319,946,970 downwards.
GAACCTAATGGGGTCCTTAGCACATTCCACCCAACCACGTGGACCTGAAAGCCCGCCCCCCATGCTAGGAGTTGAAAAGAAAGATCCTCAACCAAAAAGTCAAGCGAACCAATGGAAACCAAGACTCCAAAACAAAGGCAACAACAACAAAAGACAACAATCCCATAACATTGCCAACACATAACCACAACAAAAATAATGAAAAGTCCAAAAAGAACCAATTACCAATATTATACATCAACACTAAATAACCATAAGAGGTGCCATCAACAATAGGATTCAAAGCCTTCAAATGAGATCACAATATCAACCGACAATAAATATCAAAGTAACCTTTCATTATCATCAATAAATTTTCCATAAGGCATATATGCAACACTAAATGACAGAAATGAGACTTCAACAACAAACATCAAGAAAAAATTGCCTCAACAAACATAAGATACAGTAGCTTCTGGAGGAAAACAAAAAAATCACAAGGTATACTACGGGAGAGTGTCATCGCACGACCCTATCATGGGTTATCCTGGCCTCTCAACAGGCACCAACCCCCATCTATGGTCATCCTGGCTGCCTCTCACTAGGTGCCAGCCCCATAGGGTGACACATGTGGGACCACTAGTAGTCTCTCATGAGGAAAAGGTAGCGATCTTGCCGACCATGGCCTTCTCATCCCATCCTTAGTCTGTGAAATCACTAACAGTGTGGATGAGGAAACTTACTTATCTTTAGTTAATGTACTCCTACCCAAACCCACTAGTTAATTTTATTAGGTTTTCACTTATTTAACCAACTCTTTCATGGGTTATCCAAGCTTCCCATTTGTGCATCGGCCCCCATGAAGAGCCACTCTCCCTAATAGCTCTAAACTAAAATTCACAACAACTAGGGGTATACCAAACATTAAAGACACAAAGCTGGTGCATGTGCGAGACATGAACTATCTCACCCAAGAATCACAACGAAGGAAAAATAACAACACAAGGTAACACCCACAAGAATCGAAACAAAGGCTAGATCATGAAATTCTGAGAACACAACTTTCCCACTTCCTTTGGAAGCCTACTAAACAAACTTCCCTTGACTCCAACAGGGAAAGTATCAATGCTATGAGTTCCCACAAGACTAAATACCAAAGCACATCAAATTGAAATTGATTCAAGGGAAAAAAAAACACCCTACTTAATACTCATATCTCAATCAAGTAACACACTAGAATCCAACATACTCCATCCAAAATTCAATAGATAAGATATCCTCAAATCAAAACAATCGAAGAGGAAGACATATTAAAAAAAAAAGAACAAAACCATAAAGATCAACCCTTAAATGCACAAATTCAATTGGCGTATCAATCGTAAAGAATAGTAGATAGTTAGTTACATCTTATTAATTTATCCCTTATAGAGTCATTTAAGAAATTGTATAAAAATATTTACTACAAGCAACCGAGTAAACATTATAACATGAAATCAACGTCTAATATCAATTCAACTATTAACTAATTAAAAACCAAGGCCTCTTTCAAGGATAATGTATTTCATTTATTTAACTACCAAAACATTAACTTCACAAAACAAAAGCAAGGAACTTCAAGAACATATTTATATCTTAATATTGAAATTACAACTTAACATAATCTAATATCGATATTCCAAATTACTAATTGCATAATAAATTTCCAATATAACCAAAGTTTACATTCATATATTCTCATACATATCTAATTATATACATAAAAATAGAATAGACTGAGTTGCAGTTCTAACAATGTAAAATCAGATATTAAAGGATAATCACTAATTTTGAAGGCAACATATAACAATATATATGCATACATATATCTATGTAGATATATATATACAAATATACCAAATTAAATCAATAATCAAATGCCATCTAAACAACTCAAATGTAACTTTAAGGAACTATTGATTCACAATTCTTTTTCTCTATTTTAACTTCTCAACACATTCTACTTACAAGACCATTTATTGAAAGGAAAATGTTTTTAAATAAGTAAATCCCTAGTGAATTTCCAACATCCATCATTTAGGTTTTATTTAACATATGCACATATAAAATATATATATGTATATTTCAAAAGCCAACCAAAAGTACAAACTATCAAAATACATTCTTATACCCCAAGCTATGCATTTTAATTAGATTCCAAGCACAACATAAACCCTTCGGTAACCATTCCCTAAGCGAGTACATTGAATATAAATCTATACAAGGTTATATGACTATGTTCCAAGGCACATATAATCCATTTCCATGTAAAGAAACCAATATAATTTTGTGTGCTTTGAACTTCAATGAATGATCGGATGGATGCCCCTACGAGCCGATATGATGGTAAATATAAGTGGCTCAATCATACATGAAAAAGAGGAAATAAAAGAGATATAGTTTTAAGAGAACATGGAAAGAGATGCGAGGGTGTGCTTAAAAGACTTGCATTACAATCCCTATCTATCGCAAGCTAGTTTCTTGTGAGAACATGTAATCACACTTCTAAAGATTACGAAGAGGGATGGAGAAGGTGATCCTCAATGAAGAAAGTTTGTGGAGGGAGATAGATAGCTTGTCTTCTTGTTGCATAAGTCGTTAATGCTTATTAAGTAGTGTGATATGAGAAATACAAAGGAACATTTTCAAAATGGATATCAAGTCTATCCAGTAACTAAAGAGTCTCTATGCATGGGCGAAATGAGTGCAGAGTATGCACAAGATAGAATTTTCAAGGTAGCGCTCCAAATCCTTGAATTTATAAAGCACTCTGAAACACGTCTTACCATTGTAAGGTTTTCTTATGTTATAGGCGCACACAGTCACGCAGGTTTGGAAGATGAGGGCAGCGCATGCCTCACACATCAGTAACCCTTATTGCAATACATATATAGTTGGTCATTAGGCATGCATGGTTGACCTTCATGTTGCATTGGTTATCTTGGGGGGCACCCTACGTCTTATAACTAGAGATTCAACCAATATAGACAAAGCATTTAATCTGGTGGGAAGAACGATTATGTAAAAATAAATTATTTTGAGGAGAAAGATCAAATACAAAAAAAGCATATCCATTACAATATTTTATGGATAATTTTTTTTATCAAATCCTCATGTTTGGCGACAGAGATCTGAGAGATGTGAACCATTTCCATCATTTAAATTTTGGGGTGGCAGGGGTGCTGATACACAACTTTGCTATTGTTATAGGACTAACAAAACAAAAATAAACACACAGAAAGCGCATAGAGTACACACAGTGACAACAAGATAAACAAATAGAAATAAACTTGCATATATTTCTTGTTTTCTTCAAAATACAAAAACTCAGAGGATATTCTCTGATTTGCATAAACAATATTTAAAGCTAAACTAATTTGGACATATGTCCAATAAAAAAGGTGCTACTCTCACACCGAAATACATGAACTGCTACAATCCTATAGCTGCAGCTGACAATGCACTGCGTCTACTAAAACATTCCTTCTGTGCTGCTACTGTCATTGATCTGTGCTAAACATTCTCTTTTTCATCTGTTGCTACAGGGTCTTCTTCAATACAAAACTTCTTCTCTCTTCTAATTCCAATGAATACAAAGACATTCTTTTTGTCTTCTTTCAAAATGCTCATGAAAATGAGCGCTTCTTTCAAATTTCAAATTTACCTAAACACATTAATTTCTAGCAGGCTGCAACAACTAATACAAACTCAAAAACATGCACTTTTTTTCAAATTCAAATTAACCTACCATATTAATTTTTGCAGGTTATGTTGGCTGCAACTTGGGAGTCTTCAACTAACATGGGGGCTAAGCTGATAGTTCTACTGACTGCAGAATTAAATAATATTCCAATGCTCCCCCTTAATTTGCAAGTCGGATGTCAATCTGATGTTTCCTTCTGGAGTTGATCTCCGAAGCTATCCATAATTCCAAGTTTATCTCTTAGGCGTTCAAAACTATCCTTTGGCAATGCTTTAGTGAAGATTTCGGCGAGCTGCTGCTCAGATCTACAATACTGCAACTCAATCTCACCTTGTTCTACCAACCCCCTTCTGAAGTGATCTCGAATCTCAATGTGTTTACTTCATCTGTGGAAAATAGGATTCTTCGTCAGCGTTATGGAGGACACATTGTCACAATGAATGAATGTGCTGTCAATTTTATTGTTGCTGTAAATCTACAAGGGTCCTCCTCAACCAAATAGCCTGACAAGCTGCTGCATTCGCCGCTATGTATTTTGCTTCTACTATGTTGAGAGAGACAATCAGCTACTTCTTTGATGCCCGTGAGATTGCACCCAATCCCATGTTGAAGACATAGCCAGATGTGCTCTTCCTATCATCCACATTTCCTACCCAATCACTATTCGTGAAACCATCCAACTTAAATTCATTTGATGCACCATACATGATGCCATAACCAATTGTTCCATTGACATACCTCAAAATCCTCTTTCCTGCTTGCCAATGTGTCTCCTTAGGTTCCTCCATGAACCTAGATATCAAGCTTACTACATACATTAAATCAGGCCTAGTTGATGTCAAGTACATCAAACTTCCAACCATGCTTTTGTAAAGGGTCGGGTTCACTTCCTTACTACTGTCACTCTTGCATAGTTTCAGACCTATTGCTATCAATGTGGGGGAAGGTTTGTTGTTATTCATTTTGAACCTCCTTAAAATCTATTTGTCATAGTTAGATTGTGAAATAAAAATTCCATGTTGTGTTTGTTGAACTTCTATCCCAAGAAAATACTTCAACAATCCTAAATCCGTCATCTCAAATTCATTTTTCATCACCTCCTTAAAATCAACAACTCTATTGTCACTGTTACTAGTAAAAATCAGATCATCTACATACAAAACAACAATTAAAATATAACCTTTAGCTAATTTGATGTAGAGTGTGGGATCACTACTGCTTTTGCTAAAGCCATTGCTCAACAAATAAGCGTCTATTCTGTTGTACCATGCTCGAGGTGTTTGTTTCAGCCCATAAAGAGCTTTCCAGAGCCTATACACTTTGTCCTCTTGCCCTGGGACTTCATAGCCAGGTGGCTGCTCCACGTACACTTCCTCCTTCAACACTTTGTTCTAGAAGGCTGACTTTACATCCATCTGCATCACTTTCCACTAATGTTGTGTTGCAACTACTATCACTGTCTTCACTGTTTCCAGCCTTGCAACTGGTGCATATGTCTCATCATAATCAATATCGGGCTATTGTTTGTACCCTTTCACAAAAAGTCTTGCCTTGTGTCTTTCAATTTTCTCATCTGCAGTACACTTGGTCTTATAGACCCACTTCACTCCAATCACTTGCTTACCCTTGGGTAACTCGATCAACTCCCATGTTTGGTTCCTCTCTATAGCCTCCAACTCTTCATCCATGGCTTTACACCATTTATCTTCTTTTACCGGTTCCTCAAAATGTGTTGGATCACTATAGGAGAATAGTGCAAAATACAAGTTCTCATCAAAATCAGCATGTTGTGTGCTATCACAGATCTCCCTCACACTCTTTTTTCTTCTTGGCATTAATGAAGCAAGTGTGGGATCTGAATTTGCTTATGAACTCCTACTACTCTAACCTCTAGAGATATTGTACTGTTGACTATCAGAGCTACTACTCTGCTGAATTTTGGAGCTGCCAGTCTGTTGCCTCTGTTAAGTGCTGCCAGACTGCTATCTCTGCTGAACACTGCTAGATTTACTGTTCTATTGCAGATCACCGAAGCTACTATTTTCCAATGCTCTACGGTGGTTTCTTGCTAAGATATTGCTCTTTGAGCTCCCCCTATGTTGCTATCATCTGTAACTTCTTCATCATCAAGGGGTATTGTAACAAAAATACCCATGGTGTCATCCACCATTCCATCCCATGCTTCGTTCTCAATGAATATTACATCCCTACTGATTACAACATTTTTGGTGATGGGATTGTATAATTTGTAGGCTTTTAACTACTCACTATAGCCTATGAAGATACATTTTTCTCCTTTGTCATCAAATTTTTACCTCTTCTCTTTTGGCACAAGTGCATATGCTACACACCCAAATATCCTTAAGTGCTCAACACTCCATTTGTTGTTTGTCCACGCCTCTTATGGAATCCTATCACGAATAGCTTTTGTGGGGTAGCTATTCAATATATAGACTATTGTTGCTACAACTTCTCCCCAAAATATGTGTGACAACCCTTTTTCCTTCAGCATACTTGTCGCCATGTCTTGAATGGTCCTATTCTTCCTTTATGCCACTCCATTTTGTTGTGGGGTATACCTAGTTGTGAATTGTTTGTGAATGCCCTTGAATTCCTACAAAAAAATAGAAATTCTTTGGAGATGTACTCTCCCCCTCTATCTGTTCTAAGGGCTTTGATATAGTGACCACTCTCCTTCTCAACTGCTACCTTAAACCATTTAAACTTCTCAAAGGCTTCCGATTTGTTTTTTAAGAAATAGACCCATATTTTTCTACTATAGTCATCTATGAAAGTCATGAAATATGTATTTCCAACTAAAGTGGGGGTTTTCATGGGTCCACACAAATCTGAATGCACTAATTCTAGTGGTGCCTTTTCTCTCCTAGAATACCTGGATTGAAATGGCTACCTATGTTGCTTTCCTAAAATGCAAGCCTCACACTTGCCATTGAGTTCTACAATAGATGGTAAACCCCTAACCATTCCTTTTCTAGACAATAAACTTAAAATTGTAAAGCTTAAGTGCCCATACCTTAAATGTCATAGCTTGGATGGGTCTTTGATGACTTTCTTGAATGTAGACTGTTGTTCGACCGCCAACTGTTCTGAAACTGCTATCAATGCTGGTGAACAATATTGTTGTTGACTATCTGTTGTTCCTGACGCAGAAACTATGTGCATCCTGAGCGAAAAATTTTTGTTTCTCATCATCTACACTGCAACCATCACTCTTTTGTTGCCTCCTCTATCAAATATTTTACATTCTCCATTCTCCATTAGGATCTTGTAACCGTTTTGGACCATTTGTCCAATGCTCAATAGGTTATGTTTTATGCCGGGGGCATAATAGACATCCTGGATTTGCTGCCTCTCACCATTCTTGGTTTGGATGCTGACTACACCTCTTCTAATGACAGAAACCTTCTCATCATTTCCCATTTCGATTTTAGTTTTTATACTATTATCAATGGAGGTAAAGAAATTTTTGTTACCACTCATGTGGTAGTTGCATCTATTGTCCAAGTACCATACTTCATCATTGTTGCGCTCAACAAGGTTGCAAATAATAAAAACATGTGATTGTTTGTCATTTTCAGCTTTGTTCTCATTTGTTACATTAGCATTTTGGCCTCCAAGGTCACGCTGCTTCTTTCTACATTCACTAGCATAATGGCCATATTTGTGATAGTAATAACACTGCACATTGATTTTGTCACTCATTTGATTCAAATTGTTGCTCATCCTCTAGTTTTGGTTTGCTGACAGTGAGCTGCTCATTCCCTCTATGCTATCAGAACCTCTTCTTCTAGAATTTTTTATGCCTTTGCCTCTTTGACCTCTTCCTTTATTGTTTCTTCCTCTTCCACGACCTCTTGCATTGGTCTGAGCTTTGAATGCTTGCTCTAGGGAAGGAGCAGATCTATTCAACCATTGCTCATGGGTTTGTAGTGAACCCGTCAACTCATCTATGGTCATTTGAGACAAGTCTTTTGCCTCTTCAATGGCAACTGCTACATAGTCAAACTTAGTAGGCAGACTTCTTAGGATTTTTTCAACAATCCTTTGCTCTTCCATTGTTTCTCCATTGACTCTCAGCTGATTTACCAAGGTTGAAACCTTAGTGTGGAAATCTGAAATGGACTCTTTATTTTTCATTTGTAGAGTCTGAAAGTTTCTTCTCAAGAGCTGCAACTTAGCTAACCTCACTTTGTCAGTCCCTTTGTAGCTATTTTGCAATATATCCCAAGCTTGCTTTGAGTAATTTGTTGCTGCCTCAATCAAGCTGAGGGATTTGGCATCCTTCATTCTTATCTCTTTTAGCTGATTTTTATGTGCATTTGAAAAGGCTACAAATGCATTTGGGTCACTGATGTCATTGAACCCATTTGTGACCAACTCCCATAGGTCATTTGCAACTAAGATGGTTCTCATCTTCTTAGCCCATATATCATAATTTTTTCCATCAAAATGCAGTGGCTGCTACCAACCTTTGTTCTCACCTCCTGCCATATTTCTCAGCCTCAAATTTGAGAAAACTTAATGCCTAGATAACCTAGGGCTTAACCCACAATAAACAAACTTACTAACTTGACTGACCGCCCAGAAAAACAGGGCTCTGATACCACTCTGTTGGGGTTATAGGGGTGCTGATACACAACTTTGTTGTTGTTACTGGACTGATAGAAAAAAAATAAACACACAGAAAGTGCACAGAGTGCGCATAGTGACAGCAAGATAAACAGACATAAATAAACTTGCATTTATTCCTTATTTTCTTCAAAATACAAAAACTCAGAGGATATTCTCTGATTTGCATAAGCAAAATAAAACTAAACTAATTTGGATAGATGTCAAATACAAAAGGTGCTACTCTCATACCGAAATACATGAACTGCTACAATCCTGTAGCTGCAGCTGACAATGTGTTGCGTCTGCTAAAACATTCCTTTTGTGCTGCTGTTGTCACTAATTTGTGTTGAACATTCTCTTTTTCATCGGCTGTTGCAGGGTCTTCTTCAATACACAACTTCTTCTCTCTTCTAATTCCAACGAATACAAAGACATTCTTTTTGTCTTGTTTCAAAATGCTCATGAAAATGAGTGCTTCTAATTTCAAATTTACCTAACTACATTCATTTCTGGTAGGCTGCAACAACTAATGGGTATGTGCAGGATCATCATGGAAAAAATAGGCCCTTAAGTGGCAAAAAATTCAAAATATTCAGAGTTAGGCAACTTGACGTAAAAATTTGAATAAGTTATCTATATTATTTCAAAAATATGTAAGAATAGAATCTGTAGCAAATTGAATGTAGTTTCTAAACTACTAGGTTTATTTAGAAAAAAAAAAATCTATTTGGTGAAAATTTGAAATTTCAATGCAGTAGTACTTAAATTTCAGGGAAAAAATAAGTAGGCATCTGTCTAACCACCCTAAGCACAATAAAATGATAATATATTTTTATAATACTGTAGACATAATTAAAGGACTCATGTCCGGATGTGATGCATATTTTTTTGTAATTTTTTCCAAGTAAATAATTAATTATGATTTTTTTATTAAATTTTTTAAAAATATAAAACTCGTATGTCTAACCACCTTAACTTGGTCAAAACTTCATGAAATTCCATTTTATTTTTTTTAATCCTATAGTATGTGATAGAATGTGACGCATGTTTTCGATTAAAAATATGCAATACTATTTGAAAGCTATAGATTTTTCAATCAGCCTATCAATTAGGACTTTAGTCATAATTCAAATAGAAAATGAATAATAATTATTCATTAAATTCAAAGTGAAGCATAATTTATATTGGTGGAAATCTAAGAATCTCCTTTAAAAACCCTTTTCATTTCATCAATTTTGGGTTTAAAAAAAGTCGTCAGCCACATACCCTACAAATACCCATCATATCGCCACTTTTTGGCCTATCATGATCCTGCACATACCCTAATACAAACTCAAAAACATGTGCTTCTTTTCAAATTCAAATTAACGTACCATATTAATTTTTGTAGGTTATGTTGGCTACAACTTGGGAGTCTTCAACTAATGTGGGGGCTGAGCTGACAGTTCTGCTGACTGCAGAATTAAATAATATTCCAACATTAAATAGGGACCATGATCTTGCAAAGAAATAATGGTGATGCTCAATGAAAAAAAATGAAAATACGCTTGCACAACAATAACGTGCACTACATCACACGTCCAAAATTAATGATGGGACATTCAACAAGCATCACCATAGGGAATGATTGACATGAATGATAGCCCAAGTGGCCGACTAGACGAAGATGAAAATGTGGAAGCCTAGACATGCAATTTCAAGGTTTGGGAAAGGTTGTGGTCAAACATAGAAGGGTTTCGAAACCTGTCCTATCCACTGCTCGAACTAAGTCAATTCAGGCCCATGGAATAGGATAAAGGCTTCCTTCGATCTAAAGGAATCAAACTCTTATAATTTGAATGTGAAAGAGACATTGATGGAATCACAAGATGAAGATATGAGATTTGAATGATTTATTGTATCACTGAAAAATGTTTGATGATCCGATTGGGTTGGATTATTCAATCTAAAATATAATATTTAAGAGAAAGCTTGGACAATACCTCGTAACCGCTAAACAGTCATATGTGAAATCTGTTATAAACCTAGCATTCTTAAAAGACATTGAAAGAACTATTACCTGACACAATTTACAAATGAGCCGCAGAGGTTGCTGAAATAACTCGAGCCAACTCCAGGGTCTCCTAATCGTGTCCCCTTTAATGTCAATTCCAAATGGTCACGTCCTGACGTGATGATTATTGAGATTCTTGAGCAGCACGAGTTGAATCTCCTTTTTACTGACATCTTATTATAGAGAAAGATTAGTCTTTCCCAAAAATATTCAATCCAATAACCTTCTTTTTTTTACCAAATGAACTTGTAGACAAAATTTTCATTCTTCGAACACTCTCCCTTCAATAATCCAAAACTAGCTCTATAAAGCCAGCGATGAGTTTTTGGAAACACAAAAATCAATAAAATTAGCAAGTCAGCCGTTGAAATCCAGTTTCGAGCTGTGAATGAGCACGCTTTTAACTCTTACCCTCTTTTCTTGCCTTTACACTTCAGTTTGAAAATATTATTCCTTTTATCAAATTTCAAATTAAATTACTTTCTATTTAATAAATTAAAATCTAGTGACAATATTATTTACCCTTATCTATTTTAATCACGTCATTATATAAAGATAATTATATTTTCTCCATATTTTCTATTTTTACCTGTTTTAACTTCAGTTCCAAATCTTATCTTCAAGATTTATTTGAAATCACATTGTTTTATCATATTTAAATAATTATCTTCACCCGATAATAAATTATTAATTACAATACTTTTTACAATAAAAATCAACTTTTTTATAAATGATAACCATTTATTCTATATTCCATAGACTTAATTTATTTAATTATTATCTTAATTTTTTTGAATTCATATAAGTTACCTTGTAGGAAAATTTTAATTTAATTACCTAATTAACAAAACCCTTATCTTTACCATGCAAATCAATGGCATCGTAAACAATGAAGCACAAATAAATACTTACACCAATATCCAAAAAAGCCACAACGGAGGGGCACTAGTACATACTCCCCCTAGGCTTCGACCTACTCCTGGGAGTTGCAAGGTGAAGTGAAACACACACAATCATAAGCACAAAAATGCCATAGACTTAAGAACTATACCAACAATTAAACGTCATCAATTAGGTAATCAAAATTGACTCAAAAGAAAAGGAACGATACCAACAAGAGAGATGGGGTTGCAACCAAACCACATTGTTAAGCAAAAGGATGGGGTGATGAATAAGGGTAAGGAACATTCTTGTCAACTTGGGTTTTCCACATCATACCCATTGGGATTTATGAGGCTTGCTCAGTCCTGACAGTGCAGGTGGAGTCGAGGCTTGGTACCTGCAATCCTACATAAAAGAAAACATTGTGTATAGTATATATATATTCAATAGAAAACACACCATGAGAGGAAATTGTAGTGTAGTAGGGCACTTGTGAGCGAGTGATACTACACTATCCCTCTCTCTAGACCACAAGCAGTAATCACATCAACCAAAACACCTTTAATAATCAATTCAAATCATATACAATCAGCTACTTAATATTCAGAAAAGTAGTCACATAATGATCATAACCGTGAATCTATATCATGCACTATATCATAAGTAGATTACTGCTTGGAATTATAAGTATCTATCTCTACATATCCTAATTACGTTACCTTTACTAGCGAGTTTTCCAAAGCTGATTACCTGAAAATCACAGACTAAGGTGGATACATAACGCATTAGTACCAATCATCCAAGCTGATCTTTACCCTTGATATGCTACATTTCCATAAGAACACAACATAATGATCCACACAAGCACACATTTTTGTTAAACATCATCATTTACACACAAGGAAATCCACTTTATCCATTATTCAACACAAATTTTCAAAACATTTTCAAGAAAAGACCAAAATTTTACACCTTCACAGATTCAAGAAAACATAATTCGTCACTCCAAAAATACAAAATTGCAAATTTAGTGTGCATTCACACACACAACTCACTTCATTGGGAAACAAATCACACGACAAAATAAAGGTCCATAATGCATCCCCAACAAGAAGAATATCAGTGCATTGCGCACTACACCGAAGGTCCTATCCTTTCCACCGATTTTCTGTACCATTAAACAGACACCAACTAGGAACAAACTTAGATTGGTAAGTAAAAGCAACAGAAAGGTGAAAACCCAAACTCAAGAGTCTAAACAAAAGGTTGCATAATGGGAACATAATGCCCAGTGTATGAACCTATGTTATGATACCATGATGTAACGCCTCACCACGCGAACCCCAAAGGACAATTATAAATTAACAAAATTACAACACAATTTTTTTTTAAAGTACAACATAACATAAGATGTACATTAACTTACAATACATGTAATGCAATTATATCAATGTAATAACAACCATGTCCTCTGGGGTACACGCGACAACATTACTAAACATGAACCCACTTCTTAACGATACTTAACGAATCTCAAGATTACATTGTGAACCCATAATATAGAATAAGTAAACAAATGTGCATACATCCATAAATGAACACGTAACATAATCAAGTGTACATATATATACATTACAACGATCAATCAAAGTGACCAAGTAGATCACAGTTATGATATGAAATTACATCGTTAAAGGGTTACATCAATAAAATGGTACTTCCCAATATGAATGGGAATAGTACAATAACATGGAATAATACAACTAAAAAGAATGAGTTCCAACACCAAGAAAAGATCCAACTCTAGTACATCCCTCGAGTTTCTACATGAGGGACCACTCTGCACATCTAGAACTTCGGATGGGGAATCCAATGGTGTGCTTAGCACGTTCCACCCGACCACATGGACCTGAAAGCCCACCCCCCATGCTAGGAGTTGACAAGAAAGATCCTCAACCAAAAACTCAAGTGAACCAATGGCAACCAAGACTCCAAAACAAAGGTAGCAGTAATAAAAGACAACAATCCCATAACATTGCCAACACATAACAACAACAAAAATAATGAAAAGTCCAACAAGAACTAATTACCAATAGTATAGATCAACACTAAATAACCATATGAGGTACCATCAACAATAGGATCCAAAGCCTTCAAATGAGATCACAATATCAACCAACAATAAATATCAAAGGCACCTTTCATTATCATTAAGAAAGTTGCCATGAGGCATATATGCTTGACACTAAATGACAAAAATGAGACTTCAGCAAAAAACATCAAGAAACAATTGCCTCAACAAACATAAGATACAACCCCTTCCAGAGGAAAACAAAAACAATCACAAGGGATACTACATAAGAGTGTCATCGCACAACCCTGTCATGGGTTATCCTGGCTGCCTCTCAATAGACATCGGCCCCCATCTACGGTTATCTTGGTTGCCTCTAACTAGGCGCCGACCCCATAGGGTGACACGTGTGGGACCACTAGCCTCTCATGAGGATGAGGTAGTGATCTTTCCGACCATGGCCTTCTTAGCCCAACCTTAGTCTGCGAAAGGACTAATGGTGTGGATGAGGAAACTTACTTATCTTTAGTTAATGTACTCCTACCCAAACCCACTAGTTAATTTTATTAGGTTTTCACTTATTTAACCAACTCTTCCATGGGTTATCCAGGCTTCCCCTTTGTGCGTTGACCCCCATGAAGAGCCACTCTCCCTAATAGCTCTGAATTAAAACTCACATCAACCAGGGGTGTACCAAACAATAAAGCCACAAAGCCAGTGCATGTGCGAGGCATGAACCATCTCACCCAAGAATCACAACGAAGGAAAAATAACAACACAAGGTAACACACACAAGAATTGACACAAAGGTTAGATCATGAAAATATGACAACACAACTTTCCCACTTCCTCTTGAAGCCTACTAAACAAACTGCCTTGACTCCAATAGGGAAAGTCTCAATGCTATGAATTCTCAGAAGACTAAATACCAAAGCACATCAAATTGAAATTGATTCAAGGGAAAAAAAAGATCGCATTCAGCAAGGAAACATAAACACCCTACTTAATCCTCATATCTCAACCAAGTAACGTGCTAGAATCCAACATACTCCATCACAAATTCAATATATCAGATCTCCTCAAATCAAAACAACCCAAGAGGAATACATATTAAAAAAAAAGAACAAAACCATAAAGATCAACCCTTAAATGTACAAATTCAATCGATGTATCAATCATAAAGAATAGTAGACAGTTAATTACATCCTATTAATTTGTCCCTTACAGAGTCATTTAAGAACTTGTATAAACATATTTAATACAAGCAACCGAGTAAACATTATAACATGAAATCAGCGTCTAATATCATTTCAACTATTAACTAATTAAGAACCAAGGCCTCTTTCAAGGATAATGTATTTCATTTATTTAACTACCAAAACATTAACTTCACAAAACAAAAGCAAGGAACTTCAAGAACATATTTATATCTTAATATTGAAATTACAACTTAACATGATCTAATATCGATATTCCAAATTACTAATTGCATAATAAATTTCCAACATAACCAAAGTTTACATTCATATATTCTCATACATATATAATTATATACATAAAAATAGAATAGATTGAGTTGCAATTCTAACAATGTAAAATCAGATATTAAAAGATAATCACTAATTTTGAAAGCAACATATAACAATATATATGCATACATATATCTATGTAGATATATATATACAAATATACCAAATTAAATCAATAATCAAATGCCATATGAACAAGTCAAATGTAACTTTAAGGAACTACTGATTCACAATTCTTTTTCCTCCATTTTAACTTGTCAACACATTTTGCTTACAAGACCATTTATTGAAAGGAATTTTTTTTTAAATAAGTAAATCCCTAGTGAATTTCCAACATCCATCATTTAGGTTTTATTTAACATATGCACATATAAAATATATATATATGTATGTTTCAAAAGCCAACCAAAAGTACAAACTATCAAAATAAATTCTTATACCCCAAGCTACGCATTTTAATTAGATTCTGAGCACAACATAAACCCTTCGGTAACCACTCCCAAGCGTGTACACTGAATATAAATCTATACAAGTTTATATGACTATGTTCCAAGGCACATATAATCAATTTCCATGTAATGAAACCAATATAATTTTGTGTCCTTTAAAATACAATGACTGATCGGATGGATGCCCCTACGAGCCGATATGATGGTAAATATAAGTGGCTCAGTCATAAATGAAAAAGAGGAAATAAAAGAGATACAGTTTTAAGAGAACATGGAAAGAGATGTGATGCTGTCCTTAAAAGACTTTAATTACAATCCCTATCTGTCACAAGGAAATTTTCTTCTGAGAACATGTAATCACACTTCTGAAGATTACAAAGAGGGATGGTGAAGGTGATCCTCGATGAAGAAAGTCTACGGAGGGAGATAGATAGCTTGTCTTCCTGTTGCATAAGACATTAATAATTATTAATTAGTGTGATATGAGAAATACAAAGGAACATTTTGAAAATGGATATCAAGTCTATTTGGTAACTGAAGAGTCTCTATGCTTGGGCGAAATGAGTGCAGCGTATACACAAGATAGATTTTGCAAGGTAGCGCTCCAAATCCTTGAATTTATAAAGCACTTCAAAACATGTCTTAACATTGTAAGATTTGCTTTTGTTCTAGGCGCATGCAGTCATGTAGGTTTGGAAAATGAGGGTTGCGCATGCCTCACACATCAGTAACACTTATTGCAATACTCCTCCTAGGCTTTGACTTACTCCTAGATGTTGCAAGGTGAAGTGAAACACACATAATCATAAGCACAACAATTCCATAGACTTAACAACTATACCAACAATTAAACATCATCAATTAGGCTATCAAAATTAAATGACTCAAAAGAAAAGGAACGATAGCAACAACAGAGATGGGGTTGCAACCAAACCACATTGTTAAGCACAAGGACGGGTTGACGAACAAGGGTGAGGAACTTTCTTGTCAACTTCGGTTTTCCTCATCATACCCATTGGGATTTATGAGGCTCGCTCAATCCTGACAGTGCAGGTGGAGTTGAGGCTTGGTACCTGCAATCCTACATAAAAGCATACATTGTGTACAATATATATATATCCAATAGCAAACACACCATGAGAGGAAATTGCAGTGTAGTAGGGAACTCGCAAGCGAGTGATACTACACTATCCCTCTAACTAGAACACCTCCAATAATCAATTCAACTCATATACAATCAGCTACTTAATAGTAAGAAAAGTAATCACATAATGATCATAACCATGAATCTATATCATGCACTATATCAGAAATGGATTACTACTTGGCATTATAAGTATCTACCCCTACATATCCCAATTATGTTACCTTTACCACTGAGTTTTTCGAAGCCGATTACTTGAAAATCACAGAATAAGGTGGATACATAACGCATTAGTACCAATCATCCAAGTTGATCTTCACCCTCGATATGCTACATTTCCATAAGAACACAACATAATGATCCACACAAGCACACATTTTCATTAAACATCATCATTTACATAGAAGGAAATCCACTTTATCCATTATTCAATACAAATTTTTATAACATTTTTAGGAAAAGACCAAAATTTTACACCTTCATAGATTCAAGAAAACATAATTCGTCACTCCAAAAATACAAAATTGCAATTTTAGTGCGCATTCAGAACATTCATACACACAAATCACACGACAACACAAAGGTACATAATGCATCCCCGACAGGGAGAATATCGGTGCATTGTGCACTACACCAAGGGTCCTATCCTTTCCAATGATTTTCTACACCATTGAACAAACACCAACTAGGAACAAACTCAGATTGGTAAGTAAGAGCGACAAAAAGGTGAAAACCCAAACTCAAGAGTCTAAATGCAAGGTTTCATAATGGGCACATAGTGCCCAGTGTATGAACCTATGCTTTGATACCATGATGTAATGCTCCACTACGCAAACCCCAAAGGACGATTAGAACTTAACAAAATTACAGCACAATTTTTTTTTAAAGTACAACATAACATAAGATGTACATTAACTTACAATACATGTAATGCAATTATATCAATGTAATAACAACCATGTCCTCTGGGGTACACGTGACAACATTACTAAACATGAACCCACTTCTTAACAATACTTAATGAATATCAAGATTACATTGTGAACCCATAATATAGAATAAGTAAAAAAATGTGCATACATCCATAAATGAACACGTAACATAATCAAGTGTACATATATATACATTACAATGATCAATTAGAGTGACCAAGTACATTGCAGTTATGATACGAAATTACATCGTTCAAGGATTACATCAATACAATGGTACTTCCCAACACAAACAAGAAGAGTACAATAACATGGAATAATACAACTAAGAAGAATGAGTTCCAACACCAAGAAAAGATCCAACTCTAGTACATCCCTGGAGTTTATGCATGAGGGGCCACTCTACACATCTGGATCTTCGGATGGGGAACCCAATGGGGTGCTTAGCATGTTCCACCCAACCATGTGGACCCGAAAGCCCACCCCCTGTGCTAGGAGTTGACAAGAAATATCCTCAACCAAAATTTCAAGCGAACCAGTGGCAACCAAGACTCCAAAACAAAGGTAGCAACAACAAAAGACAACGATCCCATAACATTGCCAACATATAACCACAACAAAAATAATGAGAAGTCCAACAAGAACTAATTACCAATAGTATATATCAACACTAAATAACCATAAGAGGTTCCATCAACAATAGGATCCAAAGAGTTCAAATGAGATCACAATATCAACCAACAATAAATATCAAAGGGTATGTGTAGGATCATGATGGGCTAAAAAGTGGCAATATGATGGGTATGTGGCTGACGACTATTTTTTTACCCAAAATTAATGAAATGAAAAGGGTTTTTAAAGGAGATTCTTATCTTTCCATCGATATAAATTATGCTTTACTTTGAATTTAATAAGTAATTATTATTCATTTTCTATTGAAATTATGACTAAAGTCCTGATTGATAGGCTGATTGAAAAACATCTATAGCTTTCAAACGGTATCACATTTTGTGAACCCAAAACATGTGTCACATTCTATGCTTCGTATAATATAGGATTAAAAAAAAGAAAAAATTGAATTTCATGAAGTTTTGACCAAGTTAAGGTGGTCAGACATACAAGTTTTAAATTTTTTTAAAAATTTGTAATAAAAAAATCATAATTAATTAATTACTTGGAAAAAAAATTACAAAAATATGCATCACCTCGAGGCATGATTCCTCTACTTATATCTAAAATCTTATAAAAAATATTATCATTTTATTGTGGTTAGGTGGTAAAGACACCTACTTCTTTTTCCCACGAAATTTAAGTACCATTGCATTGAAATTTCAAATTTTCACCAAATAGAGTTTTTTCAAAAAAAAACAAACCTAGTAGTTTAGAAACTACATTAAATTTGCTACAGATTCTATTCTTACATATTTTTGAAATAATATAGATAACTAATTCAAATTTTTACATCAAGTTGTCTAACTCTGATTTTTCTGAATTTTTTGCCACTTAAGGGCCTACTTTTTCCATGATGATCTTGCACATACCCCAAAGGCACCTTTCATTATCATTAAGAAAGTTTCCATGAGGCATATATGCAACACTAAATGATAGAAAGGAGACTTCAACAACAAACATCAAGAAACAATTTCCTCAACAAACATAAGATACAACCGCTTCCAGAGGCAAACAAAAAAAATCACAAGGGATACCATATGAGAGTGTCATCGCACAAACCTATCATGGGTTATCTTGGCTGCCTCTCATTAGGCATCGGCCCCCATCTACGATTATCTTGGCTGCCTCTCACTAGGCGCTGACCCCATAGGGTGACACGTGTGGGACCACTAGCCTCTCATGAGGGTGAGGTAGCAATCTTGCCAACCACGGCCTTCTTAGCCCACCCTTAGTCTATGAAAGCACTAACGGCGTGGACGAGGCAACTTACTTATCTTTAGTTAATGTACTCCTACCCAAACCCACTAGTTCATTTTATTAGCTTTTCACAAGTATTTAACCAACTCTTCCATGGGTTATCCAAGCTGCCCCTTTGTCCGCCGGCCCCCATGAAGAGCCACTCTCCCTAATAGCTCTGAACTAAAACTCACAACAACTAGGGGTGTACCAAAAAATAAATCCACAAAGCTAGTGCATGTGCGAGGCATGAACAATCTCGCCCAAGAATCATAACGAAGGAAAAATAACAAGACAAGGTAACACCCACAAGAATCGAAACAAAGGTTAGATGATGAAATTCTGAGAACACGGCTTTCCCACTGCCTCTAGAAGCCTACTAAACAAACTTCCCTTAACTCCAACAGGGAAAGTCTCAATGCTATGAGTTCCCACAAGACTAAATACCAAAGCACATCAAATTGAAATAGATTCAATTGAAAAAAAATATTGCATTCAGCAAGGAAACATAAACACCCTACTTAATCCTCATATCTCAATCAAGTAACGCACTAGAATCCAACATACTCCATCACAAATTCAATAGAGAAGATCTCCTCAAATCAAAACAACCCAAGAGGAAGACATATTAAAAAAAAAGAACGAAACCATAAAGATCAACCCTTAAATGCACAAATTCAATCCATGTATCAATCGTAAGGAATAGTAGATAGTTAATTACATCCTATTAATTTGTCCCTTACAGAGTCATTTAAGAATTGGTATAAACATATTTACTACAAGCAACTGAGTAAACATTATAACATGAAATCAACGTCTAATATCAATTCAACTATTAACTAATTAAGAACCAAGGCCTCTTTCAAGGATAATGTATTTCATTTATTTAACTACCAAAACATTAACTTCACAAAACAAAAGCAAGAAACTTCAAGAACATATTTATATCTTAATATTGAAATTACAACTTAACATGATCTAATATCGATATTCCAAATTATTAATTGCATAATAAATTTCCAATATAACCAAAGTTTACATTCATATATTCTCATACATATATAATTATATACATACAAATAGAATAGATTGAGTTGCAGTTCTAACAATGTAAAATCAGATATTAAAAGATAATCACTAATTTTGAAAGCAACATATAACAATATATATGTATACATATAACTATGTAGATATATATATACAAATATACCAAATTAAATCAATAATCAAATGCCATATAAACAACTCAAATGTAACTTTAAGGAACTACTGATTCACAGTTTTTTTTCCTCTATTTTTACTTCTCAACACATTCTACTTACAAGACCATTTATTGAAAGGAAAATATTTTAAAATAAGTAAATCCCCAGTGAATTCCCAACATCCATCATTTAGGTTTTATTTAACATATGTACATATAATATATATATATATATATATATATATATATATATATATATATATATATGTATATTTGAAAAGCCAACCAAAAGTACAAACTATCAAAATAAATTCTTATACCCCAAGCTACGCATTTTAATTAGATTTTGAGCACAACATAAACCCTTCGGTAACTATTCCCTAAGTGAGTGCATCGAATATAAATCTATACAAGATTATATGACTATGTTCCAAGGCACATATAATCCATTTCCATGTAACAAAACCAATATAATTTTGTGTGCTTTAAAATTCAATGAATGATTAGATGGATGCCCCTACGAGCCGATATGATGGTAAATATAAGTGGCTCAATCATAAATGAAAAAGAGGAAATAAAAGAGATATAGTTTTAAGAGAGCATGGAAAGAGATGCAACACTATCCTTAAAAGACTTTTATTACAATCCCTATCTATCGCAGTCTATTTTCTTTTGAGAACATTTAATCACACTTTTGAAGATTGCGAAGAGGGATGGCGAAGCTGATCCTCGATGAAGAAAGTCTATTGAGGGAGATAGATAGCTTGTCTTCCTGGTGCATAAGTTGTTAATACTTATTAGGTAGTATGTGAATGAAAATATGCATATCAAATATGTAAATTAAAAATTGAATCAAACACACCAATGAAATATTAAATCAGAGCATAAAATAAAAGAAGAGAAAGCAAACTCCATTTATGCTTTAAAGACATGCCATTGAACTCTATCTCCAGTGTTTTTGCCGAATCTAGCTTGCTATCATATTTTGTGTACTAAGCTCAACAAAATGTCTTCCTAGAGAATGATATTTAGAATGAATGCATGCTTATGCTAAGATGTAATTAACAAAACTAAAAATGATAGCTAAAATGTGATATTACTAAATGTAATGATTGCTAAAACTGATAAATGCTAGATGATATTACAATAACGCGTGAATGTAAGTATATGCAAGTGTAACCAATGCTTGGATTTGCAGGGGTATTTAAAGAGTTTTGGAAAGACTCTGATTGGCTGATGTAATCAATGGTTGAGATCAAGCTTGTCAAGATGAACGGTGAGAGATTTTTGAAAGGTGAGAGAGAGATAGAAGGTTTCCTCCTACACAAATTTTCTCATTCAGATCTGACGGAAAGTTGCCATTTGAGGAGTGAGTTTGGGATAAATTTCATAATTAAATAAATAAATTCATTTAATTATATGTGAGGATGAATTTAGAAGTTTACATAATTAAATAAGTAATATTTAATTATGTGTGAGAAATGAAAATGGAAGGTAATTAAATATTTAAAATATTTAATTATGTGTGAGAGATGAAAATGGAAGGTAATTAAATATTTAAAATATTTAATTATGTGTGAGAGATGAAAATGGAAGGTAAATAAATATTTAAAATATTTAATTATGTGTGAGAGATGAAAATGGAAGGTAATTAAATATTTAAAATATTTAATTATGTATGGAGTGAGAAAAGGTATTAAATTAAATATTTATAATATTTAATTTAACTATGAGATGAAGAGGGCGTTTGGAGGAATATTCCATTATTTGAATTCAAATATTCAAATTTAGAATAACATGATAATTAATATAAATAAATTATAAAATTATTTAATTTAATTAATAGGAATATGGAAGATGGTAATAATTAAATAAAGTTATTTATTTAATTAAGGTATAACAATTATAAAAGTGAACAATATAAATAAATAATTAAATTTATTTATATGTAGATGACTTTAGAAGATTAATTAAATAATTTATATTTAATTAATTAACAAGCTTGATTAACCATGACCATTTTTAGACATATACATTTTACCCCTCTTTGAAGTGATGTGTGAAACACATTGCTTCAAAGAAAATATTCCTGCTCTTGAAATTTTCCCCTGATCGGAAAAATGTGACTAATATGCCCCTGATTTGAACCTGATATATTTTTTGATGATAATATTGATGATGCCCCCTCGGGAGGTAAATCACTGATGATGAGAAAAAAAAATGTTGAGTTGATGATGAAATTCGAATGATGAGAGGGATGTAGTGATTTAGCTCTCGATAATTGATGTATAAAGATGCCCCTGTTGAAATGATGAAATGATGATGATTACTTGATAACTTTGCTTCCCGAAAATAGAAAAATAAAGAGTAGGTAGCTGATAACTTTGTTTCTCTTGAATGAAAAACAAAGAGTAGAATGATTGATGGATTGTCTGATAACTTTTCTTTTAGAAAACAAAGAGTAGATGCTTGATATGACTTCTGATAAATTTTCTTTCTGTGATAGAAACCAAATAGTAGATAATGTGATTCAAACATATTTGTATTCGTGACTGAAGTACAAATAAGAAAATGATTTGATCGTTGATAAATTTTCTTTCCTGAAAAGGAAAGCAAATAGGAAAATGATGATTGAGTAGCTTGATTTGATATTCAGATAGATCGATTTAGCATTGAGTTCATGATATGAGTCACTTAGATAGAGCACTTGATAGGGTTCACTTGATATGGGTCACTTGATATGGTTCACTAATATGGGTCACTAATATGGGTCACTGATATGGGTCACTAATATGGATCACTGATATGGGTCGCTGATATGGTTCACTGATAGGGGTCACTTGATATGGGTCACTTGATATGGGTCACTGATATGGGTCACTTGATATGGTTCACTGATATGGGTCACTTGATATGGTTCACTGATATGGGTCACTGATATGGGTCACTTATATGGGTCACTGATATGGGTCACTTGATATGGTTCACTGATATGGGTTGTGATTGCATGATGTGAGGCACTGATAGATATAGAGATTTTGATTGACCTTTTCATAGTCGAGGTGTGTCAGGACCACACAAAGATCTTGGGGCAGGAGGTAGTAGACTTCCACCACAGAGGCCAACTCTAGTAGTTAGAGTTATGAGACTCATGTGATATTTTTGATGTATCATTATTGATTCATTCACACATCTCGATGTATATTATTTTTGGAGCATGTACGTTATTTTGGTCATATCTCATGTATCTCTCTTTGGAATTTTTAGCTTCATTGGACATTGGAAATTTGTATTATTTTTGATGAGTGATGATATGCAGCAGTGATGAATTTTGATGATGTGATGTGCATTTATGAGATGATGATGTGATATGCATTTATTTCTGCATGATGTGATATGGATTTTGATATGCATTTTAATGATTTGATGACTAACTTGTGATGCAGGATGATTTGCTATGATGATCATTTATGATGTGTACTAATGATTGCATGCAGGTAGATGGCCTAGGCTGTTGATTATAAAAGTATGATATGAGATATTTGATATGCTCATGAAAAATGTAATGTTTAAATGATGTGAAAATGTAATGTATGTATGGAATGTTTTTTTTTGGATTGTTCAAATGCAATGCATTAATGAGGATGTGATGGAGATTTTGTTTATGAAATACATTAGAAAATGATATGTAAAATGGATCAAATGTTATGTGAGAAAATGATATCATACATAAATGATATGAAAATGATAAATGGTGAAACAATATGACAAATGATAAATAATATGAATAATGATATGAAATGAAATGATGAGATGAAATGTAAGGAAATGTTAATGAGAATGATGAAATGATATGAGAAAATATTATAATGAAATGATGAAATGAAATGGTAAAATATGATAATGAAATGATGAAATGATATGAGAAAATATGATAATGAAATGATGAAATGATATTTGAAAATATGATAATGAAATGATGAAATGATAAATGGTAAAATATGATAATGAAATGAATGATAATGAAATTAGTGATAATGAAATGAATGATAAAGAAATGAGATGAATGAAATGTTAATGAAATGAATGATAATGAAAGAAATGAAATGGTAATGAAGATGATAAATGGGATGCAAATGTGTAAAGTGAAATGATAAGAAAGTGACAAGATGTTAATTATATGAGGATGATAGATAATATGAAAGTGGAAATGCTATGAAATACCTAATGGAGAAAATGAATGATATGAAATGATAAAGGATGAATGATATGAAGATGACATAAAATGAGAATGATCAATGGCATGCAATGAAATTATATGATATGAAAAAATGATAAATGAAATGGGAATGCATAATGATGGATAACCGAATGATAAAGTATCGAAATGATGTGCCAATAAATGATATCTGATAATGGTAATGAAATAATGAGAAATGATAATGAAACAAATGTCCAAATGTCTTCCACAACTAGTTGAGAGAGACATGACAATTGTTGATATCCTTTCAAAACTCTGATGCAAATTTAGTATGCAGATATGTACAATGATCTAAATGACATGCAACTAAATAGACCAACCTTTCATTGAGCCTTCTGTTAGCTTTCTTGAATCATCATAGAGCGTTTTAAAATGTTAGAAGTATGTACAAGCATCAGAGTGTAAATTAGAACCAATGATGACCTGATTACAACTTTCATGATTTTTGATATAGCAAGTAAACACAAGCATCGAGGTATTATTGAACCGAGATTACCTGAGCATTTCTTGCATAAACAAACAAAGATTAACCATTTTCTGATATAAATGTGGAACTGTCATCAATGATACACTGTAGAAATCATGTCTCGCGACATATTTGCACCGGATTGATAGTTAACCTCAAGATAGTAGACAAAGAAAAATCATCATCTTTCCTTGCCACTTTAGTTTAGTACATCATCGAATGTGCTCCAGAGAGATGATATGGAAAATAAAAACAATCGTTGTTCAAAATATAATACTGCTATTCCAAACATTATTCAGATTTTAGATCATCCAAATATGAGTCATGATACATGGTACCTGCTGAAAATTGTTGTGATACACATCGATGATTGGATAGTTGTTCATGTGATTTGATTGTTTGTTCACATGATTGGATTTGATGTCATTGTCTAGCTGTTTCTGTAAAACCTGAAAGTTGGTTGCCCCCAGTATGTCAGTGTTTGCCCCCAGTATTAACATAACTTGCTGAAATGAATATGTACAATAATCAAGACATGGTAAGACATTATCGCTCTAGGAAAATGATGGCAGCATGATGCTGGTATAGCCCTAAGATGATGGAAAGATGTGCGAAAATGAAGGCTGAAAAGCTAAGTGCAGAACATGAACTAATAGATGGAGAGATACAAATAGCATCTATTTGCCAGATTTTCACTATTTGTTTTTATTGCATTTTTCTGATTTATTTTTTAATTTTTTTGTATTTTTCTTGTCAATAGACTACCTTTTGCCAAGTTTTCACCCTATGACAATATTTTTATTTTTTTATCCAGGACATTTTTTGATGTTTTTGATATTTTTTTAGTACTTTTTCTGTTGTTTTTGATATTTTTTCAGGACTTTTTCTATGCACTCCAAAGCTAGATATATAATTGATAAATGCCAGATCTGTAGACTTCCTTGATGATGTGGATGACTGTGTTGGATGAAAGGACCTAATCAGAATGAGGAGTACGAGTGGCAAGTATGAAGGATGATAAATGTAGTGAATGCAAGAGGCTAGGATAGGATCCCTAATGTGCACAATCGTGGGCCATCAGGCTTTAGTCAGAAAGGAGCTTGGGCAACCAATGAGTTATAGTACGTGAAGGGGTCATCATCAAAGACACATCGAAAGACATCACCAATGGAGATGTAATGATATGATGGGTATGTGAACATGGATGGGTGGAAAGGGCTATATGGTATGAGTAATAATGAGGTGGATGGAGACCTTAGATCAACAATTTTTTTCTTTTATTTTCTTTCTTGATCGATGCCCCCAGTAATTTTTGAGGGAGAGGCATGTTTGGAGATTGAATTTTTCTTTCTTTTATCTTTGAAGTTTTTATTTTTGATTTGTCCAATAGCTTTTGATTTTGGCTAGTGGACTTGTATGGATATTTCTTTATTTTCTATTTGTCCAATAGCTTTTTATATTGGCTAAGGGACTTTTCTTGATCTTTCTTTCCTTGCAAGCTCTCTTTTGATTTTAGATCTCCCTTTGAAAAAGGCACTTTGACCTTTGATTCTTGAATTACCTCCTTTATATTTTCTTTGAATGACACGTGTTGATCCATGTCTATAAGGTGGATGGATGTAGGTGAGATGGAAGGGGTAGTGATGTCATCAATGGAGTCTTTGAGACTATCATTTTTGGTAGGACTAACATGAAAGGAAGCTTGCACATCCTTAGCAACTTGGCAAGATGGATTTGCAGAGGCCACAATAGGAGATACATACCCTAGTCTAGGGTAAGTGGAATGGAAAGATGATGGTTGAATATCCTCAGCGGGATCATGATCAAAGAGTAGGTTATCATAGAAGTTTTGATCAAATAGTGGATTATCAGTGATATGAAAATATTGAGTGGTAGTAGATATGGAATAGGTAAGTGTATCATCAAGATCCCAAGTGGTTTCAATCTCAGCCTGGTCATCTTTTTGTATTCCTTCTATAGTTGTCTCAACATCATTATTAAAACTCTGACCCTTCTCAACAATAGTAGCAGTATCTTTTACTAGAAAATTGCCCAAACAATATTCTCCATTTCCTAGATCATGGATTTGGACCTTAGAATATGATATTGCAATGGATGAAGTGGATGTTTTTGAAGATTCAGGATCAATACATGCTTGAGTATGTAGTGCTTTACTTTTTCTAGGGATGGTGATTTCAGCTTTAGGACTGAGATTATGACAAGGTATGGAAGGATTTAGATATCCTTGTATGGTAATTTCAACTCCATCATGAGGGAATTTCAAGCATTGATGGTATGTAAAGGAAAATACTTGCATTTCGTGGATCCAAGGATGACCCAATAGGATGTTATATACAAGATCACGGTCTAATACTTGACAGAAAGTATTCTTGATAACAGGTCCCACTCTGATTGGTAGCATGATTAAACCCTTGGACACTCTTTCCTCATCATCATAGGATTTAATAGTAATCTTTCTACTGGGATCAATGGAGTCCTCAAAAAATCCTAAAGCCTTAACCAGCTTCATGGTACATATGTTCAAACCAGCACCTCCATCTATTAGAACACATCTGACATGAAACTTGTGGACCATGACTTCTAAGTATAAGGATGAATTATGGGGATGAGTTATGGAAATGCCATATTTTTTGGATAATGAGAGGCATGTGGGTGAGGAAAAGTGTCCCACCATGGCTTGAAATTGATCCACATCCAGATCAATGGATACAGTTGTTTCAACCAGGGCCTTTTCTAGAATTTCCTTATGTGCTGGGGAAATCTTCAGGAGTTCTAAGTTGGAAATTTGAGTAGGAGTTTTTCAAAGTTGATTAACTAAGTCATACTGATGTTGAGGTAGGGGCATAGTGGATTTCGAAGAAGCACCCCTTAAGACAACTTTAGCTTGTGCCCTTGTTGTTGCATTGACCTCCCTATATTCCATCTTTTCCTTCACTTTTATAACATTGACCCACTCGTCATCAGTGTAGATATGATTGATTATATGATCATCATTGATATGATTCACACTTTTTCCAGAAGGCTCACCCTTTTGATAATTGGGTAAATGATTGTGAAATGCTTGGTGGTCTTCGTTCGATTGTTGGTGTCCTTCTACCTTAATGGTATGCTTTTCTATCAAGTCTTGGATTACATTCTTCAAGGCTTGACAATTATTCATGTGATGGCCGTTGCATCGACGATAATCATAGTAGTATGCATTATTCCATGATGGAGGCTTCACACTGGGTTCGTAATTTCATTGAGGCGATAGGGTGATAACGTTCTTTGCCATCAACTCTTTAAGGGCCGA